>OZ007598.1:225639533-226174546 GCA_963931845.1 Maratus michaelseni
AAACATGTTTTTACAAAATGTCTGTCTGTCCGTCTGTCCGTCCGTCCGTCTGTCCGTCTGTCCGTCTGTCCGTCTGTGTGTCTTTTCATTGTACTATCTAAAAGTGTATGAAGTTATGCTTCAAATTAAACCACATTTTTTTTCTAGGTTTTTGGCTATGGCAAGCAGGTTCTATCAGAATTTAGGGATATTTCGACGAAAGGGGTCGCTGTGATCGATATTTTTGTTCCATTTTCACTATTGTACCATTTAAAGTGTACGAAGTTATGCTTCAAATTGAACCAGATTTTTTTTCTATATTTTTGGCTATGGTAAGCAGATTCTATCAGAATTTGGGGATATTTCGACGAAAGGGGGCGCTACGATCGATATTTTTGTTCCATTTTCACTATTGTACCATCTAAAAGTGTATGAATTTATACTTCAAATTGAACCAGATTTTTACTTTCTTCTATCTATAATAGGAGAAAGTATTGTAATCGAAATTTTTTCGACTTCCGGTTTTTGACGGATTTACACGTTTTAGGGGTCAGAGATTCCGAAAAACATGTTTTTACAAAATGTCTGTCTGTCCGTCTGTCCGTCCGTCCGTCTGTCCGTCTGTCCGTCTGTCCGTCTGTGTGTCTTTTCATTGTACTATCTAAAAGTGTATGAAGTTATGCTTCAAATTAAACCACATTTTTTTTCTAGGTTTTTGGCTATGGCAAGCAGGTTCTATCAGAATTTAGGGATATTTCGACGAAAGAGGGCGCTGTGATCGATATTTTTGTTCCATTTTCACTATTGTACCATCTAAAAGTGTATGAAGTTATGCTTCAAATTGAACCAGATTTTTTTTCTATATTTTTGGCTATGGTAAGCAGATTCTATCAGAATTTGGGGATATTTCGACGAAAGGGGGCGCTACGATCGATATTTTTGTTCCATTTTCACTATTGTATCATCGAAAAGTGTATGAAGTTATGCTTCAAATTGGACCAGATTTTTTTTCTATGCTTTCGGCTATGGCAAGCAGGTTCTATCAGAATTTGGGGATATTTCGACGAAAGGGGGCGCTGCGATCGATATTTTCGTTCCATTTTCACTATTGTACCATCTAAAAGTGTATGAAGTTATACTTCAAATTGAACCAGATTTTTACTTTCTTCTATCTATAATAGGAGAAAGTATTGTAATCGAAATTTTTTTCGACTTCCGGTTTTTGACGGATTTACACGTTTTAGGGGTCAGAGATTCCGAAAAACATGTTTTTACAAAATGTCTGTCTGTCCGTCTGTCCGTCTGTGTGTCTTTTCATTGTACTATCTAAAAGTGTATGAAGTTATGCTTCAAATTAAACCACATTTTTTTTCTAGGTTTTTGGCTATGGCAAGCAGGTTCTATCAGAATTTAGGGATATTTCGACGAAAGGGGGCGCTGTGATCGATATTTTTGTTCCATTTTCACTATTGTACCATCTAAAAGTGTATGAAGTTATGCTTCAAATTGAACCAGATTTTTTTTCTATATTTTTGGCTATTGTAAGCAGATTCTATCATAATTTGGGGATATTTCGACGAAAGGGGGCGCTACGATCGATATTTTTGTTCCATTTTCACTATTGTATCATCGAAAAGTGTATGAAGTTATGCTTCAAATTGGACCAGATTTTTTTTCTATGCTTTCGGCTATGGCAAGCAGGTTCTATCAGAATTTGGGGATATTTCGACGAAAGGGGGCGCTGCGATCGATATTTTCGTTCCATTTTCACTATTGTACCATCTAAAAGTGTATGAAGTTATACTTCAAATTGAACCAGATTTTTACTTTCTTCTATCTATAATAGGAGAAAGTATTGTAATCGAAATTTTTTTCGACTTCCGGTTTTTGACGGATTTACACGTTTTAGCGTTCAAAGATTCCGAAAAACATGTTTTTACAAAATGTCTGTCTGTCCGTCTGTCCGTCCGTCCGTCTGTGTGTCTTTTCATTGTACTATCTAAAAGTGTATGAAGTTATGCTTCAAATTAAACCACATTTTTTTTCTGGGTTTTTGGCTATGGCAAGCAGGTTCTATCAGAATTTAGGGGTATTTCGATGAAAGGGGGCGCTGTGATCGATATTTTTGTTCCATTTTCACTATTGTACCATCTAAAAGTGTATGAAGTTATGCTTCAAATTGAACCAGATTTTTTTTCTATATTTTTGGCTATGGCAAGCAGATTCTATCAGAATTTGGGGATATTTCGACGAAAGGGGGCGCTGCGATCGATATTTTCGTTCCATTTTCACTATTGTACCATCTAAAAGTGTATGAAGTTATACTTCAAATTGAACCAGATTTTTACTTTCTTCTATCTATAATAGGAGAAAGTATTGTAATCGAAATTTTTTTCGACTTCCGGTTTTTGACGGATTTACACGTTTTAGGGGTCAGAGATTCCGAAAAACATGTTTTTACAAAATGTCTGTCTGTCCGTCTGTCCGTCCGTCCGTCTGTCCGTCTGTGTGTCTTTTCATTGTACTATCTAAAAGTGTATGAAGTTATGCTTCAAATTAAACCACATTTTTTTTCTAGGTTTTTGGCTATGGCAAGCAGGTTCTATCAGAATTTAGGGATATTTCGACGAAAGGGGGCGCTGTGATCGATATTTTTGTTCCATTTTCACTATTGTACCATCTAAAAGTGTATGAAGTTATGCTTCAAATTGAACCAGATTTTTTTTCTATATTTTTGGCTATGGTAAGCAGATTCTATCAGAATTTGGGGATATTTCGACGAAAGGGGGCGCTACGATCGATATTTTTGTTCCATTTTCACTATTGTATCATCGAAAAGTGTATGAAGTTATACCTCAAATTGGACCAGATTTTTTTTCTATGCTTTCGGCTATGGCAAGCAGGTTCTATCAGAATTTGGGGATATTTCGACGAAAGGGGGCGCTGCGATCGATATTTTCGTTCCATTTTCACTATTGTACCATCTAAAAGTGTATGAAGTTATACTTCAAATTGAACCAGATTTTTACTTTCTTCTATCTATAATAGGAGAAAGTATTGTAATCGAAATTTTTTTCGACTTCCGGTTTTTGACGGATTTACACGTTTTAGCGGTCAAAGATTCCGAAAAACATGTTTTTACAAAATGTCTGTCTGTCCGTCTGTCCGTCCCTTCCGTCTGTGTGTCTTTTCATTGTACTATCTAAAAGTGTATGAAGTTATGCTTCAAATTAAACCACATTTTTTTTCTAGGTTTTTGGCTCTGGCAAGCAGGTTCTATCAGAATTTAGGGATATTTCGACGAAAGGGGGCGCTGTGATCGATATTTTTGTTCCATTTTCACTATTGTACCATCTAAAAGTGTATGAAGTTATGCTTCAAATTAAACCAGATTTTTTTTCTATATTTTTGGCTATGGCAAGCAGATTCTGTCAGAATTTGGGGATATTTCGACGAAAGGGGGCGCTGCGATCGATATTTTTGTTCCATTTTCACTATTGTATCATCGAAAAGTGTATGAAGTTATGCTTCAAATTGGACCAGATTTTTTTTCTATGCTTTCGGCTATGGCAAGCAGGCTCTATCAGAATTTGGGGATATTTCGACGAAAGGGGGCGCTGCGATCGATATTTTTGTTCCATTTTCACTATTGTACCATCTAAAAGTATATGAAGTTATGCTTGAAATTGAACCAGATTTTTTTTTTTATGTTTTTGGCTATGGCAAGCAGGTTCTATCAGAATTTGGGGATATTTCGACGAAAGGGGGGCGCTGCGATCGATATTTTTGTTCCATTTTCACTATTGTACCATCTAAAAGTGTATGAAGTTATACTTCAAATTGAACCAGATTTTTACTTTCTTCTATCTATAATATGTCAGCCACCGGTCATTTACACGTTTTAGGGGTCAGATTCCGAAAAACATGTTTTTACAAAATGTCTGTCTGTCCGTCTGTCCGTCTGTGTGTCTTTTCATTGTACTATCTAAAAGTGTATGAAGTTATGCTTCAAATTGAACCACATTTTTTTTCTAGATTTTTGGCTATGGCAAACAGGTTCTATCAGAATTTGGGGATATTTCGACGAAAGGGGGCGCTACGATCGATATTTTTGTTCCATTTTCACTATTGTATCATCGAAAAGTGTATAAAGTTATACTTCAAATTGAACCACATATTTTTTCTAGGTTTTTGGCTATGGCAAGTAGGTTCTATCAGAATTTGGGGATACTTCGACGAAAGGGGGCGCTGTGATCGATATTTTTGTTCCATTTTCACTATTGTACCATCTAAAAGTGTATGAAGTTATGCTTCAAATTGAACCACATTTTTTTTCTAGGTTTTTGGCTATGGCAAGCAGGTTCTATTAGAATTTGTGGATACTTCGACGAAAAGGGGCGCTGTGATAGCCATTTAAAGATTTCAAATTAAAAAAGATGTGAAAATTCAAAAAAATTAGAAATCCTAAAACTTTTTTTTGTTAAATGTTCGGCCTTGATCCGGAGAATCCGAAGCAATTTTTGTTTTGCCTCTATCTTAAAAAATAGCTGAGATATAGCGGTTTGAAATTTTAGGGTGGCTGACATTTTCAAACAAGACAACGGAATTTCATTCATAAACGGGTTTAATTTATGAGTTTTAGTTAACATGATTTCGGCAAATTGTCTTTCATTGTTGTAACCATTCATCCTATTACATGCTTATCACTATATATTTATATTCGCCAACGTCGAATTCTCGCCAAACTTGGCGACAGTTGATGGAATATCGGCAAATTTGGCGCTCAAAATAAGTTGCCATAAATGAAGCCAACTTGGCTGTAGAGGACTAATTTGGCGATATCCTCATTCAAATTCAATGTTGACGAAAACTGGGATTGAATCTTCTTTATTTAGGTTCCACGCATTTTACCTTCGTGTTTTACAGTAAAATTAGCTAAAATCGTAAAACCAAGGAGTAGGGAGGCTATCTGTTCCTGTCGGTTCAGGCCAGAAGGACTTTTCGTAGTTTAGTATACATCGGTTTTTCGCATCCCTGTAACCCGACGATTCGCAAGCAGCTGACGTACAACAGAATGACGAAAAATATTGATTTTATTGGCGATGTGATAGCGAATTTTGAAGTATTAACATGACTGAGATAGAAGAAAGTTTTGGGATTGGCACATCCGACTAGTTTTTGTATGTCTCACGTTGATCCACTTTTTGGGTGTCTCACTTTTGCCTCGATTGATCCTACTTTAAATGATTTTTTTAACAACAAGAATCATCAACTTTTTCTCTCTGTTTATCTATTGACCGATATGTGATGATGCAAAGTTTGATTAAAGTGAATTTAAAATTCCAAATTGGTATGACATTTCTAGCCAGAATGTTTCATAAAAATATTCTGTGAACTATAAATTTCACGTTCCCGCTTGTAAACTACAAAGTAGTCAAGAAATTTGCAACAAAAACTAACAAAATTGGTTTGATTTAGAGTATGTTTCTAAAACAGAATCATAATATAAACGCTAGAGTTATTCTAATTTAAACAAATGCTGAAATAGATGCAGCAAAAAATATTTAATGACCATATAATATCGATGGACATTTATAATATAATGCTTTTAGAACAGTTGAAAAATCCATGTTACCGGCTATGTTCAAGAAAGAACAATACATTTATCAATAATTTTTCATTACTAAAAGTGCATATTTGATGATCCAAAAGGACAATATAACTAAATATTAATGCTTGGTAATGTTTTTATACTTAAGTAACGAACTTTTATGCAGATTTAATTTATCTAATGTAATACTCGATTAAGCGATAACATCGAATTAACAAAGAATTTCCCGACACTTTGCAATCATTAAATTGGAGTTAGACTATTTTTTTTGTATGTCTAGTTACCTGGGTGGTTTCTATCCAGCACATGGCGATGCTATATGATTGGTTAACTGGCTATTGATCACATTCACATTTCCCAGTTAGATAAATTTCCCACAGTATTGTAGATTTTATTCTTGCAATCGGTAATATATATTGTATATTGGGTATCGGTAATATATATCGTAATATATTTCGTATATTGCATGTTAGTTATCTGCGTGGTATCTAACCAGCACATCAGGATGCCATATGATGGTTAACAGTCTATTGATTACATTCAGATTTCCCAGTAGATAAGTTTCCTGCAGTAGTGTACATTTTCTATTGCAATCGGCAAACTTTCCTCTGCAGTAAAAAATTAAGAATGCAATATAAAAAAATAAGAGTCGGAATTAAAGATATAATTTTACAGTGATTTTGGGGTCTTGTAAAGTTTATTAGGAAACCTTGTGTTTCCCATAAATTTTGGATAATCAAGTTCTGATAATATTAGAAACTGACAGCGAACTCAAGTGTTTGCCAAAATATTGGTAGCAAAAATAGAGCGAATCATAGGTGTACATATGAATAATTTAAACTTAATGATGGGCTTTTTATAATATAATATAAATTTAACAATAATCACTTGTTGAAAGAAGACAACAGATTCCTTGGCAGAAGAAATTAACAATGATTTATCATCGTGTCAGTTGAATGTCGTTTACCAAAATCGTTAATAATGTAACTTTTTCAAGTCAAATGCCTATCAATGAGCTTACAACGTTATTGATTTCATTATCGCTTATTGATACTTTCAGAGATTTAACTAAAAAAAATAAATTAAAATAAGGATTATTTAGTTTATTAATATTTTCTGCAAATTCTTCAAATTCTCTGAGAATGGGACTCGCGTGTGAAACCTACATTCGTTGAATCTGATGAGTTTTTAAACAAAATATTATTTTTTAACAAAGTAATTTATAAAATTTCTCAGAATTCTCTATATTATTAGAATGTTTGGAAAATTTTATAAACTATACTATATATTTTATTAAATTACCCTATTTAAATATGATATACCATCAGACATATCATATAAGATTCAGTCGATAATCTAATTATGTGCTTTCTCATAAAATTTCTGAACTAGAAAAATATTTTAAAAATGTGTTAAAATAATAATTAAAAAAAAAAAGATTCGGCACATATTTAAAATTTTCAATCCATAATCACCAAAAGAACGTACTTGTACTAATAAACTCAATTTACCAAATTGTCTCCTAGTTAAATCGATACAGCTTTGAACGATACAAGGATTTTATAAGTAATTAAATTTGAGCAAAGTTCAGGTTTAACAGATGCACAGTTTTGGAACTTTCAGATTTCGTGTAACGTTTTAATATAATGTTCAGTTGAATTTATTAGGTTTATAAATTTTTACATTTTCATATTTAATGAATGTCAACTGTATACAACTGTATACTGAATACATAAGTAATTATGTACTCCTATAACTACTTCATAAAATTGATTATTGATTTGATATGCTGATATTATGCAGTTCAACTGGTTTCTCAAATAAAAAATATTTGTTTGATTTCGACAAGATTCTGTTTTCGAAATTTTCAACACATTTCAATAATATATATTTGTTCAAGTGAAGATCACAGGTAATATTTTCTGTATTAAATTATCCTTTATTGGGTTAGTCAGTAATTCATCTATGTAATTGATAAATTGCAATAAATACTTTGTAATGGCACGTGTTTTTCGCACTGCAATCATTCCGGCTCTAAAATAAATCAAAAAGAATATTCAAGTGTGCCAGTTATACGCTGTAGGTCTGTCAAAAGACTAGCACTACATAATAATGTATACTTATCTGTATTCAATTCCAAATTTCGTTAATTCTTCAAATTTAATCGATTTAGTTTTAAGCGACAATAGAACAAAAGTGCACTGATGACTACATTACTGTTAAAAAAAGTTTTTTCTGAAAAAGCGTCAAGCTTAAAAATGCTCAACAACATTTACATTATTCTTATGTTCAAGTTCAAAACGTAGGTTATTTTTTCTCTTTACTAAAAGCCCTTTAGAGATTTTTCAAGTAAACAATTCCTGCAAATTTGACTGTATAATCGATTATTGAAGGTAAAGGAAAATAAATACTTTACAATCGCACGTGTTTCATGGTATATAATAATTAAAAAAAAGCACCAACTATGTACTATGTTATTATGGAGATATGTTTTACTTAGAATATATTTTTGAGAATTCGGTCAATTTAACCGTTGTAGTTCCGGAGCAATAAGAATAAACCAATAAATTGAAAGCTACTTTTGAAAAAAAGATTTTTAAAACAATGTTTTACTTTAAAAGAATGTTTAACCTTTACTGTGTTATTATCGCCATGTTATTGGCGATGTTTCATTTTTTTAAAATAAATTACCCTTTATCAATTATCAAATAAATTATTCACTGTTTATATGAAATTAACCATGCAGTTGATTATTAAATCAATCGGCTGAATACAAGTCATATAGCAAGCAGAAACAGTTAATGACAACTGCTGTGTTAAATAAAGTTTGTTTTCAACAAGTTTTAGTTTCAAAACTATTTAACACACTTTTCTATATAATTATGCGATAGCTGATATTTCATCTTTTAAAACTGACCCTTATAATTTTAAAGAAAATTATTTGCTGTACAGCCAAATTTTAACATGAAATGATTATTTATTTGATACATTGTAATGTGGTCATTTTTTAACTAGAGAAATATTTGCTTGTTGCTTTGAAAGTTAATTTTTTTTTCTAAAATTAACAGCAGTGCAACCATGATCTTGATCTTGTTTCAGAAGTGTTTTAGGCAATAATTATAGTTTAAAAATTTAAAAATTTCAAATTTATGTCAAAAATTTATATGCATATTAAAACCTGTTTCTCAATTCACTGATAGGAGTTTTATCCCACCCCCTTCCCTCCTCACACTCATCCTTCGCTGCACCATTTAACTAGCCAATGTACTATGCCGTAGATGTCATGCGCAATGAACTGTTATTTTAAAATTGAAATTTAAACAAAAAAGAGTCATGACTTTCTACGATTATTAGCAACTAAATCATATTTCAGCTGCTGTTTTTCAGTTTTGTACACTATTATTCTGCGAGTTGGTGAGAGATCATCACAAGTTTTAAAATGCTGCTATTCTTATATAAATTTGTTCCGTATTAAAACATATAACATCTGAAATGTATGTTCATTGAAGGTAATTACTTTGAAGAATGTTCTTTAAAATTACTTTAATTTAAATCATTCGTTTTGCAAAGAAAAGTATATTAAGATTTCTTATACATTTCTTGACTCTTAAATATTTACAATTATCCTCCGACATATGACTTAAAATAACTTTATTTAAATTACTTGTGCCTAGAAATACGAAATTACTTATATATTTCTCGGATGTGAACATTTATAATTGCTCTCCAAGTTGTGTCTCAACTTAATCTGAATTTCACTGGCTGAAACCTAAGGAACATATACATTTCGCGGCATTTATCGTCAGACATTTTATTAGCTCAGTAGTAGAACCAAAAGCTTGATGCCGGGTATGATTTCAATACTTGTTGAAATTTAAAAACTTCAAATTTTAATAACTTTGATATTTAAGGTTCATATAAAAATATGTTTCTCAATACTCTGTGACGAATTTTAATCCCCACCCCCACCCCCTTATATTATCGGTATGATGTGTCAGTAAAGTATCCAATGTACTATGCTATAAATGTCATGCGAAGTCAACTAATATTTTTTAAATAGATATTTAAACATGAAATACTATCCAAAAATCAAAAAATGTTTTAAAAACTGAATACTATTTAAGCGGGTGAGAAGAAATGTTATTACAGTTTCAACTTATACTAGTCTATGAATTGGACAAACGTTTAAAATGTTTCTATAAATTTACATTAATCTGCAGTCCATAGAACCTTACTTTAACGAAGATTCCTCGTATGTTACTTGATGGTAAATAAATTAACTGTCTAGAAATTGATTTAGCTGATGTATGAAAAAAAAAAGTCTCGACATGTTAAATTTATTTAAATGTTCATGTGAAGTGAGTTAATTCTTATGAATCATTTTAAAAATTGAAAACATTCTTAAACTGCTTGATTTTCAATGTTTGAAACTTCTTGGAAGTCAGCTGAATTCAAAGATTTTTTCGTGCATGGAAAGTTATGATTTTTTAAGCATAATGAACATCTATAAATGTGCAGATGTTTCATATGATACTTGACTTACAGTTAGAAAATTATTCTTCAGAAATATTAAGAACTTGACAATTATTGTCGAAGAACACGCAGTTAAAAACAGTAAACTGGATAAATTTCGCAATACTTACCGTAAATCTTTTTAGGCGGCTAACCTGATTGGTGTAGACATTATTCTAATTAAGCTTTTCAGGAGCAAAGTACTTTCAGTAGTAAAAGGTTGACATAAATGACTGACACCGGAATTTACAAAAAAATTATTTTGAAATAGCAAAAAGGGCTATATTTCACATACATATTAAATGGAAAAGATTTTTGCAAAATTCTGGTGTCATTGTGGCGTTTAGGATTAAAATTAAGTGGTTTCATAAATAGACCACTGCCTCTGAAAGGGTTGAACTATTAGTTTTAAAATCAAAATTTCAGTGCAAAATAATATATATAAAAACTGATAAAATTTTAAACATTTTGATCCCACTGGAAACAATTCTCACTCTAGTTTTTGAATAACATATTGCATCAGTTGAATTGTTTTATAAAGCAAAATAATAAAAAAGTTGGCACATAAATTTTTTTGTTAATGTAGTTGAACATTTTGATGTGCATTATGAAAACCTACCAACAATAAACATAAAATTTTCTTAATTTATCTTGAGTGTACAGAAATAAAAATTTACTCTTAAAAGTGTTATTTCCTTCAAATTGGAAAAAGCAACAAGATACAATTAAAGACGATAAAAATGAAAAATTAATCTGGAAACATAAAAAAAGAAAAATTATATATTTTATTTTGATTTTACAGTCAAACACTCAAATATGAATTAAAGCTTGTAAATTTATTTAAAAACTGATAAACTGAAGAATTATTTTTCGAAAAATAGAGTTTCCTTTAAACCGAATTTTATTTTCAAGAACACGTCTGAAGTGGTAATAACTGATAAAATGGTAAAATACAAACTTAAATAACTAGTAACAGCTAGAGCGTAAAAAACTGGAAAATGTAGGGCTTTAATTAAAATTTGATTGTAGATGATTTATGCATGTATAAATCTTCTGTTATTTACAAACCCCACATGAAAATCCAGATAGCAGTGAGTTCAGATGTGATTTTTGCAAGGAAATATACTTATTTTTAGCAAAAAATATCATAAAATAAACATGCTTATAGGTCTGTTCTAACCAAGAAGGTTTTTGTTAGTTTATTTGACTCTTGATTCTATATGCAAGAAATAGTTAAATGTTGTTTGTTTTACTCATTTATATTTATGCTTAATATCATGCTAAATTAATATTCCGTCTATTTTTTTATTATTATTTTTTTAAACACACGATTTAAATTCAGAACGCTTCAAGAAATGTTTTTTAATTTTAAAGTTGTTGAAGCTTGTATATAATTATTAAAGACACCGAATAATTTTTCATTTATTTTTGATAATATATTTATTGAAAATTAAAGTCTTACAATTCCTATTCCAATCTGAAAATTATGGAATCAGATAGAATTGCATTTATTGGAGTATGTATCGTCCCGAAAATTTTATCTCAGGGTAAAGAAAAAATAAAAGCTTACTTAACTAATAAAAGCAATATCTATGGTAGAATACTGTTTACTCTTGCTGATTATCTTACAAAATATTCTAAAACATTCGACAGAGTTCGATTGCGTATCACAGATGAAAAAAGTTATCCATATCCGAATGGTACATTGACGGGAATGAAAGGGATGGTAAATCGATCAGAAATTGATATTGGCGTTCAACCAGTTGCTATGAACGAAGTAAGCACAGATATAGTGGATTTCACTTATCCCTATAAACTTTATTCTGCTACATTTGTGACTCGAAAAGCTGAATATAAACCACAGACTTTTGGCATTTTCCAGACCTTTTCCCTGCAACTTTGGATAGCTATCATCTTAATTTTAATTGCGATGTCTTTGGTATATTACGTCATCTTGAAAAGAAGGTATTCATTTGATAAAATTTTTCTTCACGTTTTTGCAGTTTTGTTAAGGCAAAGTTCTATTTTAAAACCGTCATCAATGGTGGAAAACTTGCTCGTTTTTTCGTGGGTTGTAGGAACAATGTTTCTTTGTCTGGCTTACGATTCCGTGTTTCTGTCTTTTCTTGCATTCCCCCCTATCACTTCAATTAAAGACGTGCCACAGCTGGCCAAGGCTGTAAAGGAAGGACGCTATCATTGTATAGCAACTCCGCAATCAGCTATTTCAGGACTGTTATTAAATTCAAAACATGAAAATTTAAGAATACTTGGACTTGATCTTAAAGCGAGTAATTTAAGTAACGAAAATACTCTTCAAGATTTTCTTCACGATAGAAGCAAACAAGATCTCGCTTTTATAGTAAATACAGATGTCGTTGACATTTTGACTGTAGGACAAAAATTCGTATCGGAAGACCGTTTCTTTGAAAGCATGGGTGCAATGCCTGTCAGAAAAGACTTTTGTTGCAAAAAATTGATCGAAAAATTCGCTCATAGATTGATGGCTTCGGGTTTGTATTTCAAGTATGAGAACGATGCAGCATTTTTATATCGTATGTCACGTCTACTGAAATACGAGGAAAAAGACACCAGTAAAAGAAAATTAATACTTACAGATGTTGCTCCTGCGTTTATATTTTTAATATTTGGACACACTATTGCTTTCATAGTTCTTATCGTAGAAATAGTGTCAGATCGTACGCAGAAAGTGGATCGTTTGATGAGAAATCAGAAAATAAGAATGAGAATTGCATACAAAAAATATTATATGTGATTTGCTTTGAAAATTGAATTTGCAATTACCCTGATTTTATATTATTAAATATTATTTCATTTTGTAGATTTGTATGAAAATAACACGAAAAGTTCGAATACTTAATATTGCATTGAATAGTATTATGTAGTTTATTCTGAAAATATCACATTGCTTTAGATTTTTAAAATTAAATGAGACTATTATGTAACGGAGATTTTTTTATGATTAGTTCTGAACCAAATTACACATTGATCTTACGGTATGAAATGGCATGAAAAGATTTTAGGAGAAAACTACACTCTGTTTCACCTCAAGTTGGCAGCATTGGGAAAGGTAGAAGCTGTGGCATTCCGCTTGAAAACATAGCTCTTTTTAATCTTAAATGGCTAAAATGCATAGAAATTTATAAAATAATGTTTATAAATTATAGAATTTGCGATTTTAAATCATATATTTAAGGTAATTCATAGGTTAAAAATATTTAATTAAAAATAATTTGTATCTAAAGCGAACGTATAAAGTACAAATTTTGACGTAAAGAACTTTCCTTTGGCGAAAAAGGATCTTCAAGACTGAAATATCTGGCGCCATTTGTTTAAGCTTCTGCTCCAATTCCACTGTGCCGTCGCAGTTACTCGACGCATCAGAGGTTTAGTTTGTTTGAAAAAAAAAAGTGATAAGGTACCTGGAACAGAAATCAGAGTGTATGAAGTACTTAGTCCTTAATACGGTCAAAGAGAATGATGCGTTAAGAAAATCAGTTATAGATGTGTAACGATTTCATTAAATCTCTCACAGTCTGCTAATTAGGCAGAGTAATCAAAGATAGAAGTTCCCAAGAGTTGGAAAACTTTTCTCACGCTTCGCTGTGGTGTGACAAGAATGTCGTTTACTACAATAGGAAAAGATAAGCTTCGATCAATCTTGTGAAACTGAAATTGCTAGACAGCAAATATTTCTCTGATCTGACCGTCGATATGGGGGGTCTCGGATCGTGGGAAAATTTCCTGCGAGAACATTTAAAAGTTCAGTAAGACCTCCCTAAAGAAAGCTTTAGCCAATGATGTAAACTAAAACTTTTTTGATTGGTGATCGGAGAATCTTTTGTTCGAGCAAGCGGACCGGAGAAGATAATCGGGGGAAGAGAGTGAGATTTTTGGAGAGCAGAGGAGTGTTGGTGAAAAGACACTGATCTCTGGATGGATTCCCGACCAAGTGGGGAAGGAAGGGCTTTGCTGACAGATTTTTGAATGAGAGAGTGCGATCTCTCTGAAGTCAACGCAAAAGCCTTGGATTTGACCTTTCGGGGAGAGTGAAAAGTAGCTCTAGTTAAGACTTTAAGATTTTAAAACTACTGTAAAAGACTGGACTATTCGGTGATTTGCTATAAATTACAAGTCGAGCGAACTCAGCTAAAAAAAATTGTTGTAAATAATTTTTACCTCTAGAAATTTCAAGAACGCTTTTTAATAAAATTTGTTCTGAAATATTTAATGAAGGTGATCCATTGTGAAACGGTTCCACGCTACCCCATTTCAAAAACACACAACATCATGGATTCTTTACAGCTGGTGGCAAGCGAGTCGGATATTTCGACAAAAATTTATTAGCATTAGTGAAGAGAGCCCAGACAGTAGCAGTGACGCCCGCCCGCATCTAAGCGCGCAAGATCTGACGCCAGTTCAGGAGAGGAAAGCAGAGACCGAAGCAAGCCCTTGCATTGGCACGACAGACCGCAGTTCCGTCCTGGAAGCAAGCCCGTGTTTAAAGAGAACAAGCCCGAAGCAAGCCCTTGCATTGGCACGACGTGACCGCAGTTCCGTCCTGGAAGCAAGCCCGTGTTTACAGAGAACAAGTCCGAAGCAAGCCCTTTCTAGGAAACATCAGGAGCCGACAAACCGAGATAACCTGTGAAATCGACGACGTCTAGGCCAGACCCGAAACCGGCGACAGATGATGCAGACAAAGACTGTAGAAAAGGTAAGCTCAATTCATTTTTGAGTGACTCTCATTTTGTTTACATATTCTTTGGTGAGGAAAATTCATTTCTGAGAAATTTTTTATTTGAATATTGATATATGATAAATTATGATAAATTTTTAAATCTAATAACTTTTAACTTATTGGGAAAAATATATGTATATTTGTTATCAGCATAAAATTTGATAGTGTGAATTTTTCTTTTGGCAGTAAAATAATATAAGGAGGTGCGGTTAGGCTAAATGTGTAATTTTCCTTTTTTTCTTGAAAAAAAAGAGGTAAAAATTCCGACTTTTCATATAAGTCGATTGTCTAGTAATTCCTGATTGAAAGATTTCAAAGATTTTACTTTCCCATTATTTATGAAAGAATAGATGTTTTTGATACTAAAATATTTTGCATATGTGATGTTAAGAAAATTTTTAGCAGTTGCAAAAAGTGTTCATTTTGTTATAACTCTGAAAATTGTTACCTGCGGTGTCAGAAATATCAAGTATTGGTTGAATTATGAGCACAGAATTTCAAATTTCTAAATTTGTTTTAAATTTGGATGACCTACACCAAAACGTGTCAGTGTAGTGAAAATTTTACAATATTGAAAATTTATTTTTATATGTATACTATTTTTATTATTCCTCAAATTGAATTGTATTTAAAATTGTTAGTATTATGCGGGTAGTAGCAGAAAATTTTCCATAAAGTGTTAGAATCCCTGTTGCATAAGTTAGCGAGCGGAACTATCATTTTCATCTTTATATTGTATTTACATAAAATTTTAAAATGCAAAAAGTAACTGATCTGAAACAGTGCAGGAAAATTGATTTGCAGGATTTAGCGGAAGAATTAGGAGTGGAGATAGGGAAAAATGACAGGATTCCGGTAATTATCCAAAAAATCGAAGCTGCTAAGGATTACGACAGAGATTTTGCCTTTACGCAAGCTGCGTATATCATAAAAGATCGAGAAGAGAATAAAGAAAGGGAAAAGGCTGAAATACAAAGGGAATATGAGGAAAAACAAAGGGAATATGAGAGGGAGAAAGAAGAAAGAGAAAGAGAGGAAAAACAAAAAGAACGCGAATTTACGTTAGAACAACTTAGATTGACGCAAGATGCAAATAGACGTAGTTCAACTAACAGTGCCGGGTCGGAACGCCCACCTAAACTGCCGCTCCGAACAATAATGCATCGATTTGATCCGGAACGCTCGGATATAACTTTGTTTTTAAATTTGTTCGAACGACAGGCGACCAAAGCGGAAATAGAGACAGGTGACTTAGTGACGCATTTATTAGCTTTAGTGCCGGTCGAAATTGCAGAGTTAATTTTAAGGGAACCGCAAGATCAGACGGATAACTTTGAATACGTCAAAAAGTTTTTGCTAGAACGATTCCGTATGAGTCCCGAATCGTATCGTCAAAAATTAATGCAACATCCACGCAATCCAGATGCTCCGTGGAAGGATATTATTTTCGAACTCAATAGTTATTTAGAGGGTTGGTTAAATGGTTTAGATGTTACGGATTTCAGTAGTCTGAAAAATTTATTGATTACGGACCAAATCAAGCTCCGTGCTTCTAGTGAAATGAAAGAGCATTTCATTGATTCGTGGGCAAATTACAAAGACCCTTTAATTTTAGCCAAATGTCTGGACGAATATGAAGCAGTAAAAGGGATTTCAGATAAAAAAGAGAAGGCGAGATCTTTTTATGATAGGAAATCTGAAGAAACGAGACTCGAGGGTAAATCGTGGGAAGAAAAGAATTCCGACAAAAAAATAAATTGGCGAGACAAAGAAATTAAAGACAGGGAACGTGTCTTTGAACGAAAGAGGCGCTGCCATACGTGTGGAAGCGAATTTCCCCTAATGGCCCGTTGTCCGAAAAGACAAAGGGATATTACGGAAGTAAAATCTTTCGAGAGCATAAATCACTTAGGCGATATAAGCGAAGACAAAAGCTTGTTCCGACCTTTTTTGAGTGAAAACAAAATAAATGGGAAGAAGGCGTGTGTACTTAGAGACTCAGGTAGCTCGTATTGTGTTTGCCCATGGAATTTGGTAAATAAAAGCAAATTAGGCAACGAATATGTTTGGCTTAAACAGACATTTGATAAATATCCAAAACGATTTAGAGTGGCACGTATAAAATTGGAAATAAAAGGTCTCGGATATGTAAATACGAAAGCGGCAATCCTGCCTAGACACTCTAAAATTAAACACTATATCTTAGGAAATAAGACGCAGGCTTTAATAAATGAAAAGATAAAGCGAAAGCAAAAATCACAAACTAATTCCAGTTTTGAGAACCCGGGGAATGAGATAAACCCTTTAACAGATCCCCAAGGGCAGGAAGAAATCCTTTTGTCATTTCCCCCCGAAATGAAGAACCACCGTTCTCAGTGTATTGGGGGAAAAGAAACCCTTTTGAAAAAGTCAAGGAAAGTTGATGAGTTGGTTTTCGACCAGCAGGGAAATTCGAAAAATAAACGCGAAAATATGGAAGTGAGTGTTGACAGGAAGGATTATCATTCGAAAGTTAATCTGGAGGGAGTGAGCGGATTCACAAAGAGTTTTCTAAAATCCTTCGAAATTCTGTTGAAAGAGAGTATGGACAGTGGAAATTCACGCCTTTGTGACACTCTTTTTAAAGAAATTGAACGGTTGTGTAAAACGTATTGTTCGGCAAACACAAGTAAAGAAATTCAGTAGTAAGTTTTTGAGTAAAATCCAATCTTTTGTACATATTTGATTATTTTTAGTTTTATTATTATTTTGGCATGTGTAGTAAAAAAGTATCTTTCAAAAAAAAAAGTCTCTAAAGCTAGATGTTCAAGCAATGGTAAACAGTATATAAGAAATTGGGTCACTTATGTATTTTGTGAGGTTAAATTGAAATGTTAGTTGAGCCACTCAAATATGTTGAGCTAACCCTTTTTTTTGCAGATTTTCCGCGTTTTAACCCGGAAAATGTTTTGATGGTGGGGGTGTTGTAACGATTTCATTAAATCTCTCACAGTCTGCTAATTAGGCAGAGTAATCAAAGATAGAAGTTCCCAAGAGTTGGAAAACTTTTCTCACGCTTCGCTGTGGTGTGACAAGAATGTCGTTTACTACAATAGGAAAAGATAAGCTTCGATCAATCTTGTGAAACTGAAATTGCTAAACAGCAAATATTTCTCTGATCTGACCGTCGATATGGGGGGTCTCGGATCGTGGGAAAATTTCCTGCGAGAACATTTAAAAGTTCAGTAAGACCTCCCTAAAGAAAGCTTTAGCCAATGATGTAAACTAAAACTTTTTTGATTGGTGATCGGAGAATCTTTTGTTCGAGCAAGCGGACCGGAGAAGATAATCGGGGGAAGAGAGTGAGATTTTTGGAGAGCAGAGGAGTGTTGGTGAAAAGACACTGATCTCTGGATGGATTCCCGACCAAGTGGGGAAGGAAGGGCTTTGCTGACAGATTTTTGAATGAGAGAGTGCGATCTCTCTGAAGTCAACGCAAAAGCCTTGGATTTGACCTTTCGGGGAGAGTGAAAAGTAGCTCTAGTTAAGACTTTAAGATTTTAAAACTACTGTAAAAGACTGGACTATTCGGTGATTTGCTATAAATTACAAGTCGAACGAACTCAGCTAAAAAAAATTGTTGTAAATAATTTTTACCTCTAGAAATTTCAAGAACGCTTTTTAATAAAATTTGTTCTGAAATATTTAATGAAGGTGATCCATTGTGAAACGGTTCCACGCTACCCCATTTCAAAAACACACAACATCATGGATTCTTTACAGCTGGTGGCAAGCGAGTCGGATATTTCGACAAAAATTTATTAGCATTAGTGAAGAGAGCCCAGACAGTAGCAGTGACGCCCGCCCGCATCTAAGCGCGCAAGATCTGACGCCAGTTCAGGAGAGGAAAGCAGAGACCGAAGCAAGCCCTTGCATTGGCACGACAGACCGCAGTTCCGTCCTGGAAGCAAGCCCGTGTTTACAGAGAACAAGCCCGAAGCAAGCCCTTGCATTGGCACGACAGACCGCAGTTCCGTCCTGGAAGCAAGCCCGTGTTTACAGAGAACAAGTCCGAAGCAAGCCCTTTCTAGGAAACATCAGGAGCCGACAAACCGAGATAACCTGTGAAATCGACGACGACGATAGCATGCAAGATCCCCGAAGGTGCGTTTAAAAATAATTCTGAGATAAAAATGAATAAATACTTTCTCTGGGCATTCTTTTCCAAAGGCTCTGTGGTCAGCGCATAAAACCAATAGGAGAAATTCTGTCCAGTGCATGTGATAAACTTTTCAGGGACTCTCCTCGGTGGATCTCACATCCGTGGCAGCGCGAGGTAAAGCTCTTCACATCAAACAAGACGGAAAAAGGGCCGACGTCGTAGAATGCTATTTAAACGCAACTTAAAGGAATGGCCCGTTAACTTTTGGAATACGCTGGATAATCATCGGAAAAAATTTCCTTTTTCCACGAATTGAGCGGGACAGGAAATGAACTGCTCTGCTCATTCTCTGTCTTGTGTCTGCTGTCGCTGTTTATTTTTCTACTGCTAAATAAGACAGCTGATGACTGCTGTCGAATAAAACCTGTACGATCATTTCGTTCATAAAGGAAGTGATTGTCGATCGCCTTTCTTCTTTTCTCAGGCTGATGATAAATCGGCTGATCAGATAAAACCTGTATTGCGGGAATGGCTTGAGATGAAAATGAATGGTACATGCCAGTGTATCCAAATATAGTTTCGATAAATTTTGATGCCGTCGAAAGCATACTATTGAAAAGTATCGATAAGTATATGTTATGAAATGAACTTGTTTTTCTAATATTTATATTTCTCCGAAAAATGTATGGACATTGTGTTTCTTGCTAGCGTCCGACGAAACTTTCAGTACAACCTTTAAAGAAATAAAATACTTTAGATTAGGAACGTCTAAATCTGCAGTTTCTTTTTCATATAGATACCGAAAAAACTCGTGTTGCATTACATGCAGACACAACAACATCAAAATAGTCTGCTTGGTGGATCAAACGTAGTCGTTGAGATTATTGCGACGTAGTTTGGTAGGCATAAAAATTTTTTTGATCGTATGAGAGATGGAATTTGAATTTTTTGAATATTTCGGAAATATTCAATGTCGCCTAACTGTATGCCCTGGTATAAAAGGGATGCTGCAACTGTCTTCCTAATCATACAATAAAGCAAAATTAACCCAAAATACTGGGAAAATTTTGATAGAGAATGAAATCCGATCAACTTCCGTAGGTGTAGTACGGAGTTGTGGTAGGCGTTTTTGGAAGTTTCTGTAATACGATCTGTTTTCCAAACTGTGTTTCATATTTAAAAATTTGGCTGAGAAAATTGGCTCCCGAAATAGCACCAATTTTAGAGGACGATGTAATTTTGCCACTGCCTTCTGTAGAGGTCGAAGTAGTGTGTGTGTGGGGTGGGGCGGGGGTCAGCGACAAAGCTCTTTCAATTTTCGCACCTTTCCTGACAAGAGCAGTATTGAGGTTTTTTGATTTTTGACTTTTATGAAGTGATTTAGCATTCTTTCTTTTCATGATCACCCGGGGATTCCGGACACAAATCATGGTCGTCGAAACAGTTGGCACACTTTCAGCTGTCTTCGGGCAGTCCGCAGAAGTGTTCTCAGCGGCACACTTGAAGCACTTAAGTCGCACATGTCATGCCGACTCTGAGTGAAAGGGTTTATGTATCAGAACGGACATTTTTCCCTATTCACTCTCCATTCCTCCGAATTATTTGAAAAGCCAATGCCGAAAACCGTATCTTAAGTATTTTGGTCCCAGACACTGTACTATTTTGCCTGCCAGTTTTCTTTCTATTTTGGACTAAGGTCCAGCTATCCTCGTTGTTTTCTCTGGGACTTCCATAGAATTAGAATTAGACACCTGGCAAGTTAAAATATCCTCAATATCTTGAATAATCTCAGAAGAGGAAGGGGAAAGTCTCAGTAGGTTTATCCATAAAGTTAGAAAAATCTAAGTGGCTTACCTTAAACACTCAGCTCTTCATTTATTGCATTTAATCTGTTTATGACACTTTTACGTATTCCCAAACATGAAGACTACATATATGCGAAATTTGTGCTTTATTTATATATTTTATCTCTTTAATTATTTAATTATTTATTATATGCTAATTTCTTTATAGAATATGAGACGGAAACACACGCTGATCTTTTTTTATATATTTTTTTAAGTCCAAACAGGTTAATCTACAAGTTAATCGAGCTGCACGCGATCCAGATTTTAATGAAATCCATGTTTCTAAATTAATATAAAAACATAAACAAAAATGAGTGAACTGTGAAGAAGTTTCAAATATGGAATTAAAAAGCGCATTTTCTCCAAATTCGATGGTGAAAAACTTAAAATTATGCGATGTTTGGAAGTAGTTAAATTTGTGAAAAATTAGAAAAGTGTGGTTCAGGTCGTTGCAACCGTCGATACAATGCCAGCGTTATATCGACGGTTTTTATTTTGTAATATCGATTATCAATATCCGTTTTAGTTTTTCCAACTGAGTGTAAGTTTTCTTTACCATTTAGTAGGATTGCGGTAAAATAATTAAATAGATTAACAGTGTTCGTTTCAGATAGGAACTCAATAATTTGAAAGGAAATTATTCACAAAGTTTATTCAAACGCAATATTTGACATTTCACAATGAAGAGTTTAAAATTCGCTGACTGCTTTTATTTCATTTCAGATCACAACTCATGATATTTCACAATAACAACTCATTTTAATTATTTAAATAATGTGGTTGATCTATTCATCAGTAGGAAATGTTTACTTTTTCATAAGTAGGCATTTTTATTTTATAATAATAAAGACATTTATTTAGATAACAGTTCTTTTCCATAAAGTAGGTGGTGTATGCAGAATCACAAAAATACATTTGCGAAATCAAAATAAATGTATTCCAAACCAAATGATTACTTAACACGTGAGTATTTTCTCATTTACTGGAGTCAATAAATATATATTAAGTTTCAGCAAAAATAACAATTATTTAAGTTACACAGTTTTTCCATTAAAGCGATGATATACGTAGAAAAATAAAAATACTCTTATGAAATGAAACTAAATCTATGTTTAAGTATTCGATTATTTAAGGTGTGTGTATTGTCGCATATAATAAAGTCAGTAAATAACTTCTTTATACATAACAATATTTATTCACATTCAAATTCCAAAAAAAAAAAAAAAAAAAAAAAAAAAAAAGTTTCATATAATACTGCTTATGTGTGAAAAGCGAACAGCACGCTTTACTTGCTCTTCAAGTTTTGTCCTAAATTCATCTGAATTTCAATGAATGAATTCTAAGGAACTTATAAATTTCACGACATTTATCGTCATACATTTGATGTTCACTTCATTAGTTCAACAAAGATCTTAATCCCGAGCTTGTTTTAAACAATGATTGTACTTTAAAAACTTCAAATTTTAACAACTTCAATATTTTATGTTCATAATAAAATACTCAAAATTCTAGGAGAAATTTTAATCCCCCCCCCCCCAGTAAAGTACCCAATGTACTATGTAATAGAGGTTATACGTAGTTATTTTTCAATTTTTAAATATCTTTTTTAACATGGAATATTTAAAGATCATTAAAATTTGGAAGCACTGAATACTATTTATGGACAGAACTATTATTGAAGTTTCAACTTGTACTATTCTGTGAATTGGTGAGAGAACGAGAAAACTTTTAAATGTTACTGTGAGCTCATATTAATCTGAAATTCATAGAACCTTTATTTTAATCTTGTTTTAATCTTGTATTTTAATCTTTATTTTAATCTTAAGAATCTTCGGATGTTTCTTGATAATAAATAAATTAACTTTCTTTAAATTATCTTTCTATAAATTTATTTATCTGAAATATAAAAACTGACTCTATGCTTGTTAATGTCATTTAAATTTAATGGTGGATTGTTTTAAAATCTTCTGACTCAAGCTAATAACTCAATTCCAGAGCTTAAGAATTTTCTTAAACTCCTTGATTTTCAGTTAGTGAAACTTCATTAAAATCAGTTTGATTTGAAGATTTTTTTATATATTGAAAGTTATGATGGTACTTGTTGCAATGTTGAACATCTATAAATGTGCATAAGTTTCTTATGACTGTTGACTTACAGGTAGATAATTATTTTTTAGAAAGTATTGACTTTTATTGTCCAAGAACGCAGGTAAGACGAGGAAACTGGCTAAATTATGGGATAGTTACGGTAAAAATTTCAAGCGACTCACCTGATTGATCTACATATTATTCTAAATTAACTATTCTTTCTAAAATCAAAATTTTTGTTTAAAATGTTATATATAAGAAGTGGTAAAATTTTTAACATTTTGATCCCGATCGAAACATTTTTTACTGTAGTTTTTTATTATAATTTTGTGTCAGTTGAAATAGAATAAAATGTTTTGCAATGTTGTAAAATAATGAAAATTTTGGTGAATAATGTTTCAGTTGTTAATGTAGTGAGACAAAGAGGCATTATGAATACATACTATCAACAAGCATAAAAGCACGTTAATTTTTCTAGAGTGTACTTAGAGTAAATTTTTGTATTATTAATTTATATATTACATTAGATATTACAATGCAATTTCTGTTATTTAAGTTTTCTTTAAACGAGCTTTTATTGTCAACAATACATCTGAAGCAGTTAAAAGTGATAACATTGTAAACAACGAGCTCCAATGCGTGAAAACAGGTGACGCCTATAAAACGCTAAACATTTAGTTCTCATTAAAAAAAAATTGTAGTTGATGCATACGTGTATAACTCTCTTCTTTTATTAAACTGATACTATTCAAAAATCTAGAATACAGTGAATTCAGATGAGGATTTTGCAATGTAATAGAAAATCATTTTTAGTGATGGAATTTCATGAAATAAACTATTTATAGTAAAGCGAAAAATATACACTTATTCTAATCTTGAAGTATTTTCGACTCATTATTTGATTCTTAATTTATTATAAGAAAAACTTAAAGAATGTTTGATCTTAATAATTTATATTTAGGCTTAATATCATGCTGAATTAATATTCTGTCTTTAATTTGTAACAAGCAATTCAGATTTAGACAACTTCAAGAAATTGCTTTTTATTTTAAGTTGTTGCATCTTACTCATAATTAATAAAGACATAAAATAGCTTTTAATTTATTTATATAATATATCTATTAAAAAATTGAAGGCGTAAAACTCATATTCCAAACTCGAAATTATGGAAACAGATAAAGGCGCAGTAATTGGATTTTCTGTCGACAAGGAAATTTTATCTCAGGGATCTGAAGAAAAAGTAAATGCTTTCCTTTCACATAAAACCAATATCCATGGTAGAATTCTATTTACGCTTGCAGTTTATCTTACAAGACATTCAAAAACATTCGATAGAGTTTCTTTTCGTTTCACAGATCAATTCAATAGCATATTTCCGAATGGTACATTGACGGGAATAATAGGGATGGTAAATCGATCAGAAGTTGATATTGGCGTTCAACCACTTACTATGACAGAAAAAATAACAGAGTTCGTGAATTTTTCTTACCCGTATAAACTTCAATCTGCTACATTTGTTACTCAAAAAGCAGAATATAAACCACAGATTTTCGGCATTTTGCAAACATTTTCATTGCCACTTTGGATAGCTATCATCTCAATATTATTTGCGATGTCTTTGGTATATCACGTCACCTTGAAAAGAAGGTATTCATTTGATAAAATTTTACTTCACACATTTGCGGTTTTGTTAAGGCAAAGTTCTATTTTAAAACCGTCATCACTGATAGAAAAGTTTCTCGTCATTTCGTGGGTTGTAGGAGCAATGTTTCTTTGTCTGGCTTATGATTCTGTATTCCTGTCTTTTCTTTCATTCCCCGTTATTACTCAAATAAAAGACGTGCCACATCTGGCCAAGGCTGTAAAAGAAGGACACTATCACTGCATAGCAAGTCTACAATCACCTATTGTTAAACTATCATTAGAATCAAAAGATGAAAATTTAAGAATAATTGGACAAGACATACAGACGAATAACTTAAGTAGTAATGGAAATATTTTTCAAGACTTTTATTATGGTAGAAGCAAACAAGATCTCGCTTTCCTAGTTGATACAGATGTCGTTGCTATTTTTACTGTAGAAAAAAAAATTCGTTTCTGGAGATCGTTTTCTTGAAAGCATGGCTGCAATGACTGTCCGAAAAGAATTCTGTTGCAAAAAAATTGGTGGAAAATTTCTCTCAAAGATTTGTGGCATCGGGTTTGTATTTCAAGTATGACAATGATGGAGCATTTTTAATTCGTATGACAAGCCAACTGAAATACGAGGAAAAAGACACCAGAAAAAGAAAATTAAACCTTACAGATATTACACCTGCGTTTATATTTTTAATATTTGGACATATAATTTCTTTCTTAGTTCTTATTGTAGAAATATTGTCCAATCGTGTGAAGATAGTGGATCGTTTGAAGAAAAATAAAAAAAGAAAAAAGAAAATTGCATTCATAGAAGATTCTGTGTAATTAGCTTTTAAAATTGAATTGTATTTACTCTATTCTTATATTACCAAATCTTATTAAATTTTGCAGATGTTGTATAAAATAATACGTAAATTTAGCTTATGGTAACAACAGATCAAAAGTCCGCTGATAACAAATTTATTGTTGAGAAATGTTTGTTCGGAAAAAACCTAAGACTATATTCAACAACATTTATATTATTATTACTTTGAAGTGTAAATTATAGGTTATTTTTTCTCTGTACAAATTGCTCTTTAACGGAGATTTTCAGTAAATAATTGAGGAAAAATCGACTGTATAATTGATTGTTGTAAAAAATATAAAATAATAAAGTAATTAAAATAAATACTTTACAATTGTACGCGTGTAATGGAGTATAATTTTTTTCAACAGCTATTTTTTAATGAATCTATAATTTTGCAATATCGAAGTAATCATTGTAGTTTCGGTAAAAAATAAAGAAATACATTGATAGCTACTTTTGAAAAAGTTTGCTACACCAGTGTTTTACTGTTAAAATTGTTTAATTTTTAACAGTTGTTAGCGATCTTGCACAGAGCTGCATTTTACAATTTTCACATTTTAATTTGTAATTTTCAGTTTAACTATAGATACTAGGGAATTTTTGTTTCGTTTGGAAATCTTGTACTTTTGCCTTCTAAATAGGTGAATTTTAATTACAATAGTCCTGAGCATAAAGTTTAGTACTGATTCCGTACCCTATGAGTTAATATAGTCTTTTATTCATCTTTCTATCGTCTCAGATACCACTCACAGTATCTATTCGAAAGTTTTTGTCTCAGCAGTTAAGGTTTAACACTTTAAAATATTATTATGGCCATGTTCTAGGGCAGCGCTTCCCAACATTTTTTCTTCCACGTACCCCTTGCTTAGGCTTTTCACTTCTGAGTACCCCCCCCCCCCCCATTTATTATAAATATCCTCTCCACCACCACATATTAGAATCTTCATCTCCCATGAATGAAAATCCATATTTCACGAATTATTCATTATATTATATTTTCTAATTTTCTATTCATTAAGGGACCACTGATGTTTTCAGTTTTTTTTAAGTATTAGATTTATCAGTTATCAGAACATGCCTATTAACAGCTACGCCCAGGTTCTCTTGCAATTCTAAATAATCAGATTGTTTCTAAAGACTTGTAATTCCCGAATCATCAGGTTGAATTCCAATCGCAGTTGCAGTACTCTTAAAAGTTCTAGATTTCAACGAGTTATCCATTTTAAACATAAAATCAAAACATTCAAATAATAAGTAAATGCTTCAAATTAAATACTCATTAAAAGGAAGGAAGCTTTCCAATTAATACTCTTTACTGATCATAGCCGACTTACTGAAATATTAGGCATCGTGTACCTTTACCCTTATTATGAGTGTAATATATTGGATTTACACATGAGAATAACTTTGTAATCCAAAACTATCAACATTCTTTATGTGTTTTCAGTTAAACCATTTTTGTGATTTCTGCCATTACCGATATTATTTTCCCGTACCCCCAGCAGGCCCGCCAGGGGTACGCGTACCCCAGCTTGGGAACCGCTATTCTAGAGTGATGTTTCACTTTTAAAATTACATTTTATAAACTACCGACTAATTTATTCACTTTTTACATGAATTTAACCATCGATTGGATGATTAAATACATGGGTTTTGACTGCAATTCAGTTAACAAGCGGAAAAGTTAATGACGACTTCTGTAATGAACAAAGTTGTAGTTTTAAAAATATTTAACACTTTTCTGTGTAGTAATGGGCATGCGATAAATGATATTACATATCTTAGAATAATTCCTTATAATCTTAAAACAAATTATTCACTGTATAGTTAAATTTCCACATGAAATCGATTATTTAATTGATTTAACTTAATGTATAAATTGATGATCACGTTCTGAAAATATGAAACTATTGTATTCTATAGCTGCCTACTTTCGTTTTTATTTATTGAAGTACTTACCATATTTTTTTTTAAATAAAATTTTATCTTCTTACATTTATATATTTTCATTTACTAAATAAAATTTCTGTGGAAAAAACAGGTTTGCAGTTATAGTATTGCCATCGGGAACATACAACTATACATATCTAGAACTCTAGCACATGTGGAAGTGAGAGAAAAATCGATTGCAAATTTGCACCTTTGCATATATGAACCAAGTTTTTTTTTTTTTTTTTAAGTAAAAATCAATGTAACATTGTGATTTCAAAATTTTAAATCTGCATAAATCCTAAACTTCTGAATCCAATTACTTCACTGACATCATCAAAACATACAGTGGATATAATATTTAAGGCAACCGATATTCTCTGGATAATTTAAATTGTCCTGTAGACATTTATAGGACATCCTTTATATGTCGAAATGTCACATCTATAGACGTTCTGCAGATGACTTTTTATGACGTTTCTCGGACAATTATAGGATGAAAGAAGGCAAAAAGAAATTAAAGAAGAAGTCTAATGCGCTTTATGCGTCCTCTAGGCGAATACATAGCCTTTGCTAATGAAAATGTAATTGGATAATTCATTCTCTGTATCCTCTTAATATCTAGTGGATAGTTCTCAAAGGATATTAAAACTTCAGGATCTGTAGGAGAACTTTAGGATATCCGGGGAACAATTTTGGTTTTGTCTGGGCTACCGCGCATGCGCGGTAGCGTATTACTGCTTGCGCGGCAGCGTATTACTGCTTATTTTACTGTTTAATACTGTTAATTTCACGGTATAATACTGGCAGCTGGGGTGCCAGTTTTATACTGTAAAATCAACAATTATTTTTTGCAGTGTAGATATCTAGTGGATAGTTCTCATAGGAAATGACAACTGCAGGATATGTAGAAGTACTATGGAATGCCCGGAGGACAATTTTGGTTGTATGGGCTCTTGTTTGGTAAACTACCAAAAAATCCAAAAATGATGTAAAAATCTGGTGTTAGTGTGGAAAATTTCGAATTTGGTTTACATGAAGACTGGCTCCTAAACTTATTTTCTAAACATAACTTTCAAAAAAGCAGAATTCAGAAGCGAATGACCATTTTCAGTTTCTCCGCGTCATTTTGTGATAATTTTTTCATTTTTTATTTTATTTATTTATTTATTTTTTGTCCGACTGTACTTTGAAAATGCAATAAGCAGTAAAACTCTTAATGTTCTTTTCAGTCTATCACACGGCATTATTTTGTAATTACCATAACAAATGAGTCATAAGCAATGCTTTTTCAATCATTCAAAAAAAAAAATGCTTCTGCAGGTTTATAATTTAAAAGGTATATTTAAAGAACGTTAGCCTTTTGAATAAGTAGATACAATTGAATTTTAATATTTCTAAATACACGAATGTACGCAGGAAAAGCGGGGAGGGGAGAGGGGGGAGATGTACTGAAAGTAACTGTCTTATACAGGGTGAGCACAAAGTCTCAACCTGATTATAAAACGTTAACACGAAAAGACTGTTGAAGATATGAATGTAAAATTTTTACCATTTCGTAGTCCTGTTCCTAAAGTTATTTTTATCGCCAAAAAAATTGCGCTACTTATTCATACATTTGAGCAGTGAATCAAACTTCGATATTTAATGAAACAGCTTCCATGTAGAGAAAGGTGCGATGAGTCTTGTTTATCCATGGAAACGAACCGCCATGTCTTTCCAACAGGAGTTTAGACATTGTATAATGAACTCAATCTTTCAGATGTCATGACTGTAAAGTGATCACATGAAAATTTTAAAGAAACTTTGTAGCGTTCGTGGTCCTCTAAGAAACGATTGGCCATTGCGTTAATTCACTGCTTAAGTTCATGGATGTGTAGCACCATTTTTTAGACGATAAAATAACTTTAGGAACATGACATGGTAAAAATTTTACATTAATATCTTTAACAGTCTTTTCGTGTTAACGTTTTGTAATCAGGGTGAGATAATTATTGTGTGTTCACCCTTTGCACTGTCAGGTTTCTGATTTTAGCAAAACTCATATTGTATATTCCTAATTAATTTAAGTAATTATTTTTATTCATTATTCTATTACTGTATTCCAACATATATTTTTCTTTTGCCGTAAAACTGGCGTATGTGATTGACAGTAGGAATTTCCCCTGATCCTATTATCTATTTGAGGGAGGTTCTCAATTCCTTTGTAAAGTACTAATCCGGATTTTTGGAAAGAAATATAAAGAAAGAAATACAATGGACACCACATTCCTAGGGAGTTGGATTTCACAGAAGAATGCAAAGGGTGGAAAGGTCTAAAATAAACACGTGGATGGAAGCTCCGTGATTGAAGAATGACAGCCCCGTCGATTTGTAGTGTGAGGAGACAGTAAGAGACAGGTCTCTCGTGGAAGTGCAGCCGAGAGGGTAGGACGCCAGAGAGTCGTTGGTGTGCCGTAAAGAGTGAAGGAAGTGTATAGTTGAGGTGTAGCAGATAGCGTAGAGAATTGTGTTGAATTACAGAGATAATGCGCATTGGACAGTTTGGTCCAGAGTAAAACTAATTATTACTTAAACGAAATTATATGTACGAGTAGAACATTTGAGATATACATTAAAACGGGTGATCAGGGAGATTGCCATATGACAATCACATACGGCTAGTGACAATATAATAACTATCACTGTAACATTTTTCTTGCATAATAATTTTAATCAATAAATTATAAATTGGTTATTTTATGAGAACTTCTTTCCCAACGTGTCCGGTATCACTTTAATACCAGTGGTGGCAGCAAAATACCATAGAACAAAGGTATCCATTCTAGGAGAATAATTACGATGACCGAACAAGGCGACGTAACCATTACAATGTTGGCAGCGTCGGAATAGAACCACAAGATCCAGTAGCCAGGAAGACGGAGAAACAGCAACGGGAAAGGAGAAAGTGTCAACGGTGCATATAGAAGTACGTCAATTAGTGCAATCTAAGGTGGGTAACAGAAGTGCGTCAAGTAGTGCAATCTAAGGTGTGTAACAAAGTACGTCAGTTAGTGGAATCAAAAGTGTGTGCCAATGTGCATGAATGAGTGATAATCAAACAAGACAGTGAATCATCATTATTTTCAAAAATATGTCTTTATCGGAAGCTTAGAAGCCGAATGAAGTCAAAAAGAGTCAAGGTAAGGTGTTCTGTTCATTTTTACTGACAAATCCATTACTGAACCGTAAGATAGGGGTTTAACGTAAAATATTTATTGTGAAATTATTTATATAAATATAATTAAAACATTCATATATTGATATTCATTGGTAAATTAATAATTGTGTTGAAATACGTAATGATTACAGTTATGTTATGCATTACTTAAGAGAAAGTCAGTTTGCTTTATTTGAGATTTGTTTTTCGTTAATCCTTGTCAGCAAAAATTTACCGGTGTACTTTTGAAAGAAAAAAAAAGAGCATTAGCCAGACTCTCACTTTTATGAGTAGCAATGTATAAATCGTTTGTATATTTTTTATTTCGTATAATTAACATTCCAAATTAAATAATTGGACGTCTGTGTTCTTATATTCAAATTTATTGTTGCATTAGTAATCTTATCCAAATAATCCTGAACCGATATTATATTTCATACTGTCTTGCACTAGTGTCTTTATTGAAATTGTTTAGCATTATTAATAAAAGTATATTTTGGGGATATCAATGTTCAAATGAAAGTATATTGTGTTAGAAAAAGTGTTAATTCATTATTTTTTTTGTATAAATTAAAGAATAGTAGTGTTAAAGTAACTGTGTTGGAGTAAATGTTTTGGGAAAGTTAAGTTAATAAAGTATAGACTAACATTAGTTAACTAGCAGAAACTATGGCTTATTTACTCAAATTTAAAGAGATTGATCTTCAGACAGCAACCCAAGAAATAGGGGTGGAAGATGTAGAAGCGGATACCTGGATAACTTTTAAAAGCAAAATTATCGAAAGCGTTGGGTATGAAGAAGAAAGCGTTAAGGAGTTAGCTAACACTATTGTAGCGGAAAGGGAAGAAACGGAAAGGATTAAAGCAGAAGCAGAAAGGGTGGAAGCTGAAAGGTTAAGGTTAGAAAAAGCAGAAAGGACGGAAGCGGAAGAGTTAGAAAAAGCAGAAAGGGCGGAAGCTGAAAGGTTAGAAAAAGCTGAACAGCGGAAACATGGGTTAGAGATGGAATGATTAAGAATTCAGGGGTCCGGCAATCATAATAATGTGGATAGAGATCATAACAATGAATCTAGCATAGAGAAACTGATTAGAAGTGTACTATCTATCAAGGTACCAGAAGGGACCGAGGGATGGAATTTATTTTTTAATAGTTTGGAGCGGGCTTTCAAAACTAAAAATGTACCGGAAGCCCAGCAGGCTGAAATTCTGTTAAATATGTTAGGAGATAAGGCGGGGAATTTGCTAATCTATATTACTAATGAACAAATGGAATACCAATTAATCAATAAATTATTAATTGGTTATTTTATGAGAACTTTTTTCCCAACGTGTCCGGTAACACTTTAATACCGGTGGTGGCAGCAAAATACCATATAACTAAAGTATCCATTCTAGGAGGATAATTACGATGATCGAACAAGGCAACGTAACCATTACAGCAATGAAAATAGCATTTGAAGAATATTTAAGCTGCAGTTTATTCCAGTTTTTTAATATTTTTCTGCGAGTCGGCGAGAGATCATCAAAATTTATAAAATGTTGCTAAACTGATATAAATGTAGTAAGCATTAAAACGTATACCATCAGAAATGTTTGTTCCGTGAAGGTAAATAATCCATATATTTAAAGCTGTTTGCTAAAAATGTCAAATAATTCCATCGAATTTCGACCGTATACGCATGCGTCAAAAAAGGACCGGCCAATGAGGCCGAGGGTCTATTCCTGTCTCCAAACGTATTTGGGATCAAGATCAACTCCTGTTGTTTTGATGGCTTTTTCCGCGTTGCGTTAAACCTAGGAAGATATTTATATAAAAAACTGTGGAGTGTTTAGAAGGTATTTATTTTATTTATTGTTGTATTTATTGTAATTTGAATGAATACTTAGGTATCCATTTCGGATTTACTGTGTAACATGAATTTAGGTTCATTTAACGTTCGCGAAATCAAATCATTTTGTTTATATAGTACAGAAAATAATTCTTCAATCGTAAATAAAAATATAGTAGAACATGTAATACAAAATTGGACCACTTATATTCCGTTTATGATCGGATATGAATCTTATGGTGTTCCGATTGCTAATGAAAACGATTATGTAAATATAATGTCAAAAGACAGTACGCACGGCAGTAATATTTTTATTATTATTTGTTCGAAAAAAGCGAATCTGAGCGTCTGAATATAAATTATAAAATATTATTTCTGTATTTAGCAACTAAATATTTAATAAATATGCAGGAATGTGACTAGCTTTATGTGAATGTATAATATATATAAGTCTGAACTTTAGCATTATTTTTTAACAGAAATATACTATCTCTATTCGATTTAAAAGTTTTGTCATTATATAAGTGTGCTATTTTATTTGTAAAGAGTATGTATGCATTATATTGTTTGTATGTATACAAATCTTTAGAATCTCTTAATATTTGAATAATGTTTACATTATATTTGTTTGTATGTATACAAACACTATATGTATACAAACAATGTATCATGTAACAATATTAATATTTACATTGTATTGTTTGTATGTATACAAATCTTGAATGTTTTAATTTATTACATTCATTTTTTACCAGTTTGCATGTCCGTTCATGGGCAATTCATATGAATCTCATAATTTGTCACAAATTGGTGATTTTATTGATTTAGTGCTTTGCCCAAGAATGTGGAAAAAAAACTTTTTGACATCGGGTGAAATGAATGAGGTTATTTCGGTTTTTCTTTTGTATATAAAAAATGTTATATGTAAAAAAATCCTGGCCATTAATCACATTGTTTTTTGTATATTTAAAGACGATTACTTATTCTTTGTAATTATTTTTTTGTTGGGGGTTTTTGAGCAAAATAATATTACTTCATAGCTAGAACCAGTTCCGCTAATCATTAATATTTACTTATTTACTTAATCCTTTGACCGCTGAGCAAATGGGCAAATTTGTAATGTTTTTTCTGTTATTTTTTTTAAATGTCAAAAAAAGATAAATTTTCAAACTTGGTATAAAAAACTTAGGTACTTCTCTATTATCCCATCGTCCACTTTTCATAACAAAATACTATCGCCAAACTGTATGATTAAATGCCAAAAATGCAGTCCCATTTACTTGATGTCGGAAGCATTATACGTGTTTGTTATGTCATCAAGTGGTTTTTAATTCAACATTAGCGCGTATTAATGACAACGTTCTCCCGTTCATTTGGCGTTACAGTTTGGCGATAGTTTTTTGTGATGAAAAGTGGTCGATGAGATAATAGAGAAGTACCAAAACTTAATTACGTATATGAGTAGATTCCTTGACAGTATTAATCATTACTCAATATTTTAAAACTGCATCATATTTGTAGAATTATATTAATTTAAACAATGCTTCTATTGAAGTGTGAAGAAGCACATACTTCTATGAAGAACCATATATTTACATAATCGTTTTCATTAGCAATCGGAACACCATAAGATTCATCCCCGATAAAAAACGGACTATAAGTGGTCCAATTTTGTATTACGTGTTCTACGATATTTTTACGTACATTTGAATAATTATTTTCTGTACTATATAAACAAAATGATAGAGATCTAAAACCACAATTTCCATCGGGATTGATTTCGCGAATGTTAAATGAGCCTAAATTCATTTTTAAACAGTAAATCCGAAATGGACACCTAAGTATTCATACAAATTATAATAAATAAAATAAATACCTTCTGAACACTCCACAGTGAGTTCTATATAAATATCTTCCTAGGTTTATTGCAACGTGCAAGAAAAAAAAAAACAGGAGATGATCCCAAACACGTTTCTAGAGACAGTAATAGACCCTCATTTTAATGGCCGGTGTTTTTTTTTTACGCATGCGTATTGGGTCGAATATTGCTGAAAAATGATTTTGAAGAAAAAATCGGTAAATTCACAAAATGGTTTCGGGAAAAACTTCACCAAATGGTTTCAAAATTCTTTGAGTGACAGCGGGAAAAAAAATTTCATTTTACATTCAATCATTGCAATTGGCGAGTGTGACTATTAAGTTTAGCCAGTACTGGATACTACTAGATATAATGATTATGAACCATGATTTTTCTGTTACTGGGCGAGATTCATGTTTTTTCAGCAATTCTTTGACGAAATTCGTGTTTTTTCAGCGATCCTTTGAAGAATTTCGCATTTTTCTCGCGATCCTTAACGAAATTCGCATTTTCCAGCGATTCTTTGATAAAATACATTTTATTCTGCAATTTTTAGACTAAATTTAGTAAAAAAGCGTGATCTTTTGGTGAAATTTCCTTTTTTGCGATTCTTTGACAAAATTTGCTTATCTTTCACGATCCTTTTGCATAATTCACGTTTTTTCTGTGGTCTTTTAATGAAAGTCATGTTTTCCCATGATCCTTTGATGAAATTAGTGTTTTTTTCTCAATCATTTGACGAAATCTGTGATTTTTTCAAAACGCGAAGATTGGTTAGATGTTTTTAGTCTGCAGGTGCCCTAAAAAGTCTGACGCCCGTTGCTGCATCGCACACATTCTTCCATGGGGCATCGAACGAAGGAAATTCATCCTAAAGAATCATTGTTTCATTCCTGACATTTCTAGAAAGAAACAACGTTCAATTTATTGGCTGAATTGTAAAGGGCGAAATGGTGTCAGACATTAGCGGAAATAAAGTGCGCAATTTGTTCGTTTATGGAAAAAATTGTGAAATTCGTTAATCGATAAATTGCGAAATTTGTCAATCGATAGAGGAAAAATCACAAAATTCATTAATCGACGGAAAATTCATCAACTGTTTTGAAATTTGTCGAGCGACAGCAGAGAAAAAAATCTTTTTCCATTCAGTCATTGCAATTGGTGAGTGTGACTATTATGTTTGACCAGTGGTGGCAATAAAGTCCATTGCAAAATTTTCAGTATTACTCGCTGTTTGGCAAGTGCTAATTTTGTCCTATACTTCAAAACCCTTTTGATCATCACATCAGTGTGCAGGACAGTTTTTTTAGGTAGACCATTTGATGAATTTCGTGATTTTTCCGTTATCAATTGACCAATTTTGCTGCTATTGATTGTTGAATTTTATAATTTATCAACTATTGATTAGCGAATTTCATGATTTTTTCCATGAACGTTTGACGAATTACGCAAAAAAACTAAGAATATCGTTAAATTGTCTTGGGTAAAAAAAATTTACTATTGTCAATGCCTTCGAGAAAAAAGTTGCAAGTTGAAACGCCTGTGACCTCTTTTTCATGTTATGCATTTATGGGAGTCCATCCCCCCACTCCCCCCAAGTGGGACACTTTTCTAAATTTTGCACACACCCCTCATGTGATACATCACTGGAAAAGTCTTTGACCGCTTATTCATGTTATGCATCTCCGGGGTCCATCCCGCCACTCCCCCCCCCTAAGGGGGGCACTTTTCTAAATTTTGTTGACACCCCTCATGTCATATATCATTGGAAAGGTCTGTGGCCACTTAATCATATTATGCATCTCCGATGTCCATCTTCCCACTTGCCCCCCCCCCCCCCAAGGGGTACTTTCTAAATTTTGCTCACAACCCTCATGTTCTGTATCATTGGAAAGGTCTGTGACCACTTAATCATATTATGCATCTCCGATGTCCATCTCCCCACTTTGCCCCCGTCCCCCCAAGGGATACTTTCTGAATTTTGTTGACACCCCTCATGTCGTATATTGTTGGAAAGGTCCGTGACTGCTTAATCATATTATGCATCTCCGATGTTCATCTCCCCACTTTGCCCCCCCAACGTACTTTCTAAATTTTGCACACAACCCTCATGTTATATATCATTTGAAAGGTCTGTGACCACTTAATCATATTATGCATCTCCAATGTCAATCTGCCCACTTTGCCCCCCCCCAAGGCATACTTTCTAAATTTTGTTGACACCCCTCATGTCACATATTGTTGGAAAGGTCTGTTACTGCTTAATCATATTATGCATCTCCGATGTCCATCTCCCCACTTTTTGCCCCCCCCAAGGGATACTTTCTAAATTTTGTTGACACCCCTCATGTCATATATTGTTGGAAAGGTCCGTGAATGCTTAATCATATTATGCATCTCCGATGTTCATCTCCCCACTTTGCCCCCCCCCCCCAACGTACTTTCTAAATTTTACACACAACCCTCATGTTATATATCATTTGAAAGGTCTGTGACCACTTAATCATATTATGCATCTCCAATGTCAATCTGCCCACTTTGCCACCCCCCCCCCCAAGGGATACTTTCTAAATTTTGTTGACACCCCTCATGTCACATATTGTTGGAAAGGTCTGTTACTGCTTAATCATATTATGCATCTCCGATGTCCATCTCCCCACTTTGCCCCCCCCCCACAAGGGGTACTTTTCTAAATTTTGTTGACACCCCTCATGTCATATTGTTGGAAAGGTCTGTGACTGCTTAATCATATGCATCTTCGGGGTCCATCCCGCCACTCCCCCCCCTTAAGGGGGGCACTTTTCTAAATTTTGGACACAACCCTCATGTGATATATCGATGGAAAGATCTGTGAACACTTAATCATATTATGCATCTCCAATGCCCATCTCCCCACTTTGCCCCTCCCCCCAAGAGGTACTTTCTAAATTTTGCACACAACCTCATGTGATATATCGATGGAAAGGTCTGTGATCACTTAATCATATTATGCTCCCCACTATGAAATTTGTCAAGTTAAAGCAACTATAAAATTTAATTTTATGGTACTATCAAGTTGTTTGCCGTCAAATTTTGACGGGTTCCATCTAGTTATAATAACTTTGGAGAATGTTTTTTTTAAATTATTCTTCTTAAAATAATTTCTTTTTTATAGAAAATTTTATCAAGATTTCTTATACATTTCTTGCTTTTTAAATATTTGCAATTATGCTCTGAATTATGATTTAAAATAACTTTATTTAAATTACTTGTTTATAAAAATACAAAAACGTTTATACGTTTCTTGACAGTGAACATTTATAATTGCCCTCGAAACGGTGTTCTAACATTACTCCAATTTCACTGGCTGAAGAAGTCTAAGGAAATGGTACATTTTGTGACATTTATCGTCAGACATTTTATCGGTAAGATCTTGATTCATTCATGTTTTGAAAAATGATTGTACTTTAAGAACGTCGTATTTTAAAAACTTCAATTAGTTACGTTCTTATTAAACCAGGTTTCTAAATACTCTGTGAGGAATTTTAATCCTCCACTCCCTTTTGTTGCGACAGCGAAATAGTCAATGTACTATGTAATAGACGTCATGCGTTTTGAACTATTATTTTAGAAATAGATGTTGTAACATGTAATATTATTCAAAGATCAATAAAATTTTCAAAAACCGATTACTATTTAAACGTATGTGTAAAACAATTATTCCAACTTCAACTTAGTATTCTTTCAGCATTAATTAAGGAATTGGTGAATGATCGAAGAACGTTTAATATGATGCTTTGGGCTTACATTAATATGCAGTCCATCAAACCTTACTAATAAGGCTTCACCTTTGTGTATTCATATTTTGTTAACAGCAAGGAGATATCTATTTGATTATATATATTTATTATACATTATTTACAACTGCGGCCAAACGCACCGCTACTTCGTACATACTGGCTTCACTGCCTTACATCTCGTCTCCGTAACTCTCCTGCAAGAGATATTCAACTCCAGACTAGCAGCGCCATCTCTGTTTATAAATGGATACTAATCATCGAGATATGACACCCCTCCCCTCGTAGTTCAAACGAACCACTGGTTTAATCTGTCTGTTGCTTCTTCGAACAGGTTGATTGTCCTTTTTATCAGTCTTTATAGGTGTACTCTTCTGCAAGTCCACATCATAGTTTATCACGGAATTGTCCTTTACATTTTTATCTATAGTATCATCACAATTATTATTCACAACTGTACCTGTTACAATATCATGTGAAGACTGAGATTGGTTAGATTTTTCAGCATTCTCGGCATTAATTTGCTCTTTATTATTTACATAATATCCAGAAAAGTTATTTCTCTTAACTCTATCATAACTATCGAAATCAGTGTTTTGTTTATCAAACTGACCCGTTTTACTTTCCTCTGACGTTTCATCACTTATTTCTCTGTTGTGTCTCAACTGATTAACATGACGTTTACACATTATTCCGTCATCTCTATTTACTAAAACCCATCTGCTCCCCAATAATTTTATAATTTTTCCCTTAATCCATTTCTCTCCTTTTCCAAAGTTTTTAACAAAAACTGATTCATGAAGATTGTATTTATGTAAGGGTTGCTGTATTTTAGGTTTGGATGGTAATACCAAGTGTAGAGCTGTTCGAACCGACCTTCCAAACATTAATTCTGCGGGAGTCTTACCAGTGACAGAATGTGGGGTAGCATGATTTTCCAATAACAATCGTGCTATTGACAAATTTATGTCACCCTTATCTAGCTTTTTAAGACAATTTTTAACAGTTTGAACATACCTTTCTGCCTGTCCATTCGATGATGGATGATATGGCGGAATAGGTGTATGTATAATTCCATTTGACTTAAGAAAATCTTGAAATTCATCACTTGTAAACGCACGTCCATTATCACTGACTAATTCAACGGGCAAACCAAATGTAGCAAAAATTCTACGTAGTACTCTAATAGTTGATTTACTATCAGCACTGGGTACCACCTGTACCTCTAACCATTTAGTATAAGAATCGACCACTATTAAAAATATTTTACCCTCAAAAGGACCGGCAAAATCTATGTGAATTCTTTCCCAAGCAAATTCCGATTCCCATTTTAAAGGTTTCATTTTAGGATTATCCCGAGCAAACATTTGGCATCTACTGCAAGAATTAACTATTTGTTCAATTTCTTTGTCCATATTAGGCCACCAGATCACACCTCGAGCTTTAGCTTTCATGCTAGATATACCCTGGTGAACGGAATGTAATAATTGTAACATTTTTTCGCGACCTTCATCTGGTATAATTACTCTATGTCCCCATAATAAACAATTTTCTAAACACGAAATTTCCTCACGTCTACGAAAATATGGTTTATATTCCTCGGATTTAACCGTTTTTGGCCATCCATATAACGCCCACTCTAAAATTTGTTTTGTTACTGGATTTTCAGTTGTCCACTTTGAAATCGTTTTAGAAGTAACAGGCCACTCATTACTATTAGAAACGAACATTATTTCCGATGGATTATTTACTACATTTACAGTTTCTGGAAGGGGTAATCTACTTAATGCATCCGCATTTTTATTATTTTTACCTTCGCGATACTCAATTGTATAGTCATACCCTGCTAACATTAACGACCATCTCAGCATTCTGGGTGATAATGTATCAGGTACTTTTTTTACAGGATCAAACAATCGAATTAAAGGTTTGTGATCAGTTATAATTTTAAACTGTTTACCTGCTAAATATTGATGAAATTTCGTTACACCAAAAATTATAGATAAAGCTTCTTTATCAATCATAGCATAATTTCTTTCAGTCTTATTCATTGTTCTAGATGCAAAAGCTATTGATTTTTCTTTACCCTCAACAATGTGGCTTAACACACAACCAATTCCATATTCAGATGCATCACAGTTTAAAACAACATCTTTGTTTATATCATACAATTCTAAAACAGGCGATTTACATAAAAGTTGTTTAACTTTCTGAAATGCTTTTTCATGCTTCTCTGACCATGTCCACTTTACATTATTATCTAATAATCTATGCAAAGGTTCTAACACATCTGAAATATTAGGTAGGAAGTTTCTATAATAAGAAATTAATCCCAAAAATGAACGTAATTGAGAAACATTAGTAGGAAAAGGAGCATTCAAAATAGCATCAACTTTTTCTGGAATAGGCTTAATGCCTTCCTGTGAAATTTTATGTCCTAAATAGCTAACTTCCGAAACCATAAATTTTAATTTTTCCTTATTTAATCTTATACCATGCTCAGAAAAGCATTTCATAATACATTCAACTCTTTCAGAATGTTCTGATTCAGATCTAGCACTTATAATTACATCATCTAAAAATACACCAACATAGTCAAATTTCTTTAATATATTTTCAATTTTTCTTTGAAAAATACCTGGTGCACATTTTACACCAAAAGCTAGTCTTAAAACGTTAAATAAACCTTTATGAGTATTTATAGTTAAAATTTTACTACTTTCATCATCAACAGGTTGTTGTAAATAGGCATCTTTTAAATCAAACACAGTAAAGAATTTTCCACCTGATAATTTAGCAAACAATTCTTCCATTCTTGGAAGAGGATAATTATCATTTTCAGTATTAGAATTTACTGTTGCTCTATAATCACCACAAATTCGAACAGTACCATTTGGTTTTGGAACAATTACTATAGGACTAGCCCATTCAGAATAATCAACAGGTTTTAAAATACCCTCATTTGTTAAGCGTTCCAATTCCAAATCAGTTGCTGTTCTCAAAGAAAAAGGAACAGGACGAGATTTTAGGAAAACTGGTTTTGCATCATTTTTCAAATTTATTGAAACGGGAGGACCTTTGATCGTACCGATCCCGTCAGCAAAAACATTAGGAAATTTTTTTATTAAATCATCTTTCGAAATACTTTTGATCATGTTTACATTCGGCCAAAATAATTTTGATGCTTTCAACCAAGTTTTGCCAATTAAACTCGGACCTTCCTCTTTAATCACTAGCATTTTTAAATTAGGTATACAATTATCATCAATCAAAACATTTACATTTAATTCACCTAATACAGTTAAAGAATCTTTAGTATACGTTTGCAGTTTAATATTAGATTTAACCAAAGGAGGCTTACCTGAAAATAATTTATCGGCAATTTTTTTACTTACGATCGTATGAGCTGCTCCGGAATCAATTTCAAAATTAACTTTAATCCCATTAATTGTAACCTCTTTTTCCCACAAAACATTATTGCACTCATCCCTCATAACATTTAGGGAATATTCTTGAACAGTTTTAATTTTACTGTTCTTTTTCAGTTTTTGATTCACTGTAGAGAAGTTCCGGTTCCTGCAACAAATTTTTAAATGTCCCACTTTGTGGCAAGCATGACACTCTGTTGATTTAAATGGACACTCAACAGGCTTGTGATTTCTAGCACAACGATAACATGGTTTATCTTTATAACTGTTCCGGTTTCCAGGTGCATCCATCCCTTCTTTCGGCTTCGACGAATACTGGTATACTTTCGTTTTCTCCATTCGGGCATCTTGAACTTTATTTACAGTTGTTCCTCCATTAATCTGTAGTGATTTCACTCCAGCTTCTGCTGTTTCGAATGATTCCGCGATTTCTACAGCTGTTTGGAACGTTAGATTTTTCGTATCCAACAATTTTTGCTGTATTTTCTCGTCTTGAATTCCAAACACTAGCTGGTCCCGTAGGCGATCATTTAAAGTCGTTTCAAAGTTACAGTATTCGGATAACCGACGCAAATCTCTCACAAAGTTGGCTATGCTTTCCCCTTGCTTCCGTAATCTTTTTTGAAACTTGAACCGTTCAACTATTTCACTTGGACAAGGTGAAAAATGTTCTTTCGCCTTCTTTAAGAGATCATCATACTTTATCTCTTTCAGCGAAGTCGGTACTATGATATCTCTCAATATCGAAAATGTTGCCGTTCCAACAGAGCTTAATAATATATTTTTCTTCTTATCCGCATCTTTAATATTATTAGCAGCGAAGTAAAAGTCAATTTTTTCAACATAAATTGACCAGGGCACGACCGAATTGTATTCTTCCAGGCGTCCCAGAGAGATCACTTCCGTTTCAGCCATTTTCTTTTCTTTTCTTCTTTTTTTTCAAAAAATCTGCAACATTTATTTAAAATCTTGGGTTTATCCGCATCGTCGCCATTAATAAGGCTTCACCTTTGTGTATTCATATTTTGTTAACAGCAAGGAGATATCTATTTGATTATATATATTTATTATACATTATTTACAACTGCGGCCAAACGCACCGCTACTTCGTACATACTGGCTTCACTGCCTTACATCTCGTCTCCGTAACTCTCCTGCAAGAGATATTCAACTCCAGACTAGCAGCGCCATCTCTGTTTATAAATGGATACTAATCATCGAGATATGACACTTACTTTAATGGATGTTCCTTAATGGCAAATAATTCTTAATTATGTTTCTAGATATTGATTTAGTTGAAATATAAAAAAACTCAATTGACTTTTAACGTCATTTAAATTTGATTATAGAATGTTTTAAATTCTTGTGAATCATTCTTACGATTGAGAACATTCTTAAATTATTTGATTTTCAATATTTGAATTTTCATTGAAGTCAATTGGATTCGAAGATGTTTTTATGTATTGATAGGTACTTACGCACATCTATAAATGTGCGTCGGTGCCTACTGATTCTTGACTTACAGGTAAATATATATTCTGCAAAAAGTATTACGAACTTTACTGGTATTTTTAAAAAACACAGCTGAAAATAGAAAACTGATAAAATTACGGGTTAATAACAAAAAATCATTCTAAGCGACTATACCGTTTAGTGTAGATATTATTCTAAAAAAACTATTATTTTTAAAGTTGAAATTTCGGTACAAAATAATATATAAACTGATAACATTTGAAATATTTTGATCCCATTGTAAACAATTCTTACTGTAGTTTCTGATGATATTTTTGTAACAGGTGATACAGAATGAAATGTTTTATAATGTTATAAAAAAATCTAAAAACTTTGTGTATAATGTTTTAGTTGCTAATGTAGTTGAACATTTTGATGTCAATATGAATACCTACTATGAACAAACATATGTGTTTGTTAATTTAAATTGTGTGGACAGACAAACCAATATGTGTGAAAAGTGTTATTTCCTTTAAATTGGAAGAAACAACTTAAGAGGATAGAAGTGAAAAACGTATCTGAAAACTTAAAAAAAAACAAGAATCAAAGAATTGTTATACATATTAATTTGGTTTTTGCTGTCAAGAATTCAGATAAAAACTAAAAAAATTACATTAATTTGAAAGCTGATAAATCGAATACTTATTTTCCGGAAAATATTGTTTTCTTTAAACCGACTTTTATTGTCAAGAACACATCTCAAGTAATTAAAACTGATAAACTGGTAAATTACAAGCTTAAACTAGTCGCTTGGGGCCACCGTAATACGTACCCATCATGGATATGCATAATATAAAATATGAAAATAAAACATGTGTAAACTACTTATAAAATGCATTGCAATTCGAATAAAATCGTGGCTTGATGACGTCATAAACTTTAAATGTTCTATTACTGAATTGTGTAAAAGAAACATCCTTATAATTACAAAAATGTTAATCCTATTAACTAATGGTTTATTGCGTCGGATTAAGTGATTCATTTACAATTAAAATATATCTTTGAATTGAAATTTGGGTGAAATACAGGGTCATGAAAAATAGAAGAGTGTGAAAAATATAATTACAAATATCTCGCAACTCATTATCCGATCGACTTCATTCTTTATGCTAAATTTATCCTTTTTTATTGTCTCTTATATTCGATCATTAAAATAAACAATTTCGAAAAAAAAATTGTATACATTTTATCAGAACGAATATTTCGAGAGTCCGAAAGAAATAGTTCCGGATAATCGAGGTTAGTGAAATTCAATAAGCTTCTTCCCATTATTACATTCTAAGTACATACCAAATTTCAAGTCTCCATCTCAATTTGTTCGGGAGATAGAGCGTTTACAGACACACACACACACACACACACAGACGGACTTCAAATTTTTTTTTTCTAAAAATATGTTTTTCGGAATCCGAAACGTGTAAATGTTTGAAAAGTGTAAGTCCGTCAAAATTTTTATTTCGATTTTCAAAATGATTTCAAGACTTACCCTATACCATGAATGATGGGTAAGTAATTACCTTATGCTATGTATGATGGGTAAGTAAAAATTGGTAAGACCTGAAAAGTAAAAAAAATGGAAAAACTTAGGTTTAGTTAAAATTTGATTATAGTGGATTAATGCGTGTGTAACTCTTTTTTATTAAAATGATCCCAGACGAAAATCTAGAATCCAGTGCATTCAGCTGTATTTTTAAGCAAGAAAATAAAAGTTATTTTTAGCAAAATAATCTCATAAAATAAACATGCTTATAGTATAACGAATAATATAGAACTGATATAACCATGCAGTATTTTCGCTACTTCATTTAATTCTAAATTTCGTATTCAAGAAATAATTAAATGTTGTTTGCTTTTATTGATTTAGATTTAGGCTTAACGTCAATCTGAATTAATATTCTGTCTATAATTTCTAAAAGATTTAGAATACTTCAGGAAATTATTTTTTATTTTAAAGTTGTTTCAGATTATCCTTAATTTATAAAGTCATCAAATAGTTTTTAAATTTATTTTTGATAATATATATATTGAAAATTATAAGCTTTAAATTCTTATTCAAAACTCAAAATTATGGAAACAGATAAGGTCGTAGATCTTGGGCTACATGTCAAAAAGCAAATTTTATCTCCCGGATCTAAAACAAAATTAAAAAGTTACGTAACATATAAAGCCAATATCTATAGTAGAATTCTATTTGTGCTTGGAGATTATCTTACAAAATATTCAAAACAATTCGATACAGTTTCTTTTCATTATACAGATGAAATGAATGGTGCATTTCCATATGGCACATTGAAGGGAATAATAGGGATGGTAAATCGGTCAGAAATTGACATTGGTGTTCATTCATTTATAATGCACGAAGTAAGCACAGAGATGATGGATTTCACTTACCCCTATAAACTTCATTCTGCTACATTTGTCACTCGAAAATCAGAATATAAACCACAGATTTTTGGCATTTTCCGAACATTTTCATTGCCAATTTGGATAACTATAATTTCCATAATGATTGCTATGTCTTTAGTATATTACGTCACTTTGAAACGAAAGTATTAATTTGATAAAATTTTACTTCATACTTTTGCAAGTTTGTTAAGGCAGAATTCTATTTTAAGGCCATCATCAATGATAGAAAACTTGCTCGTATTTTTGTGGATTGTAGGAGCAATGTTTCTTTGCCTGGCTTATGATTCTGTATTCCTGTCTATTCTTGCATTTCTACCTATCATTCCAATTAAAGATGTGCCACATCTGGCCAAGGCTGTAAAAGAAGGACACTATCACTGCATAGCGAGTCTACAATCACCGATTGTTAAACTGCCAAGGCTGTATCACTGCATAACGACTCCAAATTCAGCTATTTTTAGACTGTCATTAAAATCAAACCATGAAAATTTAAGAATAATTGGACAGGACCTTAACACGAATAATTTAAGTAACGAAAATAATTTTCAAGATTTTTTTTTCGATAGAAACAAACAAAATCTTGCTCTCCTAGTTGATACGGATGTCGTCGATATTTTGACTGTAGGAAAAAAATTTGTCTTTGAAGACCGTTTTCTTTAAAGCATGGGTGCAATGATTGCACAAAAAAACTTTTGTTGCAAAAAATTAGTGGAAAAATTCGTTCATAGACTTATGGCTTCGGGATTGTTTTTCAAGTATCAGGATGATAGAGCCTTTTCACTTCATAAGCTACATCTACTGAAATACGAGGAAAAAGACACCAGTAAAAGAAAATTAACCCTTACAGATGTTGCTCCTGCTTTTATATTTTTTATATTTGGACCCGTCTTTTCTTTCGTAGTTCTTATCGTATAAATATTGTCAAGTCGTGTTAAGAAAGTGGATCTTTAAAAAAATAATGAAAAAGACGAATGAAAATCGTATACAAAGGAGATTCTAGGTAATTAACTTTTAAAATTGAAAGACATTTACTCTATACATATGTTACTAAATCTTATTACATTTTGATAAAAATATGCACAATTTTCGTATAATTAGCGTTGCACTGAATTGTACTATGTACTTTACTTTGAGAATATCCCATTACATTAGATTTTTTAAATGATATGAGAGTATGTTTCAAATGGTATGAGTACAAATTCCACCATTCTTCTCTCAATGTTTTATCTTGTATTTCATGAATTGGGGCTTGCTTCAAGTAATAGTAATGAGATTGCAGAACATCCGTTGCTGTGTTTGTAATAAATATTTGATCTATATTATTATTATTATTCGGCACTATCACTATCCTTTCTTTATAGCGATAATTGGTAAAATAAGGTACGTACTAAATTACTTATTACAAACACTAATACATAAATACTTAAAAGCCTGTTTTTGTAATTACTTGCCTTCAAATAAATAAAATTGTAAATGTTGCATACGTTTGTTTTATTGTGTTTTCAATTTTAATAAAGAACAGTTATATTGGATATTTTGAATATTTTAAAAGCTAAAAAGAATATATTTCTTTTAAATGCTACAAAGTGTAAATAAACAACATAATACACAGTATCACACCGAGCCATTTTCAAAAACAAATGAGAATACTCCATAATTGCACGGTTATTATTTAAAATACTATCATTTAATTTTCATGTACTTTTTATACATTACACACGTTATCTTTTATTGTTACTTGGTTGTTTATTTTCATATCTGTAAGCATGGAGTCACTCGAGCCACAATTTCGGTAAGTTAAAAAATGCTACATCGTTACATATTGTATTTTTGCGCGTTAGTATCTCTATGGTTTCTCTTATTATGGATGGATAGTATAGACTGGAGAGAAAATTTATTTTACTTTCATTGAAATTTATTTGGATGGTTTCTTCTTGATATAATTTTGCCAGGGCTGTGATTTTTCTATTATATTACTTAATATCAGCTATATGTTCCTTTTTTCTGTAACGAAATTGCCTGCTGATCATGCCAATATAGTAATTTTTAGATCCGTCTTCTTTACTAAAAGGTATTTCATATACTCCTGAATAATTATCAAAATTAATTGGGACAATTTTACTGCAATTCAAAATGCTATCATTTAATTTTCATGCACTTTTTAAAAATTACGCACGTTATAGAACAACGCAAGCTAAAATGAAGTTAAATGTGTTATATTGAATAAAACATGTGCAAGTAATGTGTCTGTGTAATGCTAATTTACCTCTTTATTAATGAATTATAGCATTTTCTCTAAACTTGATACTTGGAAACTGAGCAGTTGAAAATACTTTCATAATCTATTATAGTATTAATTAGGAGACAAAACAGCCAAATAAGAAAAAAAAACAGAGAAAAACTTATCTGGCTGATCTGAATTATAGCATTTGCTTTAAAGCTGATACTTGGAAACTGAGCAGTTGGAAATACTTTCATAATCTATTACAGTATTAATCAGGAGAGAAAACAGCCAAATAAGAAAAAAAAAACAGAGAAAAACTTATCTGGCTGTTCTGAAAAATAGCATTCGCTTTAAAGCTGATACTTGGAAACTGAGCAGTTGAAAATACTTTCATAATCTATTATAGTATTAATTAGGAGACAAAACAGCCAAATAAGAAAAAAAAAAACAGAGAAAAACTTATCTGGCTGTTCTGAAAAATAGCATTCGTTTTAAAGCTGATACTTGGAAACTGAGCAGTTGAAAATACCTTCATAATCTATTTTAGTATTAATTACTCAAGAGAGAAAGCAGCCAAATAAGAAAAAAAAACAGAGAAAAAACTTATCTGGCTGTTCTGAATTATAGCATTTGCTTTAAAGCTGATACTTGGAAACTGAACAGTTGAAAATACTTTCATAATCTATTATAGTATTAATCAGGAGAGAAAACAGCCTAATAAGAAAAAAACAGAGAAAAACTTATATGACTATTTTAATTTTCTTTTCGATTATGGAATTGAATATGGATGTTTGCCAAAAAAAAGTAATGATATGCAAATTAAAATATAAATAGATTAAAATAATAATATATACTATCAATTCATTATTGAATGTGGGCGAATTTGTTGTATTTAAGAGGAGTTTGGGAGTTATTTTATTTTTAGGAAACATTTCTAGAAATATTGTGAGACAATTATTGACAGAGTGCCATAAATGCTTTTCTTATTATATCATGTTTATACTTTTCTCCTTCAATTAGGCTGTAATTTACTATCTGTTTCTTTTTTTCCTTTCCTAAATTTTAAATGCATATTAAACTTTTTTGTAATTTTTTTTCTTTAAATTAATAAAGTAAAAAAAATAATAATAATAATAAAGAGAAAAATAGGGAAGATTTTGGAAGATTTTAAGCCTTGAAACAGTAAAATGTTTTGTTTTTTTTCGCGTGGTTTAATATAAAAGAGTCTGGGTGGTCTGGGTAGTCAGGTGAGGGTCTCGTCACCTGATCAAGGTTCTAAATTACGAGACCTATTAAATCTGCCAATTCAACAAAGTTAAACAGAAACCTTGAACCGGCAAACAAAGATAACGGTAGCAAATCACAAGAGAGCAAGCACAGTAGCGATGTGGACAAATCAATAGTCAGGTGGATCACAGCCATGCTGTGATCAGGCGATTTCCGCCCCGCACCCAGGTACTAACCCGTTAAGCTAGGCATTCATGCCGGGCAGGTAGGGGCCTGGTTAGCGGTATAAAAAAAAGAGTCTGGGAAAACAGAAATTCTTGCTTACAAAATTCAGTTGAATCAAGCAATATGTATCTTTACATAACTTAAATGTTGTTTGTAAAAGTTTATGAAATTTAGATTATTGTTTTTTAAATATCTGTATGTAAAATGCATTTTTGGAAAATTATTTGACAGAAAAACATAAAATAAATCCATGTTTGAATAATTATTAAATATTTTTTTCGTGTATTTTGTTTCGCAGTATGCTTTACCCCAGTTCTGTAAAGAAAAATCTTAATTTAAAAACTAAAATAACTACTTTTCAGTAATAAAATGCATGTGTTTTTGCTAGATTACTTTGTGAGTTTAGAAATAACAGATAAATATTAATGTTTCATAATAACAACAACAACAAAAGATATTACAATTATTTTTACATTTTTGCCAATATATTGCCCTACATCATTTACATCATTGAGGCATCATTGAGGAAATTATCGACATTCTTTTCAGTTTTTTTTTTTTTTTTTTTTTTTTTTTGTCGAATGCTTATCAGAAAAATTACGATTCCTAATGAAGTAGGTGTAAGGACCATTTGATAAGTTAAAAAGTATAACAAATTTGCATTTACTCTACTGAATGTTGAGCTCCATAATCACCTACGTTTTTAAAATAAAATAGATAAAAAAATATTTGAGTAAATTTTGCATAAAAAATATGAGATAAATTGTTATTTTTTTTTTATTATTATCTCAAATTTATCTAATGACACGTGTGAAAAAGATTTTCAGTGTTTTTATATTCCGATTTGGCTCTTAGAAATAAAGTTTTGCTTTTCTCTCAGCAATTTTTCCCCTTCAGCTGCAACACAATTATGCAAGGTGGTATTATAACTGATAAGTCGATATGATCCTCTTGTGATACATTAGAGCTGATTCGCTTATATTCATAATGATTCATTATATTCATAATTATACTGTTGTTAAATAAGGGCAAATTTGTTGTATAATGTTTTAGTTATTAGTGTAACATTTCGATGTGTATTCTGAATACCTACTATTAACAAGCATAATAGTCTGTTAATATATCTTGGGTGTACAGAAAGTAAAATTTTCTCATGTGTTATTTCTTTTAAATTGGAAGAAACAACAAGACACAAACAAAGAGGATAATATTGATAAATGAATCTGTAAACTTAAATAATAGTTATCCACCGTATACTGCTGTGATACTTATTGAGTTTTTTACACTCTTTTATTTAATTCATCTTCGTGTTTGTATATAAAGATGGAAATTTGTAATCGATTTTTCACTCACTTCCTGATGTGCTAGAATCATAAAAAAGTATGTACACAGGTGGTATTTCCGATGACAATTAAAAATGTTAATATTTTTAAAACTTAAGTATAAATTAATATTAAGGCATTTTCCGTTAGCCGACCGCAAATGATTAATCGTTAAAAAATCAATCGTCAATTACAACTGTTTACGAGTTAATGGAGTTAATTGTGCGTCAAACCACTCTCGACATAAAGGCACACTGACTGGTGAAACGGCAATAAAGAAATATTTTAAATACTATAAATTAGCAAACATAAATAAAACACAAATAGTGTAATAATTAAAAAAATACTTTTTTGTTATTTAATAGTTTAATATTACCTTAATTGTGATTATAAGTTGAAGAAACACAACTTAGAAATCCTGAATATATATATATTTTCCTTTCCTGTTGCGATATCTTAAATACGAAACAGAACAAAAATTATATACTTTTTAGTAAAATCACTAGCTGGTGCTTTGTATCAAGCGTAAATCGAAACGATAAATTTTCAATAATCGGGGTTCACGCCCAATTATTGTAAATTTTAAGAACTTACAAAATTGCAGTCAAGGAATTAGACGATATTTTTAAGATAAACATTGAATGCTAATAAAAGAGTGTTCTTTTAAAATAACTATTCTTACTTTTATTTTATTACTTTCCGTGTATGATAAACTTGCTTGTAAATAAATGCGATGCGAAATACGATCCATCGAACTCTTAAATTGACGCAGAAATATATCTTATCGGATTTTCAGCACAATTAAAACATTTTTTTTTCCTTCTTGAAAAATGGCTGTTTTAATATTCCATAGTTTCACATGGTAACGACGATACCAAGATTGTTTCTTGCGCAAAGATCTTTGAATTTCAACCTGTTTTTCTTTCTTTCTTTTTTTTTTTTTTTTTTTTTTTTTTTTTGTGTGTGTGTGTGTGTAGAGTATATAAGAAATTATTGAGATAAATACAATGTTAAATAATTAAAATATGTTTATTTTGTTGAAAGGTTATAATCCAAAATATGTATTATTCCATCCTGTAGTACATTGTTTACTGTCAGACGACATAACTCGAAAACTTTCAGTTGATAATGCTCCAATTTAGCATGCGCCTATTTACCTTGACCTTGACCTATGCCTTGACCTAGATTTATACCTCTGCTTTGAGCTACAATAAATAAGTAAACTGAATTAAAATTTCATTGTGAAATTTAAATATGTTAATAAATAATTTTATACATGTTCTTCAGTATTAAGATCATTTTAAGCATGAAAATTATCTATTATAAAATGAGTGTGTGCATTTTAAAGACATGTGACTTTACGACATAGTAAAATATTCTTATTTATTAAATTGGGAATGCATTTTCATGTTATCAGCAATTGTTTGAATTATATGCAGAATATTTGAAAGCGGAATTTCAAATAAATTGTTATATGAATTCAATACTCATAATTGAGTGTTTTTAATAATAGTTCGAATATCTCGTGAGTATATAAAATGGCTTCCAAAATTTAGTGTATACCACTGATTCTGTTCTTTAATGATCTAAACAGATAGAAACGATAACCCATGCAGTACAAAAGCTCCCGTCCTTTACGGCTTCGTTCATCTGACGAAACCTTAATCGCCTCACTCTTCTGTCTGTCAGTCTGAGGGTTTTTATCTCAGAAACTGTATAAGTTAGAGACTTGAAATTTTGCATACTTACAGCTAAATACCTCCTGTCACACGAAAAATCATAAAATTTAAAAAAAAGTCCCATATTATTTTAATTAAACAAATTAATTTAATGACATCCGACCATTTCTGAGATTTAGATTTTAAAACATAACCTTAATTTCAATCATTTTCACGTAGGCCAGGTGGTTCAGTGGTAGCACGTTTCCCTTCTAACCCAAAAGTTCCGGATTCCTTTCTCGACGACGAAGTTGAAATTTTCGATTTTTTCCTTTGGACTCAATTTCATTGTCCAATTACAAGGACGTTCGTATTTTTCTGCCATTTTAAGGGTTTCTTTTTTTTTTAACTAAAATTAAATCATGTAATTAAATATGCTTTTCAGATATACAAACATATGTTGTTATAATTGTCTGAAAAGCAGTTCTTGAATGTTTTTAATTTTATTTAAAAAAATAGCTTCCTCCTGTTATTATTTTATTATGAAATTTAATGGTGATGACATCGAAGTTCTTATTGATAAAGTGTATTAATAAATTATAAGGATTTAACAATTAATGATTTGGATTTATCAATTAAAGGATAAAGTGCATTGAAACGAATATTAAAGGAAACCCTTAGTGCTATCTTCGATCACACTTACCCACTTGTTGACAAATTTTCTCCTGCATAATTTCTATTTTCAAATTTAAAAGTTCAGTAGATTGAAGCTCTGCTGCCTGATTGAACTTATAAATTACTTTAGTATTTGTCAACAGTAATGCAGAATTCTTACCCTTGAGAGTGAGTGGCATCCAATCAGAAAAAGACATCTGCTACACCAACTCTATTCTGCTTTTCGCCGTACAGAAACTCACATTAAAATGAAAAATATTTTTTTTTTTCGTGTCACCCGTGATCCTCCTTTTATAGATCGTTAAAATCGAGACAATCTTAACGTACTTTAAATAATGAACAATTTTTAACATGCAAATTTCTCTTTTCAATCGTGCTTTCCTTAAAGCCGCCCGCGTGTTAAGTTGTATACTATTATTTTGTTCTGCTTGGAAGTTCCTTTTGCTTTTTATTGAAAGTTAATTAAAATTATCTCATCTTAATTTTCAATACACTTATGTATTTCATCCATTTATTTTACTTTGTCAGTTCTCTGACGCTTTTATCGCCCTGAAGATCTGACTATTTGAAAAGTACGTCGCATCGTAAACGCGTAAAATGTGAGATTTGAAACTAAGTTTATTTCTGTGACTGTTCGAACAGTTCATTTCGTTCTTTTGACAACGTTATCACTAATTTAGCTGATAATCTACATGAAAAATTGGAAAATGAGTAGTTCATAGCAGCTTCTGAAGTATACATCATAATTTTCTAATATGGTAAATACCTCTTAGTTATTGTTCTATTGGATGATCTCAATATTTTATGACGACTAGGGGGAATCTGTCCCCGTGTTCGCTACGTTCTCCAATCCCCCGCGTAATCGCTTCCCGATTCCGTTCGGTATCGCGCAGCAATCCCTATTTTCTAGCAGAAAAGAAAAGAAAAGAAAGCCGTGAAGATCTACGCAGATTTTCATTGGTCTATTTCCAAATCGTTTGCCACATTTCCGAACACCATGTATACAAATAAAAATATATTTTGTATTTAATTGTAATGAAAAAATACCGAAATTTAACTTGCAAATAAAAGAATTCTGCCTAAATGCCACGTGTCTTTAATATTTATTATTTCTCTTTTATACTCGCAACAATCGAAAGAAAAAACAGCCGAGAAGATCAACGCAGATTTTCATTGGTCCATTTCCAAATCGTTTGGCACATTTCCAGAACGTTATTTTTTTTAAATATAGAGGGATTAATAAAGCTGCTGATTTTGGAAATGGGACAAATCTACTTTGTGAAAAAAAAAAATAGTTAAAGCTAAATCTCATTACAAATTAACATAAAATTTATGTGTTTAATCAGTTCACAATAAATATATTTTAATCTCAGTATAAATTTGTTACTAGTAATTGATTGAGTCAACGATATCGGAAATAAGTTGATTTTGAAATGAGACAAATCCATTTTGAAATATAATTACTTTTTATGTTGGCATAATATTAACAGCACAATCAGAATTTCAGCATGAACATTCTAAAATTCTTCACTGTCTAAATTAAGACATTATTATTATAGGCATGTAACTTATGACTGAATGTTTTTTAGGTATTTTCGTAATTATATAAATACGTAGCACCTATAATCGTCATCTGGTCCGCCCATCTGTCATTTGTCCGCATATAACAACGAAAAATCTACCCAACCGCATGGTTGGAAATTTAATATATAGAATCGTTGCAGAATTTTGCCCATTCATTTCAAATTTTATGAAAATCGAAACAAAACTTAAAAATATATAAACCTTTACGCGGGGCTCGAACAGCATCTGTCCAAGTTTGCATATATTATCGGACAGATGCTGTCCGTGCCCCCGTGTAAAGGTTAATAAAAGTGTTTTTCATTCTATTAAATCCTATCATACGTAATTAACTCAATGATATCCCATGATAGATAATGTTTCTAGGTTGCCATGGTGATTACGTCCCATTTAAGATGGAGTCCTATTATTTCCGTATTACTGAATTTAAAAACCGAATTTTTATGCTAAAATTATTTAATTATAGCAATCCTATAATCTACCGATATCTTTTTGGATAGATGTTTCCGGAGAAATAGATATTAAATTGCAAAAGAGTCTAAATATCGATTTCATGTTCTGAAATTTTTTAAACTAGGCTTAAATTTCCCGTTGAAATTTTCAGTCAATGTCAACAAAAGATAAAATATTGCCTACTTAAAATGTACTTAATTTATTACGGAAATTAATCATATCTTAATAACAGACGATATAATTCATTTTTAACATTTTCCAACCTAGTTGAAAAGTGTTTATGACTTCGGTTTGTCTGCCGTCTGCCGTCTGGCCGTGCTCTAACACCCGTAAATAGGCTCGGATTGTTCTGCAATTTTTATATGTTATAGTCGTTATATATAGCATATTCCCTATTTCAACGGAAGTGTGTAGCACTTATAGTTTTTTTACAGGGACACTCAAAAGAATTCCGTTACATTGCGGTCTATGGGGAAAAATCACTTGCGGTTTATTTAAATAATGTTTCACCATTTTAAATGCATTGAAATTTATATATATCACTAAGGTGCATTAGAAGAAGCTTAATATGGAATAGGGTGTGCATAGCACTTATAGTTACTTTGCAGGGACAGTCAGAAGAATTCCGTTACATGACGTCTATGGAGAAAAATCGTCTGCGGTTTATTTAAATAATGTTTCACTATTTTAAACGCATTGAAATTTATATATATCACTAAGGTGCATTACAAGAGGCTTACTACAGAATATTGTGAGTATAGCATTCATCGTTCATTTACGGGGACACACAAAAGAATTCTCTACTGTCTGTTAACAATAATTCCTGGAAGTGCGTTTTAAGTTACTGTGATTTTAATTTTAACTCGCTTTTTGTCTATTACGTGGATTGTATAAATTCTGTAGATCCTATACAGGGAAGCACAAAACTTCGCGGACACATTTCCGTATTATTTAACTCCAGGCGGAGAATTTTAAGCTGTGCTACGCGTTTCCTAACTGAACTAAAATTTAGCATCCCATGTAGTATATATACAAATCTATAGATCCTATACAGGGCTGAATAAAAGTATCCGGATTACTCAGATGTTATCTTTTAGCTTATTAAACGGTATGATTTGTAAAATTATTTTGGAAGCATTGGAAAGTGTTACATAATCTATGCTTGACGCATGATTTTTCGTTCTTGTTTCAGTGAAATAATAACGATGATTTTTTCTTATTGTCTTGTATTTGATATTTGCGCATAGTATAAGTTTAATGTAACAGAATTTTAATTAAATGTTTGTAAAAGTGTTTTGACATTTTAAATTTACATGAAATAAGACCACAAAAATATAAAATAAGTCTGTTACTGCTACAAATATACTATGTTTAAGCCCTTTCAAATGCAAAACGCTAAATATCTAGCAATAACATGAAATGGATTCGCCTCACTTTCAAAGTCGAAGGCTCAATTTTATGGAATCTGGGATGAATTTGGGAGCTGTTTTATGGATTTTTAGGATTTGAACAATAAAATGGAAATAGTTTTTTTTTCTTTTATCAATTTCGGAAAGGCGGAATAACAATTACACACGTCCTATAACACTTTATATTTAGCTTAAGTGGCCGCTTCACTGAAACTCCCAAATCGTGAAATCGCATGCAAACCTATGGGAAAACTTAGAAACGCGATTACCCATTGCCTTATATAATTATTAGAAAAATCCCTGACGGCTTGGCCTAGAGACACAGGTAGATTTCGACGACGCACACCGTGGGGAACCTGTTTGTTGGAAATGGCAGAAGAAATGACCTTTTTGCCATGATGCGGCAGTTTGAACCGCCCACTTCGAAATAAAACTTCGAAATATAACACTTCGAATATGTGTGTGTAGGCGGAGCCGGCAGGGATTTTTTTGTTTTTAATATTTTTTTTTGTTTTTTTTGCTATAAGGGTTGGTCCTATAAAAAACTTGTCAATATAAAAGTTGTACATAATATTAAGAGGATTTATAATAAATTTAAGCGGATTTGATATCTTGTGAATTGACGAAATTAGGAAATTTTTCTTCTTACAGCCCCCCCCCCCTTTTTTTCCCTTTGGGGCCATTTTTAATGATATAAAAAATCTCTCATGCATAAATTTTCGGCCCTTTTCCTAGAAGTAATAATAACTTTAAACGGATTCGATACTTATCATAATTAAGAAGTTATGGTTTTTTTTGTTTTCACAAAATACCCCCCCCCCTCCCATCCCCCCCCTGGTTCGATTTTGCCCATTAACGAACTTGACCGAGATTTTATGCCCCTTGATTTTATGTATCAGTTTGGAAGAGATTTGTGCAGAATTATTGAAGTTATCGTGTCCATAAAAAAGTGATATAGATAGATAGATAGATATAAGTTTTGAACTGGGGGGCATTTTTTTCCCCTTTTATCAATCCTTTAATCTTTTTTTTTTTTTTTTTTTTTTTTTTTTACTTTTTTTAATTTGTGAGTAAAAAAAAATTTCATTTTGTGACCGAACCCAAGGCCAAACAAGAACGAAAAATCATGCGTCAAGCATAGATTATGTAACACTTTCCAATGCTTCCAAAAAAATTTACAAATCATTACCATTTAATAAGTTGAAAGATAACATCTAAGTAAACAATTTGGAAAACGCATAACATATTTAAAAACGTAATTTCAGGAATTTAACATATATTTCCAACATATACAATATCCGAATACTTTTATTCAGCCCTGTATAGGATCTATAGATATGTATATATACTACATAGGATGCTAAATTTTATTTTAATTAGGAAACGCGTAGCACAGTTTAAAATTCTCCTTCTGGAGTTTCTGTCAATAAACGGAAATGTGTTCAAAATTTTTGTGCTGCCCTGCATATGATCTACAGAATTTATACACACCAAGTAATAGACAAAAAGTGAATTAAATTTAAAATCGCGTTCAGCAACTTAAAACGCACTTCCAGGAATTATTGTTCACAGACAGTAGAGAAATCTTTTGTGTGTCCCTGTAAATGAACGATGACTGCCATACACACAATATTCTGTAGTAAGCCTCTTGTAATGCACCTTAGTGATATATATAAATTTCAATGCGTTTAAAATAGTGAAACATTATTTAATTAAACCGCAAACGAATTTTCTCCATAGACGTAATGTAACGGATTTTTTTTTACTGTCCCTGTAAAGTAACTATAAATGCTATGCACACCCTATTCCATATTAAGCTTCTTGTAATGCATCTTAGTGATATATATAAATTACAATGTGTTTGAAATTTTGTAACATCATTAAAACAAACCGCAAATGATTTTTTCCCATAGACCGTAATGTAGCGGAATTCTATTGAGTGTCCCTGTAGAAAAACTATAAGTGCTACACACTTCAGTTGAAATTGGGAACATGCTATAGGCAACGACAATAACATATAAAAATGTCAGGGCAATTCGAGCATATGTACGGGAGTTAGAGCACGGATAGACGGCAGACAAACCGAAGTCATAAACACGTTTCAACTAAGTTGGAAAGTGTTAAAAATTATTTTGAAAAAACGTTTTGGCCCAGGCTTGAGCTCTAGGTCTCACGGGTTTGGGGTCACGGGATTGGGTTGAACTCGTCTTATCTCTAGTGTCTACCAAAGATATAGGTATGAAATTCGACAAGATAAATATTAAAATTGTGCTCCTGAGTTGTCAAGTACGGTTGTAGATTTTTACGAGTAATAACTGTGATTCTATTGAATTTGACGAAGTTCAGAGACATTCTAAACAAATATTACAAGGTCTAGTCAGTCAACACAGTGTACCTGAAACAATAAAAGTCCTCTAGAAACGTTGTTCTAGAAACATTCCAAACCTCTTTGCTACGGCTACAATTAAAATAGCTCAAATTGCAAACATATATGTTCAGTCACAGTTAAAAAACTTTTAATTTTACTTGACATTTTTATGTATATAAATTTTTAAATTGAACATTCCTATATTATTTTTTTTAATCTTATAAAGTAGATGTTACATATTGTTTTTTAGATAATTGTTCTGTTGCCCAAAAGGTGGCGGTGTATGCTATTCTTATATTTGAATTAAATTTGAATCGGCTATCTGTAACTTTTGTAGTCTGTTCTAGCATGAAGCCAGTAAACATGAACCTTTATGTTATTTAAGAGTTTGTAACTACTCTATATCTCTCACGGACAGTATAAAAAGTGTTTCTAGCACGGAAGAAACAGAGCTAGCCTTTTACTCGATGCTATAGTGCTCGTCTGATGTTCTTGTGTCCCTGGTTCGATCATTTCCATAGCCGTTCTTATCGCCTTCAAGTTTATTAAATCTTATTATTAATTTTTCCTATATTAATTAGTGCATATATATTTCTTTCAACACTTTAAAACCTAAGGGGATTGTTTTACCGATATTATCAGTTGTTTATGACTTGTAGTAAAAGCGAATTTCTTTTTCTTTGCTTTTTTTATTTTAACGATTGTAAAATTATTTAATGAATGTCATTCTTTATGAATTTAGTAATAAATAAAAATTAATAAAAATTATTTCATAATACTTACTTTGCTGAGGAAGGCCGTTAACACTAACGTAATCTAAAAAAAAATATAAATAAAAATAAATAAAATCTTTAAAACAAATAAGGAACCAATATAGTAACATAGGCAACATAGTTTTTGATATGCTATCTAGATTAAATATGTTTTATTCTAGCAAATTCATCCCTTCCTTGACTCAACCCCCCCCCCCCCCCAAAAAAAAAAAAAAAAAAAAAAAAAAGTTCTAAAATTTAATTTTTAGAAAAAAAATCAAAACAAAAAAGGCTGCATTCTTTGGGTTATGCATCTTTTAGAATTAAAATGTTCATGACAACTTCTTACTTTTAAACAACTCACGGAGCAAAATATTAAAAATATAGCCATTGAGTAGTAAAACGTTGATGTGCGTATGAAACTTACCAATTATTTTGAGCAAGTAGAATTAATTCAATTTGCAAAACCTTTATTGTATCAAAATTAAAACAATCTATTTTTTCATTAACTTAAGTAAGAAGAGGACAGTCTGTAATGTAAATTATATGTTAGAATGTTTCTCAATATCATTTTTATTTTTATTAAAATTATCATTCAGCATCCCATGATTCATTGCAACTCCCGCGTCTAACTATTCACTTTAAAATTAGGCCGAGTATTATAAAGAGTCCCACAGGCAGTTGATAATCTGATATAAAATTACCAATTATTTTGAGTAAGTAGAATTAATTCAATTTGCAAAACCTTTATTGTATCAAAATTAAAACAATCTGTTTTTCATTAACTTAAGTAACAAGAGGACAGTCTGTAATATAAAATATATTCAAGGTGGTAATCTGGCAGTATGTCATTTGCAAATATTTTTATTTTTTATTTTTACCACTATTTCTAAACAATAAGCTTTGCAATACTGAAATATTCAATATAAATATACCATGAAACTTGATCTCAATCTCAAAAATTACTGTCATCTGCATTATTTAAAAAACTATACAATCTGGAATAGCCAACTAGCGAGGTAAAACAACAACTTCATGTTTGTAAATATGTCGTGCTAGGAATATAAAAAATTTACAAGAATGGCAATTGAAAAAGCTACATAAAGGAAAAACCTAAATACGTAAATCATCTTGTGCAATCTGCATTTTTATCCAAGTGAAAGTAGCATTCTAATTTACTATGTATTTAAAAAATTTTCGCTGACGGAATATGTTATACATCCCATAAGCACACAAAGACAAGCATTAGTACCACAGCCATGATTGCATATTAAAAAAATCTGGAATGATACCATTAAAAAACATTCCGGAAAATTTTCAGAATATTCTGCGTTTGAATAAGCAGTAATATAAAAATAAATAATAAATAAAAACTTGGTTCCTAATTCTACAAAGTCGAAATGTTTTCACTTTCGAAAATGATCTCATAGTCTGAAGTAAATGTGCACTTTCATTGACAAACTGAAACTGTTTTTCTAAAATTTGACATAATTTTCATTTTACCCGTGTTGAAATTAAGACCTGTTAATTAAAATAAATATTGAAATTGATTTTGCATAACCATGCTAATTTGAATTTTAATTTGTTTTCCTCAGCTTACTAAAACTCGCTTTCAGTTTTTTCTCATAGTGTTGTATAATTTATAATTTTGAGTAAACCTTTTTTAATAATTATACTTTACTTTCACTATTAAATTATTAATATGTTTTCCCCTACATAATTTCATATTATAAGTGTGTGTACTCTCAATGCACGTTACCGCTGTTGTTATATTCCAGAAACAACTGGATTATTCTAGAAATTGGTAAGTATCAAAGGTTTTATTTATAAAAAAAAAATATATGTTTAAAACATACAGAAAAAAACTTTGCTTTAGTAAAATTTATTCTGTATTTGTCATTATTTAGTTTCTTTTTGTCTATTTATTGGTCAAAGTTGAAAGTGTTTAATATATGAACATGAATTCATGCAATATTGAATCATAATAATGATTTAAGCATTTCAAAAGCTAATAACACTAAATTATATAAGTAAGAACTGACAAACATAAATTAAATTTCTCATTTTGGATACTTTGGGACTCTCATTTAGGTTTTAAGTATTATAAATATCACAAATTAACCTGAAAATGACAATGACGTATATTTTTTATTATATTAACAAATTAGTTAGAATAGAATCATAATGACTACTGTTTGCATCTTATCAAACACTATGTTGGGTTCGATATATTTTTATAATCAAGCCTTTTAATTATCACAAAGTTTATTTAAACACTTATAAAATACAGATAGGGACATTCGACGAGATGATGACATAGACAATTATTTACATATGTACATATTCTAAATTAATATTACCTTGATTCTGATCATCGTACTATTCCCATTAAAAGATGATCCTTAATTATATTCTTCTAGTTACACTTTATTTCATGACCGTCGTTCTTTTTCTGGAAATTAGGCGATATTCTTTAATTCACGTTCGTAGCTACCACTCACAAAAACATTCTTTTTTAACTACAACAAAAAAAAAACTGATGCCAATTTCTTTTCCCTAAATATTAACCTCTTCTCGAGATAATAAAATGTAAAGAGAAGGCAAAAAAAAAAAAAAAAAAACTACTACGTTGCTATAGCAACGAGTCGCATTTAACAAATAAAATAAAATATAAAAGAAACAATTTTATCGGCGTTAGCTAAAAGTCGTCTGCATAAATAAAAATATTAATTTACCGATTCCCAACAACTACTGTTCTTTCACTGAAAAACAAATATTATTCATGTCAAAATTAAAATTAAAAGTGCACACAAAAACATGTGATTCCATTACCTAAAAGATGATTAAAACTTTATTTAGATTTTAAAACATTAAAATCGAGCACTTTCGGCTGTGAACCCAGCCTTCATCAGGATTTATAATAAAAACAGTTGTTAAAACACAAACGTCCAGATCACATTCTTGTAAACAGTTGAAATGGCACGATTTTAATGTTTTAAAATCTAATTAAAGTTTTAATCCTCTTTTGGGTAATGAAATCCCATGTTTTTGTGTGCAATTTTTATTTTAATTTGACAAATATGAATTTAAACATTTCGATCTTGTTTTATATATTATTCAAGTCAGTTTAAAATTACTGGAATTTTATTTTATTTAGATAGTTAATTCATTCCAGAAAATACTAATAGCAATATTTAGTTTATTTAATTACAGACATTTCGTGATTACCTAAAATGAAAATTCTTCTTTCGAAATTTCCTGTACGAATTCATAATTTTAGATTGAAAGACCACGAGTATACTCGTGGTTGGCAGCGAATTGGTTAAAAAGTGCAGTAAAACTTACCATCGCAGTAGAAAACAAGAACCATTATTATAAAGAAAATGTAAACGAACGACGTCATATCTGTTGTATTCTGTAAAGTATCTAACTCCGACAAGACTTCTCGAAAGTTAAAATGATGCTTACAGTGTGAACGACGTACTTCATATGATAATAGTAGAAACACAGTCAATGCATGAGAATATTCAAATAAAAAAATGTACGTGAAAGATACGATGAGCCATGTCATAAGTGAATATGTAATATAAATTTCGGCTGTGTACTCAGTGATGCACAAACACTATGCGTCTGTTAGATTCGACAAACAATCAGCTTCAACTGTATGAACAGCATGCAAAATTTGACAGAAATAAACGTTATCGTCACTCTGCCTTTCGCATTTGTATAATCAGCAAGTCTTTCTTTTTAAGAACAACATTTTCTTTATGGTGTTCTAAATCGACAAATACATTGAAAAATGGACATTTGATGAAAAATTTTAAATTTATCCAAAGAATCTGAATTAATTATGATTAACTCGTAAACGTGCAACTATATACAGGTAAAAACGATTTTCTGTCAGAAAGTTTTTATATTTGAGAACAGTTTTAATATAATCGATAAGAATTAATTATTTTTTTCTAAGTATTTATACAAAGTAAACTAAAATAAATTAAAATAAAATAAAATAATATGTAATTTACCCAACACAATATAATATATATATTTTTTTCTATTTCTTTGAGACAGTATAGAAAAGACTGAAATTACCGGTGTTGCTATAATCTGATTTTGATTTAGAATCCAAAAATAGAAATATTTAAATTAATTAGCAGTAAAATAACTAATTTTTTATTTACATTGATTTATCAGTTAATTCCTTATTACTGTAAAAAAAAAATGTTAGTAACGAAAAACATTTATTATTCATTGACGTAAGTGGGCGAGACCTCTTAACATTTTGATATTAAAAAAGTATTTCTTATTGAAAAACTTTCATGAAAAAAAATTTAATTAATAAATAAAAAATAAAATAAAATAAATAAATAAATTATATAAATGATTTGCTTAATTTTAATGATAATTTAATAATTAAATACGATATTATTTTAGCCTTTAACAAAAATAATTAAAATTTTTTAATTATTCCTAAAGATAAAAATAAATAATTTAAAATAACAATTCTTGTAGCAATAATAAATAATATTTTAGAATTACTGTGTTATAAAACAGATGAGAAATAATGCCATAAAATAACTTAAACGTAGCAATTTGATATAAATAGTTGAGATAAAAATGGACCTCACCTTTAATTATTCGTTTTGACTGGATGTTATAGTTTTCTATGTCTTAAATATACATTTGTGTTTGTCATCCATAGAACTGGGGAATTCCTGTCTTTTTATATCCAATTGTTTTTAAATCTTCAATGACTGGAAATTTAAATATACTACTCCACAATTCTTATGTTTGCTTCTACAAGTGGGCACTACATATTTATCATGCATATTTATCATGCATTTATCATGTCATCCAATAATAAACTGGTGGACAAAACTTAAGGACCAAGAAATGGGCATGTAAATGAAAATCTACGTGTGATTGTGAATCACGAGGCAAAGAATAGTGTTGACAGTATGTTCAATAGGATTTAATAGAAATATTTTGTTGAAAGGATGTATACAGGGTGTTATAAGAGGCTGTTTTTCTAAAACGGGCATATTGTCCGAATACATGATTGTACAAAGAAAGCAAAACACTTACAATAAACAATCATAATTGTCATGTCAATAAAGGATGTGGTAACCGTGAGGCAACTTTCAGCAGGCGTGACATACTCAAAACGACATGATCCAGTAACTGTTGAGGCAAGTTGCCCCATTCTTTTTTCTATGCTGGGATGAGGGTTTGTGGGAGGAAATTGTCGAGCAGCAATACGTCCCCCTAAACAATCCCATAAATTTTCAATGGGATTCAGGTCAGGTGAACATGTTGGCTAAGCTATGGGATGGATATCTTCAGCGTCAAGACAATCTTGTACAGCCTGTGTGCGATGGCAAGTTACGTTATCATCCATAAAACGAAACTTTCCGCCGACAGCACAACGTAAAACTCGAACCTGTGTGAGCAGAACGACTTCAATGTACCGTTGGACGGTCATAGACCCTTGGTTAAGCACGTAGAAATCTGTGCGACCATTGACCATTGCGCCTGCGCAATAGCAGACGATGAACATAATGACTAACAAGTTGGAAAGTGTACGTCAAACATGACAAATGAGGTGCGTTCGTACTATAACTAGTTTCAGTGAAATGAATTATGTCGTCTGTTATTCTGACATGATTAATTTCCGCAATAAAATAAGCATATTTTAAGTTGGCAACATTTTATCATTTGATGACATTTACTGAAAATTCCAATGCGAAACTTAAGCATAGCATTGAAAATTTCAGAACTGGAAATCCATATTTTCCTTTTTTCCATTTAATATCTATTTCTCCGAAAACATCTACCAAAAAACTGTTGGATGGCTATAATTAAACAATTTTAATACACAAATTCGGAGCTAAAATCACGCTGTAAATTAATGAAATACTAACCCAGTATCGGTGAATATTTATACACTAATTAATTTTTCAGCAGACCTGAAATCGAACCCCGGTATGGACATTTTTTCACTCTAATGGTTGTACGCTGTTTAGTAAAAGTGGTAATTCACGTCCTTAGTATTTCAAGATTATATATATTAAATTTCAAATCATTTGGCTGGGTAGTTTTTGCGTTGTTATATGCGGACAGACAGACGGACGGACGGAAGAGACGACGACTATAGGTGCTACGTATTTATATAATTACGAAATACATAAAAGAATACATGAGAAATAAATACATAAAAGAATTTCCTGTTTTCAAATTTCTATTGTAAGAAAGTAAAGACAAGTAACGCAAGTAACGCTTTTAGGCCAAAAAAATCTTGCTTACTATATTTAACTTCATATGAAGTGCATAGTAACATATCTATGAGTCACAATGGAAACACCTGCACAGAAAACATTCAGCACATCGTATAAAAATAATCTTTATATCGTCATTCCGCCTTCGGTTTTTGTAATCAGCTAAGGGTGTTTTTCAACAACAACAAAAAAAAAAATCTTTAGTCATACATTTCTTCACTTAGATGAGGAATGGAAACATTTTCGAGTTATTTACAAGACCATCTAAAAAAACTTAACAGGGCCATCTTAAAGAGTTTTAAAATTACTAATCTCTGTATGCTGGAGAGTGGGGTGCAGAGGGAGAAACGGACTTTTTTTTGGAGGGGGGGAGGGAAATGAGGGGGATATTTTATGTCATTATATGTCACTGGAGAGCATTGAAAAGAACAGAAGATTTTTTTATATGAAACTACAGATTTAAAATTCTTCGTATACGTGGGACAAATGGAAGGAGCGTAAGTTCGGGTGTTTAGGCGTAAATTAGATGATTATCTATTTATTTTTAATATTAATCCATTTATTTTTAATAGTGAGCAACGAATGTTGCAGATTATTATTTTATTAAATAGAGCTTTAAACATTTGAATCTATGTTTGCTAGAGGGGTGAAGGGGCAAAAGCGGAAGCCGAATTTTGTGGGGGAAGGGGATAATTGTTTTATTGTTTCTAACGATCATTAAATAGAACAGAATTTTTTTTTAATTGCGAAAAATAAATATTTTGTAATATTTTAAATTGTTTGTATACTGGGTGGGACAAAGAAGGAGGAAGCGTAAATTTGGGGGGGTTAGAAGCTAATTTCGATGATTGTTTTTTTAATTTTTATTACTCAGCAACGAATGTTGCAGATTATTTTTTCAATATAAAGAGTTTCAAAAATTTTAATCTCTGTATACTGGAAGGGGATGAAAAGGGGGAAGCGGGATTTTTTTTGGGGGGAGGGGGGGAACATGGATAATTTATATGATTGATTATTTATTGTCACTAAAGATCATTTAATAGGGCAGAATATTTTTTTATATAAAATAAAGATTATTCTTTGTATGTTGGGGAAGCGTAAATTTAGGAGGTTAAGAGGAGTAATTTAGATGATTATTTATTAAATTTTATCAGTGAGCAACGAATGTTGCAGATTCTCTAATTAAAATAAAGAGTTTTAAAGATTTGAATCACCGTATGTTGGATAGAGAGATGCAAAGGATGAAGCGGTAATTTTTGGAGACACACGGATAATTTGTATGATTGAATTTTTATTGTCACAAAAGAATATTAAATGAGGCAGAAATTTTGTTACATATAAAAATGAAAACTTCTGTATGCAAGGAGGTACAAAAGAGGTGGGAGCATAAATTTAAGAGTTTAAGGGGCGGTAATTTATATGATGTTTTATTTATTTTTATTAGTGAGCAACGAATGTTGCAGATTGCTTTCGAAAAATAAAGAGTGTTAAATATTTGAATCTCTGTACGCTGGAGGCTGAAGCTTTTTCTTGGGGAGGGGGGTGGAGCAGAGGATAATGATTTTATTGTCACTAAAATGCATTAAACAGAGCAGAAGAACCTTATATAAAAATAAATATTTAAAGATATTTTTTAATTCTTTGCATGCTGGGAAGAAAGCGTAAATTTGATATGTTAAAGGGGTTAATTTAGCGATAATTTTATTATTATTATTATTATTATTATTATTAGTGAGAAACGAATGTTGAACTTATTTTTAAAATAAAGCATTTTAAAGAATTTAAGCTGTATGCTATTAAGGGGGTGCAAAGAGGGAAGCGGAAAGTTTAGGGGAGCATGGAGATAATTTATATGATTGATTATTTATTATCACTAAAGAGCATTAAATAAGTCAGAATATTTTTTATATAAAAGTAAACATTTTAAAATTATTTTATGCTTGTATTGGAAGCAAGGATGGGGGGGGCGTAATTTTAATAGGTTAGGGGTCAATTTAGATGATTATTTATTTTTTTATTGGTGAGAAAGGAATTTTGCAGATTATTTTTTTAAATAAAAATTTGAAAGGTATATTTCTTGCTATTTTTCATTAGAAAATAAGCATTAAAATAGGAAATATATATATATATATATATATATATATATATATATCTGTGAAATAAATAACCCTTTTAAAACATGCATTTTGTACATTATTTCAACATCTTACTAAAGAGATTTATTTTAAAAAAATATTTCCATTAACACAGTACTTTAAAATTGAAGTGTAAGATTTTTTTTTTGGGGGGGGGGGGGTGGGGGTGGGGGTAGGAATTAAAGATGAATAAAAATCATGACTATGAACTCATTGCAGTGGTCCTTAAACATTATTTTTTTTTATCATACCTACAAAAAAGGTAATTATATAAGTACAAAAATTCCTTAACCCTTTCTCCATTGCTAAAATGTTGAAATGAATAAGTAACACCGGAATTTACGAACAAACTTTTTTTGAAATAAGAAAATGCTATATTTAACATACATAATAAATGGAAATTTTTATACCAAAATTCTGGCATTTGGTAATTAAAGTAAGTGGTTTCAGTTTCATAAGCCTACCACCACCCTTGAAAGGGTTAACTTAGGGTTAACGGGTTAAAAGTTTGTGACGCAGCACTTTTCATTAAGAATTTTAAATATGGGTCTTAAAAATATTGATATCAAATTTTGAGTAACGCTATGTTATTAATTAAAATGTATTTTTTCCATCATTTTCTTTTTTATTCTATTTATATCAACAAATGTAAATATAAATTTCAGCATGAAAACCCGTATAAAATTTATTCGCTGATACTTTTTCATTGACATATCTCATACATTTAAAAAATGGGTTTTTAAAAGAAATAGTATCAAAATTCGAGTAAAGCCCTGACGTGACTCAAATAAGTTTCTTTTAAAATTCAATTTAAATTATTTTAGATTAGCCTTCTAAAATATATTTACACATCCAAACAATACTTTTAATTTTCCAATGCACTGTTAAATATGTATTACTTTCACTGAGCCTTATTATGCATTGAAATGTATTTATTTCAATAAATTGATTTATCTTTTGCGCCACGGTATCCAAAATCGTAAGTAAAACTTGTGTAAATGATTATTTTGCGTCATAGTATCCAAACTAAGTGACATGTACGCAAATCGATGGTATGACGCAAAGAAACCATTTACATAATTTTTACTTTCGATTTTATATAGCGTGGTTCAAAAGATAAATCAATTTATTGAAGTAAACACAGTTCAATAAGTACATACAATCAATTCATTAATTACGTGTACTAATTTCTATATTTTTGAGAAGTTTCCGAGTTATTTTACTTTTTTGAAACATTTTGACAAATATTGCTTTCATGTCACAAACGTCACATATGCTTTTCGTATTATCACGTTTACACTTTCTTGTGCACTTTTGTTCCATTTTACTAGACGTTTCCTGTTTTCGCTTTCCGGAATTATAAATGCTTTTTAAACGGTTCTGTAGTTTTTATTTTCTATATCAATTTTTATGAAAATAAATTCAATTATATTATAATGATAAGTAAAAAAAATAAATAAATAGATAAATAACATGTTTGTGGAACATTTTATATTTTGAATGATGAAATGTTCTAGATTTTTTTTTTTCACATGTTTCAGTATAAAAGATTCTGAGATTAAAAAAAATATATATATTGATCAGAAAATCAATTTCACTAAGCAAAAAGTATCTTTAAATAACATAAATACAGTCTTTAAAAATTTATGAATTTTACATTATGTTTTTAATAAAATATATGTAAAATGGCACTTTATGGAAAGTCATTTGACATACAAGCATAAAATAAATTCATGAATAATCTTCAACTTATTAAATATTTTGCTTAGGTATGTTTTGTCACCTTATGCTTTCTGCATTCTGTAAAGAATTTTTTTTATTTAAAAGCTAAAATACTTCTTTTCAATTACTGAAAGACATATTTTTTTTTCCACGACTGTTTGTGAGTTTAGCTATAACAAATAAATATTTAAGTTACAGAACCAAAATAAAAAATGTCTTATTTTTTTTCCAATATACTGCCCTACATCATTTGTATAAGCATCATTTATGACATTATTTGGTTTATAATTTTGTACCTTTTTTATAAATAACGGTTGTCAATTGTCAACTGTGTAATTCTATGTTCTTATAACGTCTTCATAAAATCGATTGTTGAACTGATATACTGAAAATAACACAGTTTCTCAAGTAAAAAACAATTGAATAATTTTGAGAAAAGTCTTTTTTTGAAATTTACAATACCTTTCAATAATATTTCTTTTGTTTAAGTGAATATCATAGGGAATATTTTCTTCTTTTAGTAAATAACTTAGTAATTCATTCAGATATACCTATGTATATAATTCTTAAATTGCAATAAATACTTCGTAATGGAACGTGTTTTTTGCCCTGCAATTATATCCCGAAAAAAAAAAGAAGAATTAAGTTCTTGTTGAGTTATACGCTGAAGATGTGCTAAAAACCTAACACTACTTAATAATGTATACTTATCTATACTGAATGGACGATTTTGACAGCTATCCCAATTTATCGATTTTACTTTTGAAAACCAACAGAACAAAAGTGCTCTGATGACTACTTTACTGTTGAACAAAGTTTGTTCTGAAAAACATTCAATATAACAAGCGGAAAAGTTAATGACAACTTTTGTTTCGATCAAAGTTTTAGTTTTAAAAAAAAATAACATTCCTCTATATAATCATGTTCATGCAATAGGTGATATTTAATCTTTTAAAATCTGTCTTATAATATTAAAGCAAATTATTCACTGCACAGCAAAATTTCAACATAAAATATATTATTTATTTGATATACTGTAATGTGGTCATTTTCTTAACTGGCGAAACACTTGCATGTTGCACTGAAAGTTGGAATTTTTTCTAAATTTAGCACTGGTGCAACCAAAATCTTGAATAGAAAACTCTTTGGATAATAATTATAGATTTAAAATTCAAAATTTTCAAGTTTTGGCATGTTCAGTAATTTATATGTATATTAAAACCAGTTTTTCAATGCTATCAGAGTAGCTTAGTCCCATCCTTTCATACCTCTTCTTTGCTGCACCAAAGTCAATGTACTTTGTTGAAGACGTCATGCGCAATTCACTAGTATTTTAAATTCGAAATTTAAACATAAAATAGTTACGAATTCTGAAGATTATTGGCAATTCCATTATATTTAATCTGCTTATTGCAGTCTTTGGATATATTTCTAAAAGTCGGTGTGAGATCATCAAACGTTATAAAATGTTGCTAAACTTTTTACGGAATAAATTTAGTACGAATTGAAACGTACATCACCAGAAATGTATATTCCTTGAAGGTAATAATTATAATTGCTTTGAAGAATATTATTTAAATATACTTTAAATTATTCGTTTTGCGCAGAAAAGTATACTAAGAATTCATGTACATTTCATGACTATTAAATAGTTACAATTATCCTCCGAATTATGACTTAAATTAACTTTATTTAAATTACTTATGCAAAGAAATACAATATTGTTTATACAGGGTCATTCATAATTCCCTCCGGGGTTTCGAAACGTTATAGGAAAAAAACGAAGACGAATATGAAAAAAAGAAACATATGAAATTATTCCGAAACTATTCAAGTTTTACTTACATACATTACAGGTGTTCTATGTGTGAACCCTTGGTCACACGGCATACATCCATGCGATAGTCCAGTTCCTGCCATACTCCGTTTCTTTAAATTTCCGGTACCACACATGAATTGTTTTGTCAGTTGGTCCCTGTTTCCGATATTTATTACGAAAGACCCGTTGAATTGACACCACTGATTCAGATTTAAAGAAACGGAGTATGGCAGGAACTGGACTATCGCATGGATGTATGCCGTGTGACCAAGGGTTCACACATAGAACACCTGTAATGTATGTAAGTAAAACTTGAATAGTTTCGGAATAATTTCATATGTTTCTTTTTTTCATATTCGTCTTCGTTTTTTTACTATAACGTTTCGAAACCCCGGAGGGAATTATGAATGACCCTGTATATTTCTAGGCTGTGATAATTTATAACAGCTCTCCAAGTTGTGTCCGAACTTTACTGGAAGTTCACTCTCTGTAGTCTAAGGAACTCATAAATTTCGCGACATTTATAATCAGACATTTTATCAGCTTAGTGGTACAACTAAGATCTTTATCCAGGCCATGTTTTGAACAATGACTGTACTTTAAAAACATGAAATACTAACAATTTCAAAATATTTTATGTTCATATTAAAATATGTTTCTCCATACTGTTCGAGTATTTCCACCCCTCCCCTTCTCCTTATATTACCCCTTTGATGTGCCAATGAAGAATGAATGTATTATGTTATAGACGTCATACGTATTATTTTTTAAATAGATGTTTTAACATGAAATACTATTCAAATTTCAAAAACTGAATAGTATTTATGATATTGCACTATTACTGCTGTTTCAACTTATACTGTTCCACGAATTGGTGCGAGAAAGACAAACGTTTTAAATGTTGCTATGAACTTACATTTATCTGCAGTTCACAGAACCTTACTTTAACGAAGATTCTTCGGATTTTCCTTGATGGTAAATAAATTATCCTTATTTAAATTAACTTCCTTAGAAATTGATTGCTGAAGTATAAAAAACTAACTTCACGTGTTAACGTCATTTCAATTTTATTTTGGAGTGTTTTTATTTTTTTTTACTCATTCTAAATATTGAGAACATTTTTGAAATATTTCATTTTCAATATTTGAAATGTCATTGAAGTCTCTTGGATTCGAAGGTTTTTTATGTATTGAAAGTTATGGTGTATTATTACGTATTTGTTAAGCATAATATACATCCATAAATGTGCATAAATTTTTAATGATTCTTGACTTACTGCCAGATAATTATTCTCCAAAAACTATTTAAAACTTGACTTTTATTGTCCAAGTACACTGGTTAAATTACGGGATACTTACCGTAATTCTTTTTAAGTGCCTAGCCTAATTGCTGTAGATATTATTCTAAATAAACCTTAATTTTTAAAATCAAAATTTTAGTATAAAATAATATATATATATATAAATGAATAAACATTTTGATCCCGTTAGAAACACTCCTTATTGTAATTTTTGATTGTATTATTGCATCAGTTGAAATAGAATGAAATGTTATATAATATTGTAAAATAGTGAAAAAGTGCATGTATAATGTTTTAGTTTTTAATTTAGTTGAACATTTTGAAGTCCATTATGAATACCTTTTACCAATAATCATAGCAATTTTCTAATTTATCTCGAGTGTACAGAAATATAAATATGTTCTGAAAAGTGTTAATTTCTTTAAATTAGACAACTAAACACAATTAGAGATGATAAAAATGATAAATTAATCTGAAAACATAGAACAGAAATCAAACAATTGTTAAATATTTCAATTTGAATTTTACTGTCAAGAACTCATGTGTGAAATAAAACATGTAAATTTATTTGAAAACTGCTAAATTAAACAATTATTTTCCGAAAAATACTGTTTTCTATAAACCATCTTTTATTGTCAAGAACACATCTGAAGCAATTAAAACAGATAAACTCGTAAATTAGAAGCTTAAATAACTGGTAACAGATGAAGCGTAAAAAATGGTAAATATTTATTTTTAATTAAAATTTGATTGTAGTTGATTCATACGAATATAACTCTTCTTTTATTAAATTGATACCTCACAAAAATCTAGAATGCAGAGAGTTCAGATGTAAATTTTGCAAAGAAATGAAAGTATTTTATAATACTGGTATTTCATGAAATAAACATTTATAGTACAACGAAAAATATAGAAGTATTCTGACCATGCAGCATTTTCGTGACTTTGATTCTTAATTTTACATTCAACAAATAAATAAAAGTTCTTTCTTAAAATTTGATTGTGGTTGATTCATGCTTGTATAACCAGGGCTACAGTAGATACCGGGCTGGCTCATTCATTATCATGACATCGCAAATGATGGCCGGCCTCGACCAGCGATTGGTACAAAGCGACGCGCCCATCGTTTTGTGCCAATCGCTGTATGTCTTTCATTTTGTCGTTTCGCATTGTACCAATCGCTTGTCGCGGCGAGCCACCATATGTGACGTCATGATAATGAATCAGCCAGCCCGGCATCTAGTGTAGCCCTGGTATAACTCTTCTTTTAGTAAACAGATCCTACATATTATCCCACTCTATTTTGAAAAAAAAGTTTCTTAAGACAGAGTTTTACTTAAAACAATAACAACAATAATAATAATAACGCTAATTTCTGTTAACGGTGACACATACCTCTGTACTTCCAATTTTCACAGTTTAAGTATAGACAGTTGTGAAAGTTTGTTTGGTTTGAAATTCTAGTAAGAGCCTTCTGACTAAGTGAATTTCAATTATAGTAGTACTGTACGTACATATGGTTTAGTACAGAAACAGTATCTAATGAGTTTTTTAATCATTTTATTTATCTTTAGATTTGCTGTGAAATCACTCATAGTATCTATGCGACAAAGTTTGTCTCAGCAGTTAAGTGATTTAATTTTTACTATATTATTATCTCCATGTTTTAAGTGATGTTTCAGTTTTAAAATTAAGTTTTGTAAACTACCAAATGAAATATTCTCTATTTATATGAATTTAATCATGTGTTCGATTATTAAATAGATGGATTTATTACAAGTCATATATATGAAGCGGTGAAGTTAATAAAATACTTCTGTTTTAAATAAAGTTTGTTTTCAACAAAAGTTTAGCTTTAAAAAATATTTAGCACGTTTCCTTATACTAATGGTCATGCAATAGATTTAATTTCATCTATTAAAACATATACAGTTATACATTTATAATGTACAGTTATATATTTATAACGTATTGAAATGTCAGAGAGTTCGGAAGATGAGAACAACGTTTTTATTGCTATGTTAAAGGAGCCGACGCGAAAGCAAACAAACAAACAAAAAAGCGAGAAGAAAACATTTCTTTCACAACTCGATAACACTATTTTTTCACGAAAATTTTACACGGGCTGTAAAGCCGTTTTATTTATCACCAATAAAGATTTCAAAGAGTTCAAACAAAAAGAACTTTTTTATTTTAAAACAGTGAAACGACCCTACGTAAAAAAAAAAAAAAAAAAAAAAAAAAAGAAAAGAAAATGAGCGCTTTTATCACTAAATATCAATATTTTTTCGCAAATTTTTCATTTAAAAATATAATTGCATACAAAATCCGATTAAAGATATAAAATAATAAAAACTTGATGTTTTTTAATTTATTATCACGGGCCCGGGCAACGCCGGGCGGGGTCAGCTAGTTTAATTGTTATAATGTAATGCAGTCATTCTCTTAAATGGAGAAACATTTGCTATTGTTTCATTGAAAGTTGGAAATTTTGCAACAAAGATCGGAACTCGGAAATTTTTTGGACAATAATTGCTTCTTAAAATATTTATATCTTTTCAATTTTGACATATTTATTGATTTATATGCATAATAAAACTTGTTTCTCCACTCTATGAGGAGAGTTTTACCCCTCCTTCTCCCCTCTCATAACCCTCCTTTACTATACCAGTTGACTGGCCAATGAGATATAGCGTCTTGCGTAATGAACAAATATTTTAGAAAAGAAATTTAAACGTAAAATATTCATGAATAGTTGATATTATTAGTAACTGACACGTGTTTCAGCTGCTTATGGATGTTTTTTATCATTATTAATCTAGAAGTCGGTGAAAGCTCATCAAAAGTTTTAAAATATTGCTAAACTTAAATAAATTAGTTGCGTATTCAAAAGTATACACCAGAAATGTATGTTTCGTGAATGTGAATAATTATATTTACTTTCGAGAGTGCTATTTAGAATTACCTTAAATTATTCTTATTGTAAAGAAAAGTTTACTTAGAATTTTTATACATTTCTTGAATCTTAAATATTTAATTTTGTCCTCCGAATTATGATTTAAAATAATTGTATTTAAATTAATTGCTTATGGAAAAACAAAACTGCTTATATGTTTCTTGACTGTGAATATTTATAATTTCTCTTCAAGTTGTGTGCAAACTTTATCTGATTTTCACTGTCTGGAGAAATATAATGAATATATAAATTTCGCTATCTTTATCGTCAGATATTTTATCAGAAATTCACAGTCCAAGGAACTTATAAATTTCATGACATCTAATCGTCAGACATTTTACAATTTCAGTAGTACAACCAAGATCTTGATCCAAGGAATATTTTGAAAAATGATTGTAGTTTAAGAACTTCAAATTTTAAAAACTCAATATTTTATGTTCATACTAATATAGATTTCTCAAAACTCTGCGAGGAATTTTATCTTTACCCTTCTTATATTACCCCTTTCATATGACAGCGAAGTAGCCAGTGTATTATGTTATAGACGTCATGCGGAGTGAAATATTATTTTTCAAATAGATGTTTTAACATGAAATATTACTCGAATATAAATAAAATTTGAAAAAACTTAATACTATTTTTAAATATGGCAAAAACTTTTATTCCAGTTTCAAATTATTCTATTCAAGAAATTCGTTCAAGATCGACAAATGTGTTAAATGTTTCTACGAGCTTACATTAATCTGCAATACACAGAACCTTAGTTAAACGAAGATTCCTTGGTCGTGCCTTGATGGTAAATAAATTAATTTTCTTTAAATTAACTTTCTTAGAAATTGATTTAGCTGAAGTATAAAAAATTGACTTGACCTGTTAACATCATTTAAATTTCATTGTGGAGTGTTTCTAATTCTTATTAAAAATTCTAATGATTGAGAACATTTTAAAACTATTTATTTTTTAATATTTAAAACTTCATTGAAGCCAGTTGGAATCGAAGATTTTATTTATGTATTGAAAATTATGATGTAGTTGTTGCAATTTTCTTAAATATAATGTGCAGCTATAAAAGCAGTGCATACGTTTCTAATGATTCTTCACTTACAGGTAGATAATTATTCTTCAGAACGTATTACAAACTTGATTTCTATATTCCAATAATACGTCTAAAACGTGTAAATTGGTTAAATTAAGGGATACTTATCATGGTTATTTATGTGCGACTAACATGATTGGTGCAGATATTATTCTAAATTAACTATTATTTTTAAAATCGTAATTTCAATAGGAAATTGATTATATGAAAATGGTTATATGAAAATGATTATATGAAAACTGATAAAATTTTAAAGATATAAACTCCGTTGGAAGTAATACAAACTATAGTTATTTATTTTATTACTGTGTCAGTTGAAATGGGATGACATGTTTTATAATGTCAAATAATGAAAAAGTTGGTGTAATTATAATAATATAATTGTTAATATAATTGAGCAATTTGATACGCATTATGAATACCTACTATCAACATGTATAACAGTTTGTTAAATTTTTTGAGTGTACAAAAGAACAAATATGCTCTGAAAAGTTTTATTTGCATTAAATTTGAAGAAACAACAATACACGATATAAAGATAAAGTGATAAATTATTCTGAAACATTAAATAAAATACAAGAATGGAAATTTTTTTTATATTTTTTAAATTTGGGTTTTACCGTCAGGAATTCAGATATGAACTAAAACCTATAAATTTATTTGAAAGCTGATAAATTGAGCAATTATTTTTTTAAATATTGTTTTCTTTAAATGAGCCTTTATTGTCCATAATACATCTGAAGCAATTAAAAGTTATTGTAAACAAAGAGCTTAAAAAAGTGGTGAGATATGAAGCATAAAAAATGCTAAATATTTAGTTTTCATTAAAATTTGATTGTAGTTGATTCATGCGTGTATAAATTTTCTTTTATTAAACTGATTCCACGCGAAAATCTAGAATGCAGTTAGTTTAGATGAGAATTTTGCAATGCAGTAGAAAATAATTTTTAGTAATGGAATTTCAGGAAATAAAGATATTTATAGTAATACGAAAAATATAGAATTATTCTAATCTTGAAGTATTTTCGTTTCGTCATTTGATTCTTATTTTAATATAAGAAACACTTGAAGAATGTTTGTTTTTAATCATTTATATTTATTTTAATATAATGCTGAATTAATATTCTGTCTTTAATTTCTAACATAAATTTCACTTTTAGACTACATCAAGAAATTACGTTTTATTTTAAAGTTGTTTCAACTTATACATAATTAATAGTCACATAAAATAAGTTTAAACTTATTTTTGATACTATATTGATTAAAAATTAAAGGCTTATAATTCTTATTCAAAACTCAAAATTATGGGAACAGAAAAAACCGTAGTTATTGGATTTTATGCCGGTGCGTGGATTTTAGATCAGGGTAAACAAAAAATAAATGCCTACCTACACGACAAAACAAACATCTATGGTAGAATTCTATTTACGCTTACAGATTATCTCACAAAATACTCAAAAAAATTCGATAGAGTTCGTTACATTATCACAGATGAAATAAATTACAGATTTCCGAATGGTACATTCACAGGAATAATAGGGAGGATAAATCGTTCAGAAATCGATATTGGCGTTCAACCAGTTACTATGAACGAAGTAAACACAGAGGTAGTGGATTTTGCGTTCCCGTATAAAGTTTATACTACTACTTTTGTGACTCGAAAAGCAGAATATAAACCGCAATTTTTTGGAATTTTACAAACATTTTCATTGCCTCTTTGGATTTCTATCATCTCAATATTATTTACGATGTCTTTGGTACATTACGTCATCTTGAAAAGGAGGTATTCGTTTGATAAAATTTTACTTCACGTTTTTGCAGTTTTGTTAAGGCAGAGTTCTATTTTAAAACCGTCATCAATGATAAAAAAGTTACTCGTCTTTTCGTGGATTGTAGGAGCAATGTTTCTTTGTCTGGCTTACGATTCCGTATTCCTTTCTTTTCTTTCATTCCCTCCTATCACTCAAATTAAAAACGTGCTACAGTTGGCCAAAGCTGTAAAAGAAGGACGCTATCACTGCATACAACCTCCACTATCACCATTTATTGGAATATTATTAAGATCAAAAGAAGAAAATTTAAGAGTTATTGGACGAGATCTTAAGACAAATAACTTAAGTACAGGAAACACCTTGCAAGATTTTATTTACGATAGAGGCAAACGAAATATCGCTCTTATAGTGGATACAAGTGTCGTTGATCTTTTAACTGTAGGAACAAAATTTGTGTCTGAGGACCGTTTCCTTGAAAACATAGCTGCAATGCCTATCCGAAAAGACTTTTGTTGCAAAAAATTGTTGGAAAAATTCGCTGATTTGTTTATGGCTTCGGGATTGTATTTCAAGTATAGCAATGATGTAGCCTTTTTAACTCGTTTGGCACGTCAACTCAAATACGAGGAAGAATACAACAGTAAAAGAAAATTAACCCTTACAGATGTTGCTCCTGCGTTTATATTTTTAATATTTGGACACATCATTTCTGTCTTAGTTCTTATAGTAGAAATTTTGTCATACCGTAAGAAGAAAATGGATCTTTTGAAGAAAAATAATAAAAGAAGAATGAGAATAGCAAACAAAGAAGATTCTAGGCAATTAGCTTTGCAAATTAAATTGTAATTACTCTTTTTTTATATATTAGGACATTTTATTATATTTTGCAGTTATGTATGAAATAAATGCGAAAATTTCGTATAATTAACTCTGTACTGCGAACAGAACTATGTATTTTACTCTAAGAATATATTTGACGATTGAAGATTAACGACCGAAAGAATTGTTAAAACATATCAAAGCGCATGTTTTCGAAGTTGAGTCCTAGTTAGATGGTTTTCTTGTACTCGAATTAGTATATGAGGCTTATGTCATGAAAATTGTCCCAACCGTTTTCTATTTAAAAATTTTACATCAACATTTTTAGTGCTGGGTTTGTTTTAACCTGTCGAAACGAATTTTCTCGAATTAGGGACCTAGTTAGGCAATTTTCTTATGCTTTGATTTAGTATAGAAGGCAAATTTCCTGAAAAACGTTATGCTGCCTTTGACATCGTTCGTAATCGTGTTATTGATGAATGACCAATTGTACCGGCAGGAATTCCAATTACTGAAGATTAATTTCGAAAATTACTTACGCCTATGAAAACAAATTTTTTCGAAGTCGAGACCCAGTTATATCATTTTCTCGTATTCGAATAAGCCTTATTTAAAAACAAATTGTTTGAACTATTTTCATTTGATACCATCATTATCTGTACTGAGTTTATTTTAACAATATAAAACAAACTTTTCTGAATTCTGGACCAAGCTAGATCGTTTTCTCGCGCGTGAAGAAGACACGTTTCGTGTAAATCGTTTGCGCATTTTTCTAATTATAGCAAGCAACATTTCCAGCGCTGAGTTTGTTTTAACCTATCAACACGAATTTTTTAATTCGTAACCAGTTAGATCGTTTTTACGTGTTTGATTTAGAATAGGAGGCAAATTTCGTGAAAATCGTTCCAACCATTTTTGATGTAACCCGGAATCAGGAAAATTGCTTGTTTATTATATATGATAGATAATGAATAAAAATAATTTCAACATTGTGTGATTAATTACAATGCATATAACTTAGTGCAATTCAGTATATTATATAGAAAGAGATTATTCGCAATCTGAATGGTCCAATGAATGCCAATTTTCATTTCAAATAATGTTCCATGCTAAGTTTTAGAGAGAACGGGTAGTACAATATTGTACAGTGTCAATACGGCGTTTCAATTTAATACAAAGTTTATACAAATACTTTGAAGATTATACAAGGAGATGAAACACCTTAGAAACATTTTTCGATTTTTCTTCAATTAGGAAATTGAAGTTATTACCAAGTCTATCGTGTGCACATGAGGATATTTGAATGCAAATAGGAAAGCAGTGTTATTGGCATTAAGAAAATTTTAAAAAATTGAAAAGGGTAAAGTTAGATGTGTAGTTAAGTTAAAATAAATGATCAGCGTAAAAAACAGCACAAATAAAATACATATAAAGTAACGAATAACTGTTTGGGAGCCTCTAAAGCTCCATCATCAGTGCTAAAGTTAAAAATATTAAAAACAGATTTAAAAGTTTAGACCATGTAAGTATGTTTGCGTCTCCGCTCGCGGCCAAGATGGAATGGCGATGAGTGTTTAAAAACAACAGAGGAGTCAGGAGTCCATATGATGGAGGAGACCAATCAGAAGCGCTCCGCCAGTATGGAAGAGTATAGTTAAGTGTCTTCTTAAAAAGTTACAGAGTATTGAGGTAGTGTCCATGGCATGAGTGTGGGATTGTATTCTACGACAGTTTGGAATAGCAGTGACAAAACTGTGGAGGAGAACATTTAAACTGCTGTTGAAATGTCCAAATCTTTTCTTATTATAATTTTTACAGAACTACAGACATCGCTTTCCCTATTTACAAAGACTCATATGTAAAGAAACTTCCTGAGATTAGGAATCAGAAATCAGTTCCACCTTCCTCAGTTGATGCTATTTGAAAGCATAAATGCTAAACGTAGCCGACTGTTTAATGGATTATCTGAGTTAGATGTGGAATCAGAGAATCCAGAATCTACACTGTAAAAAATGACCAATGTTTCTTATTTTATGAAAATATACTATAACCACGAACGAAAATATAATATAATCTTCTGAGTTATCCGAAATTCCGAATAGCGTGTTCCATTGTCTTTTGAATCTTTAGAAACCAATACATTTCCAAAATTTCAAAAATTATTTATAAAAACAAAGTATTTTTCGCTGCCCGTATTTTTCAGAAACGTTTCCGAATGGTTTTTATAGTGTATTGATTAGTGTCCTCAGCCTGGAATACCCATTTTTCGAATGCTATCGATTCTCAAGTAAACATTTTCATGCTCAAAAAATATGTTTAACAGACAAACATGCAAAATTAACAACGTTAACAATAACATTAAAATTAAGATTATTTCTTTACTCTTTCATGTATAAATTAACTTATGCGGCTGAAAACATTTACTTGAGAATGGATGACATTCGAAAAACAGGTATTTCAGGCTGAAGACACTCATTAATACACTATAAAAACTCTTCGGAAACGTTTCTGAAAAATACGGGCAGCGAAAAATACTTTGTTTTTATAAATAATTCTTGAAATTTTGAAAATGTATTGGTTTCTGGGGATTCAAAAGACAACGGAACTCGCTATTCGGAATTTCGGATAACTAAGAAAGTTATATTATACTTTCGTTGGTGGTTATAGTATATTTTCATAAAATAAGAAACATTGGTCATTTTTTACAGTGTATCATACGATCAGACTGTTTTAAAAATAACGACAAGATGTGAAGCAAACTCATATTCTAAAATAACACAAATTCTTCACAGAATTAGTTACAGAATTAGTTACAGAAAAATGTTTTATTTCTACAAAGAGTATAATTCAGGATTTTCATTTCTTCCACATCGCCGAACTAGAATCTATTAAAAATTATGATGCTTGGAGGGAAACTTCGAATAGTTTAAAATTTTGACATGAAGCGCAGCTTTCTTGAAGAATGCATCCATTTTAAAATCTATTTCTTATGTATATGGAAGGCGGAAAGGGATTAAAAGTTATCCTACTTCTCTGCAGGATGTTGGCGTCAAAGTAAATTAGTGATGTTTATCCAACTGTGTACACTGCATTCGAGATTTACTACTGTACTCCCTTAGTAAACGGCTGTGTTGAAATTTTATTCTCTGCTTAAAACGGATAAAAGCTATTTGCAAACAGCAAAGAACGGTGAATGACAGGTCAATTTTAAACTACTCACCATAGAATCAGCTATCACAGTTAGTTTCCAGGAAGTAATAAATTCAGTCAAAAATAGATGCATTCAAAATTATTAAATTCAAAAGAATATCATTTTTCTATGTTACGTAAGTATCGCAAAATGTAAAGAATAATTTGATTTAATAACAAGTGGAAGTTTCTGCTTTATATATATTTTTAAATATAAACTAGTGTCCCGAAGTGGCACAGGCGTTTAAGCTCGGTTCCCGTCAAGATCACCGAAAATGAAGCAGCATCGACTATGGTCAATGCTTTGGAGGATGACAACCTCTCTCGACTGCGGCTGCTGTGGGACCGTGTACGTTAATAGAAGCTTGTGCACTTAAAATATTTTCGTGGCTCCAATGTCCTCAGTGTTTGAAAACGATACCTCTGGGGGTGCCAATCAAGGTGCAGGCATCTCATCTGGAATTGGTTTAAAAATTAGGAGACCAGCTCTAGAAATCCAACCTCTATGCGGCTCTGACACCCCTTCTTTCAGAGACGTGCCATGGCGCTTTCTCTGACACAACAACAACAATATAAAGTAGTAAAATGTAGTAATTTTTTCTCGGTATATGTATCATATATTTTGTTTGATTAAATTGGAGATTTGTGTGAATTTTATCGGGACCATTAAAATTTAAATGATATTTTTCTTTGACTTTTATCATATATATTTTATTTATTGCTAATGCATATTATAGTCACACATTCGAAATAATACGGGCCTGGTAGAAACACAATAATTTGAAAGAAAAGTATTCACAAAAAGCAATATTTGACATTTCACAATCGATTGTTTACAATTCTGCGATTGCATTTATCCCTTTATATCCTGAATTAATTTTCCAGCTACTTTTTAAATGCATTTTTGCATCATTGGATAAGTTTTGGTGCAGAATAAACATAGGAAAGAGGAAAATAATTTTTATAGTGTTTTAGTGGTTAATTATGCAACTGTAACCACCATAAATTTTTTACTCTACGATATAAAATAAAATAGTAAATTTCAAATAGTAAAGTTTAAATAAAATATAGGAAATGTTCACCTGTAGAGTATAGAATACAATAGAAAATAATAGTACTAAATAACCAGTAATAAATCACTTAAATTACTCAAATGAAAAACAACATGCATGTCAATTCTATTGCAAAATGGATTTCGAATGTAGCGTGGAAAATGTAAAATCCCTACAATGCAAAGAAAGAGGATATGTGATTGAATTTGCCATCTCCTGCCTGCTGTCAGAAACACACTCTTTGTGCCATTGTGAATACCGTTAGGTAAAACGGTCATACTACGAATATATAGGTGTTTTATTAAAGTGGTACTTATAAGTACCGTCAGGATAAAAAGGGTTATTTCATATCAGATCACGCCTCAGATATTTCACAATAACACTTCATTTTAATTATTTAAATAGTGTGGATTTTTTTTTCATCATTAGCCAATGTTCATTCTTCATGAGCAAATAAGGTTTTGTTATAATAAAAACATTTATTCATATTTCAGTGTTTCTTCATAAAACAGGTAATATCAGAAAATTCCAAATGTGAAATCAAACTAAATGTATTTCTAAGCAAAATGATTACTTAACACTAACAAGGAGACCGCCAAACATGATGCGCACAGATTTTGATGATTTTAAAGTATGTTGTAGGGATCATACCCCTAACTATTCAGGTCAAAGGTTTCCTTCAAATGGTCTTTAGTTTTCGAGAAATTTCGGGTTAAAGTTCAGCATGCATTTCAAATGCCATTACTTCGCAATCCTGGACATGGTCTCCGTGGTGCCGTGGTAGCGGTCGCGATTTGAGAGACGCAGATGGGTGTTCTGTCCTCTCCTGTGACTTTTGCCTTTTTTTTACAAATTTTATATATTTGTCGCGTTATAAGTTGTATGCAGAATTATGAATTCCGCATACAACTTATTTTATTTTTTATTTTATTTTTATTTTTTTTTCTTGTGCAGTTTTGAAATTAATATTTCTATTGACGAAATTCCAAACTAACTAATTCCAAAAACATATCTTGAAAGGAGTAATAAAATATTAAAGCAATAACGATTATATCCAAGTTTTAGCCAGTTATATATATATATATATATTTTATGTTATTTAAATACATTTAACTGTAAAGTTCAAACTCACCGTCATTTTTGATTTGCACAAATAAAAAATAATGTATTACAATTAATTTTTTTTCAGTCTAACAAGTCGATGCCATACAGAAAAATTCAACTAGAAATGAAAAATCGTTTGTAAATTACAATACATTTAAAAAATATCTGAAAAAAAAAATCGTCTGCAACGACTTTTACGGTAATATCAGAATAAATAAAATTTTCTTTTTATCAATTTCGTTTCGCTTCCTTTGCAAACAAATAACACGTTTGAAATAATTTCTTTTTCAAATTTAATACATTTTTAAATATATTTATCACAATTTAAGTATTTAAAGAATATATAATATGCTAATTTATACATTCTTCCAATATTGTTAAAACAATTATTTAAAGGCGATTTTTAATGCGAAATTTGTTAATAATATTTTTGCGATAGGTATAACACAATTAGTTCGATATTTAATAAACTAAAAATGTCGATGTCGGTGATGTTAAATATTTTAGTATTTTAGCAGTTAACATATTTCAATATATTTAGAACAAATCAAATATTAAAAGGATATATTATTTTGTTAATTTTTTCTTAATCATTTAAATTTTTTTAAAATAGAAAATGTAAATTAAAAAAATGTATTATTTCATAAATACAATAAATAAATAAGTAAATATACATAAATGTAAACAATAATCATTTTAAAAAGACGAGATATCAAGACGTAAATTAGTTTGGATTTTCGTCAGCAGAAATATTCGAATAAAAATTGCGCAAAAACTATAAATTTTCACGCAATATTCGAAAATGTAAATGGAATTTATTAGGAAAATATCAAAAAGTTCAAAGATGCAGAATTCATAATTCTGCATACAACTTATAACGCGACAAATATATAAAATTTGTAAAAAAAAAAGGTAAAAGTCACAGGAGAGTACAGAACACCCATCTGCGTCTCTCAAATCGCGAACGCTACCACGGCACCATGGAGACCACGTCCAAGATCGCGAAGTAATGGCATTTGAAATGCATGCTGAACTTTAACCCGAAATTTCCCGAAAACTAAAGCCCATTTGAAGGAAACCTTTGACCTGAATATTTAGGGGTATGATCCCTACAACATACTTTAAAATCATCAAAATCTGTGCACATCATGTTTGGCGGTCTCCTTGTAAGTATTATCTCATTTACTGACGTCAATAAATAGATATTATGTGTTAGTAAGAAAAATAATTATTTGGGTTACACGGTTTTTCGATTAAAGGTATGATATGCCTAGAATAATAAAACACGCTTATGAAATGAGAGTAAATATATGTTTAATTAGTTCGATTACTTAAAGTGTGTGTATTGTTGCATATACGAAAGTGAGTAAATAAACTTTTTTATACATAAAAATATTTATTCAGGTTTCAATTCCAAAACAAACATTTAAAGATTGATATAAAACTGCTGATGTATGAAATGAGAAAAGAGCGCTATAATTATTCTCCAAGTTATGTCCTAACTTTACTTGAATTTCACTGGTTGAAGTATAAGGATCTTATAAATTTCGCGATATTTATAGTCATGCATTTTATCAGCTGAGTAGTACAACAAAGATATTGATTCAGGGCATGTTTTGAATAATGTTTGTACTTGAAAAACTTCAAATTTTATCAGCTTAAATATTTTACGTTCAGATTGATATAGGTTTCTCAATACTCTCTGAAGAATACCCCCACCCCTTCTTCTTATGTTATTCCCATGATGTGCCACTGAAGTATCCAATGTACTGTGTTATAAATGTCATATGTAGTGAACAGCATTATTTTTGAAAAAAGATGATTTGACATGAAATACTATACAAAGATGAATAAAACTTACTCAAACTGGATACTTTTTCTGGGGAGAATTTCTTATTGCCACTTCAACTTATGCTATTCTTTGAATTAGTGAGAGATCTACACACTTTTTAGACGTTGGTGTAAGACAACAATCATCTGCAGTTCTTTGAACTTTACTTTATCGAAGATTCATTGAATGTTCCTTGATAGTAAATAAGTGAACTTTATTTAAAAGACCTTTTAAGAAATTAATTTAGCTCAAATATAAAAAAAACTGGACGTGTTACCGTCATTTATATTGTAAAGTGGTTTTAATTCTTATGACTCATTCTAAAGTATAAGAACATTCTTAAACTATTTCATATTCAATATTTGAAATTTAAATGTAGGCAATTGGATTAGAAAATTATTTCGTGCATTAATAGGTTATGGTGTAGTTGTTGCGAATTTGTTAAATATATATAAATTCTTGACTTACAGGTAGGTAATTTTTCTTCATAAAGTATTACGAACTTGACTTTTAATGTCTAAGAACAGAGATAAAAAGAATAAACTGGTGAAATTACGGATACTCACCGTAAATTATTTAAGCGATTAACCTTATTCCTCTAGATATATTTCTAAATAAACTACTCATTTTATAATTAAATTTCAGTATAAAATAATCGTATATATTATTTCTCCTGTCAACATCCATTTTTCTAAGAAAATACGAAACGTAGAACGACGAATGAGATACCATATAAAAGGATTTTGAACAGGCTTCTGACATAGTACACTTACATTTTCTTAAAACATGTTTTTTTATTAAAATTTGCTGATAATTAAAAATTAAATCGGCATTGATTTCATGAAAGAAATTAAAGGTTTTTCTTAAATTACTGTTGCCACAAAAATAAAATACCACATTATATGAAGCTCAGCAATGATAAAAAAAAAACACCGCATGAGTTTATTTTATATGTATGATTAAAAAGCGAAGTTGAAATTGAAACGTTTATATTTATATTTCTATGTCCCATGTTTTTCCCGAAGCGGATGATGTCATCCTCTAATGCAGTTAAAATACGATTGTTAATTTTTTTTCTCGCGCTTGAATTTTGCAACCTTGGATCCGTTTTTTACTCTAACTTTGATGGAATAAATTAGATGATATTCTGGCTTGACTAAAAACTAAATGTTGTTTGCAGATATTTTTATCCTCACATTTTCTTTAGAAGTTTAAACCTACATCTAATAAATATTACATATTGATAAAAAATATTAGATTGTAGTGCGAAATCCTCGCACGGGCCCACTGGTATATATAAAAACTTATAAATTTTTGAAAATTTTTATTCCATTGGAAACAATTCTTACTGAAGTTTTTCATTGTATTATTGTATAAATAGAAATAGGATTAAATGTTTTATGATGTTGCCAAATAATGAAAAATTTGTTGTATAATGTTTTAGTTTTAATGTAGTTGGACATTTTGATGTGCATTATGAATACCTACTATAAAGAAACACTGTTAATTTATCTTGAGTGTACAGAAAGACAAATATGCTCTGAAATATGTTATTTTATTTAAAATGGAAGAAATAACAAAACGCAATTAATGAAGATAAACGTGTGATAAACTAATCTAAAAAACAAGATTACAAAACTGTTTTAAGTTTTAATTTAGATTTTACTGTCAAGAACTGAGATATAAACTAAAACATGTGAATTTTGTTGAAAACTGCTAAATCGAACAATTATTTTCTAAAAGAAAACTGTTTTCTTTGAACCGGTTTTTATTGTCAAAGACATATCTGAAAAATTAAAAATGATAAAATTGTAAATTACAAGCTTAAATAATTGGTAACAGCTGAAGCGTAAACAATAAGAAATAATCAGCTTCAATTAAAATGTGATTGTAGTTGATGCGCGTATAAATCTTCTGTTATTAAACTGATCCCACACAAAAATCTAGAATGCAGTGAGTGATATGTGAATTTCACAATGACATGGAAAGTGATTTTTAGTAATGGAATTTCAAATTATAAACATATTTATAATATAAGGAAAAATATAGAATTATTCTAGCCACAGAGTATTTTCGTTCCTTTACTAAATTCTTAATTTACATTTAAAACATGATTAAATGTTCTTTTGTTTTGTTTTAAATGATTTATATTTAGGCTTAATAATCATGCTAAATAAATATTCTGTCTGTATTTCTAACATACCATTCAGATTTAGAATGCTTCAAGAAATTGTGTTTTATTTTAAAATTGTTGCAGATTACTCATGATTAATAAGGACATCAAATAAATGTATTTTTGATAATATATCTATTGGAAATTAAAGGTTTACAATTCTTATTCAGAACTCAAAATTATGGAAACTGATAAAAAAGCAGTTATTGGATTTTAGGTGGGCTCGTGGATTTTATCGCAGGGTAAAGAAAAAATAAAAGCTTACTTATACAGTAAAACCGACCTCCACGCTAGAATTCTATTTACGCTTGGTGATTATCTTACGAAATATTCAAAAAAATTCGATAGAGTTCGTTATTTTGTCACAAGTCAATTAAATGGTGAATTTCCTAATGGTACGTTGAAGGGAATAATGGGGAAAATTAATCGATCAGAAATTGATATTGGCGTTCAACCAGTTACTATGAACAAAGTAAGCACAGAGAGAGTGGATTTTTCCTTCCCGTATAAACTTTATTCTGCTACATTTGTGACTCGAAAGGCAGAGTATAAACCACAAATTTTTGGCATTTTCCAAACATTTTCATTCACTCTTTGGATATCCATCATTTCAATATTAATTGCGATCTCTTTGGAGTATTACGTCACCCTGAAAAGAAGATATTCATTTGATAAAATTTTACATCATGTTTTTGCGGTTTTATTAAGGCAGAATTCTCTTTTAAAATCGCCATCAATGATAAAAAATTTGCATCTCTTTTCTTGGACTTTAGGAGCCATGTTTCTATGCCTGGCTTACGATTCCGTATTCATGTCTTTTCTTGCATTTCCCCTATCATTCCAATTAAAGACGTGCCACAGTTGGCGAAGGCTGTAAAAGAAGGACACTATCACTGCATAGCGAATACATACTCTGGTATTTTTAAAAAGTTAGTAAAATCAAAACATAAAAATTTAAGAATTATAGCACAAAACGTTAAGACGAATAACCTAAGTAAAGAAAGTACTTTAGAAGATTTTGTTTACGGTAGAAACAAACAAAATCTCGTTCTTATAGTAGATAATGGTGTCGTTGATATTTTCAGTATAGGAACACAATTCGTCTCTGAAGACCGTTTCCTTGAAGGCATGGCTGCAATGCCGGTCCGAAAAGACTTTTGTTGCAAAAATTTGATGGAAAAATTCACTCATAGACTTATGGCTTCAGGATTGTATTTCAAGTATCAGAATGATAACGCATTTTTAATTCGTTTGCCGCGTCTACTCGAATTCGAGGAAACATACAACAATAAAAGAAAACTAACTTCTACACATGTTGCTCCTGCATTTATATTTTTAATATTTGGATACACCATTTCTTTCTCAGTTCTTATAGTAGAGATATTGACAAATCGAATGAAGAAAGTGGATATTTTGAAAAGAAATAAAGAAAGAAAAATGAGAATCGCACGCAAAGAATATTCTAGGTAATTTGCTTCGAAAATTGAATTGTAATTCAACTCTATTCTTATGTTACCCAGTATTATATGCAGTTACAAAAAGCATATTTTGTTTCGCTAGATCACTTTGTAAATTTTGCTATAACAGATAACTGATAAATATTTATGTTGCAGAATAAAATAATTAAAACGCAAATGGCAAAATCTAATTTTTACATTATTGTTAACATATTTCCCTACATCAGTTGCACTCAACGTGGAGTAATTCCAAATTTGTCTTTTTATATGTTTTGGAAAAGTATTGTTGCAGTTTTTAATTAAAGTTATGCACTCAAATTTTAGACTTACAATGAAAAATAAGCTTTATATTCCTTTTTTTAAAAAAAATTAAGAATTTTTTTTTAATCTAATTGTCACAGGATATAATATACAGAAATTAGATAACATTCAGGATATTTCACCATACATTTATTTCTCCTTTGTCTGGTTTTGTTTGTATTTTAGTATTTTATACAACTTTTTCGACTTGTTATTGGATGAGCATTTGTAATTCTATCCGCTGTGCAATACCTTTCACAAAAACACATTAACATATGAAATTACTTGAAGAGTTATTTAAAAGTGACTATCATGAGCACATTTAGTTTCAAAAAGTAATTTAAATATCTAAATTACCTACTACCAATCTTATAAAATTAACAAATACCCCAATGGATATCAGTTGTGAAATGGGTTAGTAGTAAATTTCTCATTTTGCTATGCTATCTCATTGCTCTTACGAAACAAGTATACACGTGACGGTCAACTGGCGATATTGAGAGAGGTGAAACCTGGTAACAGAGAAGTGTGTTACAATCAGAAAGAAAAATGGCTACTTAAAACTAATAAAGATCGTGAGCAGGCAGTGGCGTAGCCAGGATTTCCTTCCGGGAGGGGTCCAAAATTTTTCTTCAGCTTATATATATAGTAAGATCTGCCAAGATAATATTGCAAAGAGTGGTAAAAAATTCCGTGTTAGACAGTTTTCCGTCTTAGCAGGTGTATGGCACTCTTTTCTATTTGACGAATGAATATTTCCGTTTAAGGCAGCATTACGTTATAGGTACATTTCGTTTCCACAGAATTTGCTGTATATATAAAAATATAACTTATGTATGTAATATGTATAGTAAAATCTGTCTATAGCAGATTCCTGTCTTAAACGGAAGCATTACATGGCCTTGATATGGATAACTATACAGTTAAGTCTGCTGAAAACCTGCCTGAAACGGGATTTTTCACCGTTCTTCTGTGATTCCGATTTCGTCTTGTCAGTTTTTATCCTACTTATAAATACAGTAAAGCCTGTGAAATGGAAACTTTCTATAACGGAATCCTATCTCAAACTTAAAAGTTTCGGGAAACTGATTCGAACTGATTTCGAACTGATTGAAATATAGTGTAACAGGATTGATTGTGTGTGTATATATGCAATAGAAATATTTCGAGTAACTTTAAGAATTTAGATATTTCCTTATCAATTTCTTAATTTAAAAAAATAGCATGTGTAAAATAAAGTAAGATCAATCTCTATAACCGTGGCTAATAATACAATGGAATTACATTAATATTTACCAAATAAAAAGATTTACAAACAGCATGATATAAAAAACTGAGCACTCACTGCAGAATGCATTTAAATCAAGTTTCATATAATATAAGCATTTGATTACGTTAAAGTTATGATCAAAGGGTTAAGTTTAATACAGCATTTGGTTGAAATTTTTTTTTCAATTTTCATGCTTAATTTCCTGTCATTGAATTAAGAACTTGTGCTGCAATAGGTATAATGAATAATGAGTTTACACAATTGCCAATGCCGTCAGCCGTTGATTCACCATGGGTGTTTCTGAGATAAGTTTTTAATTTTTAAGAAAAAAATCTTGTAATTTCGGCTACAGAAACTAGTAATGTAACAAACACACGCAACAAATATAGTTGATGTTGGGAAAAATAATTTTGTTACAATTGTCTAAAACAGCCATAATTCTTTTTCAAGTTTCACCGCTTTTGATACTAATGTAAATATTCGACCTGAATAGTTGTTTCCGATATCTGGTCGACTTAAAAGATGTTAAATTTTTATAAAAAAAATTATTACGATGGATTAGCACATCTTGGAAAGTATTAGATTGTGTAAAAAATAATGGTAGTTTCTGCTATTTTACTTTTCAAACAATTTATTTTAAGCGGTTGAAAATAATTTTAGAACGTACTCCAAGTTCAGCAGCAATCTTTCAGACTTTTGGTACGTAGATTAGCTTCAACCTTTGCTTTCAATTTCTCATTGTTAATAACCGAATACCACCTACGACCTTCATATTCAAACTCTCATTGCCATCATGAAATTTCTGAAAACAATGTTAAACTGTGAGTTCACAAGTCGTACTTCAGTCAAATGTAATGTGGAATTCAGACATTTTTTCTCCAGGGGGTATTTTTGCTTAGGGTACCATTTTTCTCCTGAATCTCCTGTATACTGTGAAGTTCAAGGAAGGAGAAAGATTGCACTCCTAGATTATTAATAAGCATAAAATCTCAGATCTTTTGAGGGGTCATTTCGATGCTCCGGAGTGGATGCTCCACCCCGCTCTTCTGCATTCAACGTTGTAGTGTGGTTGATATACAAGCCGTTTCCACTGATTATCGTACGAAATTTCCCAAAGCTCTACAATTGCCTTAAATATCCCTGTACAATAGCGAAAAACAAAATTATAATACTAAATAAGTAGGTAAATACTTGCCCTTTAAAATAATATACAACGTAATATTCCATTAAGAGTTTGTTAAAAATAGCTCATGTTGAAAAGTTTAATAACAAGAATTACCATTATTTTGTACAAACCCAGAAGAACGTCAAACTCTTTCAATATTCCTCTGTTCTTTTCTTTAATGATAAACGAATAACGAGATCAGAAATAAAAGTATCAAAAGAAAGAAAAAAATGATCTCCCGAAATATTCTTCAGGTTGGACATTGAACCAGATGTATCTGATGGTCAACTTGACAAGGAATATGTGTAACTAAAGAAAATTGTGTCAGACTTTTCTTTAGCAAAGGACTATGTTCTCTTGAACAGGTCAGAAAACTTTTAAACACCAGTCTCCTCTTGAATGCTTACTGATTAATGTAAAGTTTCATAAAGTTGAAAAAGGACGTCTTCAGCATGGTTTACAGCAGAAGACAAATCCCATTCAGATGCAGGTATTTTGAAAGTGGCAGTGTAATGTTGAATAAGAATTCACAAATATCTAGTCGAAGAATAAAGTTAATTTTTTTTTAAATTCCAGCAAGCAGATTTAAAGTAAATGATAACATTGCTCGATATAAAATTATAAAATGAACAAAGATAAGGGTCGCAAAACTCTGATTAATTTGCTGTTATTGCATTCGTCTAATCTAAACTCGTCTTTTCCCCGTAAGTGTTGGCAACAGTTCGTCCCATCGAAATCTCTGTTGAAGAAGTTTTGCGTTTAATCTAGTTACATTAAAATCTATGAAAACGGAATCGTCAGGTATCCTTAAAAAATCCGTTGTAGATAGATTTCCGTCATATCAGGTATACTTGTATAGTTATCCTTCCGTCATCGAGACCATGAAATTTTTTCGTTTACAAGAGAATTCCGTATTCCCAGGAAACCTGCCAACAAGGAATCACAACCAGAAAAGGTTTCATTTTAGATAGGTTTCAAATCATAGAAGGTATAAATATGTAGTGTTGTTTACGTTGAACCTTGAACTTTTGCTGTTTACGATAGCTCTCATCTTCACAGATTTTATTATAATACATCTATGCTTTTCAGAAGTATACTATAGAGTGGATACGTTTTAACAGTTTTGGAGGATACCTGACAAAATAGGACGTATTTATGACAAAAACCTGTCTTAAACGGAAAAATTTCATAGCGCCGGCGAAAGACATACCTTTTCTAAGACAAAAAGGCCTGTCTAAAGCGGAATTTTTCATTGGTTAATTGCGATTCCGTCTTATCAGTTTTTAATATTGTTATATCTATGATTCAGTAAACCAGTTCTTCGTTCGGGGTTCGGGTGGGGTCCGGACCCCCTGGACCCCCGCCTTGGCTACGCCACTGTGAGCAGGAAATGATTTTTGTGTTTTATATTACTCATAACGAAATGTTAGTATCCAAAAATATCCATCTGTTTTTAATAACATACCAGAATCAATTATAAAACATGAAAATCGATTATTTAACTGATTACTACAATGCGGTAATTTCCTTAACTGGAGAAACATTTGCTTGTTGCATTGAAAGTTGGATTTTATTTCTAAAATTTCCAGCGATGCATTAAAGATCTTGTTTCGGGAGTGTTTTAGACAATAATTATACTTTAAAACATTCAAATTTTCCAATTTTGGCATGTTCAGTATCATGTTTTGAATCAAATTTACATGCATATTAAACCCTATTTATCAATGCTCTGATTGGAGTTTACCCCCACACACCAACACACACACACACATACCTCTCCTTCGCTGAACTAATTAAGTAGGCAATGTACTATGTTGAAGACGTCCTGCGCAATGCAATATCATTTAAAAACAAAATTTAAACATAAAATAGTTATGAATAGCGAAGATTATTGATAAATGAATCACATTTAAGCTGCTTATTGCAGTATATGAATATTTTTGTGTTATTTGGGGTTATAAAATATTGCTAAACTTATGCAAATTTGTTGCTTGTTGAATGTTATACTATCATAAAAGTATATTCCTTTCCCTAAGGCAAATATTTAGTTTAAAAATTTTTCTTTAAAATTACTCTTCTTTAAATTATTTGTTTTGCTCAGAAAATTATACTAAGAATTCTTATATATTTTTTGACGCATAAATATTTACAATTAAGACTAAAAACAATTTTATTTAATTTTCTTGCGCATAGAAATACCAAATTGCTTACACATTTCTTGACTGTGAACATTTATAATTGCTCACCAAGTTGTGTGTTACCGTTGTCTGAATTTCACTGGCTGAAGTCTAAAACATTTAGTGACATTTATCGTCAGACATTTTATCAGCTCAGTGGTAACTAAAATCTTTATCCAGAACATGTTTTGAACAATGATTGTACTTTAATAACTTCAAATTTTAACAACGTCACTATTTTGTGGTCATATTAAAATAGATTTCTTAATACTCTGCAAGGAATCTCCCTCACCTTCTCCTTATATTACCCCTTTGATGTTTCAGGGAACAATCCAATGTACGTCATGCATAGTGAAAAATTCTTGAAATAGATGTTTTAACATGAAATACTATTCAGATTTTCAAAATTTGAATAATATCTACGGGATTGCGCTATTATATATCTTTGAACTGAAACAGGTCTATGAATTGGTGCGAGAAAGACAAACATTCATCAAACGTTTTAAATGTTAAACGAAACTAGACAAAAGTTTTAAATGTTGCTGTGAGCACACCTTAAATTGCAGTTCATGTAATCTTACTTTAACCAAGATTCTTCAGATGTTCTTCGATGACAAATAAATCCAATTTCTTAAAATTTACTTTTAAGACATTGATTTAGCTTGAATATAAAAAACTGTTTTGACTTGTTGCGCCATGGACGATGCGGTCAGTGCTTGGGAGGGTGACAAACTCTCTGGACTGTGGCTGCTGTGGAAATGAGTACGTTAATGGGAGCTGGTGTACGTAAAATCTGTTCCTGGCTCCAATGTCCTCAAAGTTTGAAAAAACGATATCTCTTGCGGTGCCAATCCAGGTGCAAATCTCTCATCTGGAATTGGTCCAAAATTAGGAGACCAGCTCTAGAAGTCCAACCTCTCTTGAGGCTCTGGCACCCCTTCTTTCAGAGAAGTGCCATGGCACTTTCTCTGACACGACAACAACAACGCGTCATTTAAATTGTATTGTGGGGCGTTTTTGTTTCTTATGACTCATTCTAATGATTAAGAAACTTCTTAAACTATTTAATTGTCAATTTTTGATACTTCACTGAAGTCAGTTGGATTCGAATTTTTTTTTTTATTTATATAAAATTATGAGGTAGTTGTTGCGATTTTATTAAGCATAGCGAACATCTGTCAATGTGCATAAATTTCTTATTGTTCTTGACTTACATGTTGATAATTATTCTTCAGAAAGCATTGCGAACTTGATTTTTATTGTCCAAGAACACAACTAAAAAGATTAAACTGGTTAAATTACAGTATACTTACCGTAAATCATTTTAAGCCGCTAACCTGATTGGTTATAGTATATATGATTACATAGTGAACGTGGTTTCTCACAAATTTCCTTTCATTGTTGTAAAAAAATTTCCAACTCTCATATGTTCAAAAATTTATACTCATATCCACTAGCGTCCAATTCTCGCCAAGCTGGGCGGCACTTGGTGAAGTATCGCCAAATATGGCAACAAAACATTAAGGGGACTCGGCACCCTACGAATGCCAAAATTTCGTAAAAATTGTGATTTTCAGATTTTTTTCTTGTTACATACCACATAATTTTGATTACATCCTGACAAAACATCAGACTGATACTTCCTATAGAAAAATAGTTACGGCTGATTTAACAAACATCTGTTGTCATTTTGTCCCTTTAAATACCACCACAACCTCTTTGCAAATGAAATCTTTAAACCCATTTATCTCTGTTCGTGTATTGCAGATTTTTCTTGTTTTCAAAATGCTAAGGCTTTTCCAGATATGAATGAAAGTGTTTGATTTTTTTTCTAGTTGAACATCATACCATATGTAACACCACAACATCACACGTTATCAACGCTATTTCGTTAAAAATCCTTTTCTATTTCTATGGTCATGACTGCATTATACTATCGTATAGCCTCTGACAGCCCTGAAACTTAACGTTTAAGTTATAAAAATTTAAGTTATAAAAATTATGTACCAAGGTGTGTTTCCAATGTTGGGTTATTCCATGGTAACTTGCGTTACATTTAGAATAATTGACTTCAGTAATTTTAGTAATATGACACCAAAAAATATTAATAATGTAGTTGATGTGATTTATTAATTAAACCTGTCCAAAGGAAAATTTGCATGAAAATTACTTAAATTTAGCGCTATTTCTTGAACTCTGGAAATTATATTTACTATATTAACTTATGTTACTGAAAAAAGAACGTAAGTTGCCATACGAAATTTAATTGCCACTGTTCAAGAAATAGCACTAAATTTGGGTAATTTTTATCCAAGTTTCAGTTTGGATAGGTTTAATTAAAAAATCACTTAACTTTACATTTTGAATATTTTTTAGCGTTATATCACTAAAATTACTGTAGTCAATTATTCTAAATGTAATGTAAGTTACCATGGAATGACCCTGGTAATAAAAAAATTAAATTCTTAGAATATAATAATAAATTATTAAACTAATTTTAAGACACATTTTTGTTATCCGACCGCAAATAATAAATCTCCCAAAAATCTTTATCGTTAAAACTGTTTACGAGTTACAAAAACAATAGAGTTAATTATACTTCAAACAAATCACGCCAAAATAGGCCAAAAAATCTGTGAAACTGCAGTAACGAAATATTTTAAAAACTGTAAAATAGATAACTAAAGAAAAAAATAAATAATATAACAATTAAAAAAGTACTTTTTATCAATGATTATTATAATAATAATTAACATATGATTATACGTTGAGAAAACAATTTGCAAATCCTGACTCGATAGTTTAAATAATGCTTTTGTTTTCTTTCCTGTTGTTACATCTTAAAAAGATACAAAGCAAAATTTATGTATTTTTTACGCATTTAGTAACTTGCACTTTCTATCAAGCGTAAATCAAAGCAGTAAACTTTCAATAATCGGGGCTCACGTCCAATTCTAACGGAATGTTTTTGGAACTTACATGAATTGCAGGCAGGTATTTTTAAGATAAACATTGAGTGCTTATAACAAAGTGAGTTTATTTTAAGTATTTTTACTTTTATTTTATTTTTTACATGCATGATAATCACCTGTCGTAAATAAATGCTTCGAAAAATGATCCATCAGACTCTTTAATTCCCATATATATATATATATATATCCTCGAATTTTCGACACAATTAAAACTTTTTTTTTCTTTCTTGTCTCCTGAAAAATGACTATCTTAACAGATGTATCATGATTGTTTCTCGCAAAAAGATCTTACCAGGAAACCACGCCGTTAATGTAATAATAAAAAAATATATAAACAAGCAGTAATCGAAAGAGCATAGTGAAACGTGTTTTTGACGCATAAATCATTTGCCTCCGTCTCCCCGTTGTCGAGATATAAAGTCATAAAATTTGCTAATTTATTGATTTAACCCCTTGGGGACGAGCGACACGTATACGTGACGCATAAGATGCTCAGAATCCTGGATTATTCCCACCAGTTACTTTTTATTGTAAGCTTTGCCTTATGTAATCCCAGCATTTCTGCGATTCAATTAGGCGAAAAATTCTGTTTTGAAAATCCGGTGGTAAAAGATTAAAAATTCTGTAAAGGACGCTTGTCGCGAAGAGGTTAATAGGATGGAAGGAGGAGTCATTACCTTTTCAACGTAACAGCATCATCCAACTCCAGTCACTTGTCCATTTCCAGTTTAGTGCGCCGCAATACTCAGAAATGATTCGGTATGCTTGGTACAAGTCTGGGTTAGTGCAAACTGGGCCAATTCCATTTAAACGCCCTTGAAATTTTGTTTTTCGCAGAGGTGGACCATTGTAATCATTGCACTATAATTAAGTTCATGAAACGTTCTTGGTGCCACTATCGTCTATATTTCCATCATTTTTTGGTTCAGTACCATATTTGTCAATAGCATTTTTTTTTCGGACTTCTTTCATTTTTATATTACTACATCTAAATATGATTTGTATTTTATATTAATCCGATTATTAAAATTTATGAATCAGAACCACGCCTTTTCTCCCTAAATTCAGACGAGGACAAATTATTTATGTGTTAAAAACACATTTCACTATGCTCTTTCGATTGCTGCTTACTTAGATTTTTTACATTATTACACTAAGGCGTGGTTCGCTGGTTAAAATTTCAACCAGGTGCTTTGTTTAGAGTATATAAGGACTTAATAAGGACATATAAATACAGTGCAAAGGAAATAAAATATTTTTATTTTGTTGAAAGTTATAATCCAACACATTTATTTTTCCATTCCAGAGTACATTACTTATTCTCCAAAAGCATTATTCATTGTTCATGTTAACCGAGTACAGCATTTATAGCGTTTGCAGTTTCATCGGTGAGCCTGCCATTCCGTGGATCTAAAATAAAGAAATAAACTGAATGAAAATTTCATTTGTAAATTCAAATGTGTTAATAATTTTTTTTATACACGTTTCTTAATATTAAGAATATTTTAAGAATGAAAATTATATATTATAAAATAAGTGTGTAATGATTACATTTTAAAGAGTGGCTTTTCGACATTGTAAAGTAATCACATTTATTACACTCACCGTCTAACCCAAAATGAAAATTGGGAATGCATTTTCATGTTGTTTTAATAATAGACAGAATATTTGAAATTATAATTTCAAATAAATTGTTATATGAATTCAATACTCGTAATTGAGGTTTTAATGCAGTTCAAATCCATTGTGAGTATATACGATGGCTTCCAAAATTTAGTATATACCACTCATTCACTTCTTTAAAGATCGAAATAAATAGAAACGATAACCTATATGGCACAAAAGGTCCTGAATACTCATCAGGAGCTCCAAGACATCCGAAATAACTTTCGGTACTAAAATGACACGATCATGACTTCCTTAGGAAGAGACTTTAAGGAATTTCACAGGATTTATCTCCAGTGAACGTCCTACGGAGAAAACTCCAAGCATGACATTCTTGAGGATATACCGAGGAAGTAAAGGTGTTGTCTCCTTCTGATGAATGATTCTGGCACTACAATACTTATTAGGTTTTTGTCAAGGAAAAAAGCAAATATAATTCAATCGGGTTCAAAGTTTAAACAGAATCATTAAAAGAAGATGGGACAAAGTTTAAGAGGTGGTAATACGCACCAAAATAATTAATTTTCATCATAGGATTCATCATAAAAAAAATTTTTGTTGATTCAAACAAAATTTCCATTGACCTATATTTAACTCTTTAAATTCCAATCTTCGAAAATTGAATGACCTTAAAATCCCAACAAAATACCTCAAAATGCTATTTTTTTTCGTTCTCCCTGTTTGACTAGGTAAGTAGTGGAAATGACGCTACTGCCTTCTCTCTATATTCAGGTTTCGACAGGTGTTACACCCCTCTGTTTTTCATTGCTCCAGTTACAGAAAAAAACATCCTGTTTTTCTTTCTGTACTGTCCAGAAATGCCAACACATTACCCCATCCATCACTGAGAGACCTCACCCCCTTGACAGATCCAGACCCATTTAAGGGGAAGGAAATTCCTTTCAGCTATGCAGGGCTATTGTGGGTTTCACAGCATTGGGATGATTTCGGCTATTGCGGGATTCAAAAGGTTAAACAAAACTTTTTGTTTAAATATAGGTCAATGAAAATTTTGTTTGAATCAACAAAAATTTTTTTTTTTTTTTTGCAATTCCAAAAAAAAAAAAATTGTATCGTCAGCAAAAAATGTTTTGTTAATTCAAGTAAAATGGTTCAATTTTACTTGAATTTTGCTAAAACAACCAAAATGTACTCAACAAAACATGTTTTGTAGTTTTAATCAATTCCTTTTTCTGGGTGCAACTATAGCAGAAAGACATGAGTTCTGTTTCCACTAGTTCTAGAAAAGTACTTTAAACAGAATGATAGGATAGACAATGGATATTCCGCATCTTCTTTATGTTACTAACACTCATCGTTCAAACACTTCAGAATCAGATAAAATATTTCTCCTTATATCCCACCAATAACAATTCAATTTCTTTTAAAACTAATATTTAAAGAATCATAAAACATTTTAATAAATTTAGACAACTTCCTGTTATTTTTCTTTTTAAAATCAAGTTTATTACCGTTATTTCAATTTGCGAATAAATAAAATTTTCGCTCCTCGCGCGATCCCGAAAACTGGTATGAAAATTGGCGGTTTCGTACCCGCGCTCGAACTCGGGCTGGGTCTCAAGGGCTTGAGCTGATCCTTCTTATCTGTAGTAGTGTCTAGAAGGAATATACAGGGTGTCCCAAAAGCCTCCGTACAACTTCAAAAATTGATTACAAAAAAAAAATAATATGCCTACAGCAAAAATAATTACAACAGTGTATAGAGTAACTTAAAAAGTTTTTTTCTACTGCCTTAGTAAACTTTAACATGAGATCCTTTCGTAGCACGAAGATTATCAAGACGATATTCCAATTCAATCCACAAACGTTTTTAATGCTAACATCAACAGTAGCTACTGCTGTTTGGACCTTTTGTTCGTTTTGTTTGTTTGTTTTGTTTGTTTTGGATCTTTTGTGGTCTGTTTGTCATGAGACTATTAACTTTTGTTCAGATTTCCTCAAACATTTGTAACTACTGTTGATGTTAGCATGCTGAAACGCACGTGGGTGGAATTGGAATATCGACTTGATATTCTTCGTGCAACAAAAGGATCTCATATACAAGTATACTAAGGTAGTAGAAAAAAACTTTTTAAGTTACTCTATGTACTGTTGTAATTATTTTTGCTGTAGGCCTATTATTGTTTTTGTAATAAATTTTTGAAGTTCTACGAAGACTTTTGGGACACCCTGTATATCGCATTCGACTAAACAAATCTGAATATCGAGGTCCTGAATACATTGTAATTGTAATGAAATTGCCAATGTTCAGAGAGATTCTAATCAATTATTAAAAGTTACAGTTAGTCAAAACAGTGTACCTGAAACAAGTAAGTAATCAAGAAACCTTATCAAACCTGTTCACTACGAGTATAATTTAAAAAAGCTCAAATTAAAAAATTGTATGTTCAGTTACAGTTGAAAAACTTTCTCTGTGTAAACATTTAAAGCTAACATTTCAGTATTAATAGTTTTTTTTTAATCTTTTAAAGGACATGTTAGATATTAATTGTTTTAGATATTTATTTCGCTTTAATATATAGCAGTGCCTGCTATGTTTACATTTTATTTAAGTTTGAAATTACTAGCTGTAACCTGAAACTATCGTAATTTTGTTCTAAGATGTAAACATGAAGTATTATGATATTTAAGAATTTGTGGAGACTCTATCTCACATGGACAAAATAATAATAATATAAAATGAGTTTCTAGCCGGGAGCAACAGAGTTAGCCTTTTGCTCTGCGTTGTAATGTACGTCTGCTGTTCCCAAGTCACTGGTTCGATCCTTACCATTGCTATTCATATCTCTTACATGTTCATTAAATCTTACTATTAATTAATTCATCTCTAGAATCCCTCTGGGCGTCTGAAATCATATTTCGCTTTAATAGATAGCAGTGCCTGCTATGTTTACATTTTATTTTAAGTTTGAAATTACTAGCTGTAACTTGAAACTACCGTAATTCTGTTCTAAGATGTAAACATGAAGTATTATGATATTTAAGAATTTGTGGAGACTCTATCTCACACGGACAAAATAATAATAATATAAAATGAGTTTCTAGCCGGGAGCAACAGAGTTAGCCTTTTGCTCCGCGCTGTAATGCTCGTCTGCTGTTCCCAAGTTGTTTACCAGTGTTCGATCCTTACCATTGCTATTCATATATCCTACATGTTCATTAAATCTTACTATTAATTAATCATATGTTAATTAATTCATCTTTAGCATCCCTCTGAGCGTCTGAAGGCATTTTCATAAAAATGCTTATAAAACTTATTTTAATTAAAATTTTTTCTTTCACGGTTTGTTTCTAAAATACACTGCATATCTCATTAGCATACATATATTTTAAAATACAATCCTCTTAAAAATATGTTTGCCCACAGTCGATTTAAGTTGTTTTTGGGAAACGGAAAAATACGGGCAAACCTGGGGCCTCCGAGATGACGTTGTGTGCTTTTTTACCGGGCCTGCTACAAGTATTAGTAACGTCATAAGCGAGATCCAGTTCGGTCAATGTATCCCAGCAGAAAGATTTAATAAAGAGAGATGTTTTGAATTTCCTGTTTTAAAATTTGTCATTGTATAAATAATAGCACTAAATTTCATAATCGTGAAATAAAAGGGAGTTAAAAACTCGTTTTATGAAATGAAATTAAAAGTTTTAAATTTAAAAACTGCTAAGATTAATAGATCTTATTGAACACATTGACTTACCTTTTCATAAAAACATTATTTTACAGTAAATATACGTACAAAAAGTATAATAAATCTAACAAAAACTTTACACAATCAATCCCATCCCCCCCCCTCCCCTTTTACGACTACATACCATAACTTAATCACGCAAACACAATAAATGTCAAATTAAATAGAAAAGTCGATATTTTTCAACGATAGAGACCTTGGCACCTTTTTAAACGCTTTGGCGCAATTCTGGCTTCAGAAAGTTAGATATGTTTCCAAATTATATACACAGTTATGAAAACAAACCTAATGAACTTTTATTTTTATTTATATATAAAATTATTTATATATACAATTCTGTTCTATCTGTATATAAAAAGAGATAAATGGCTTCTTTATATCGTTGTCAGAAAATATGTTGCCAAATTTCCTTCTCTCGCCATAGGCCATTTTCTCTAAATCGCCTGTACTTACTTTTCTGTTTTATCTTAACTTGATTACTTATTTACAATATTTTCAAAAAATGTCTATTTATTGTACTTATGTCCAGTACCTAATAACCACTCAAATGAACTTATCAACAGATTTATTTTCATAATATATTTGTACACTTAAGTTAACTAAAATTTTATATGAAACTACTAATTCGGGGAAATCAGTTACTTTTAATTTTATAAACAAAGCACACTCACTTCTAACCAAGTGTATCCAGATTTCATTAAATTTATTACCGCATTTATTTAAAAATCTTCGAAAGATGTGTTGTCATCGTTGCACAATTTTTTTAACTATTTATCGTCTGTTTCTTTTATTTTTTTTTTCACAAAGGTCATTTCCTTCTTTTCGTTTTGGAAGTACACATTCATTGAAATATGCCGGAATATTTTCATTACAGTAGGATAGACATTCGTTGTTAGGGTTAATTTTTTCCAGGCACAACAAGTTCAGTACCATCATATTAATTCTAGCTTCACGAATGATAAAACGTATATCGAAACGTTTAATGCAGACCACTGCTGTTGAAATGTGAGTAAAATTATGTAATTTTCGTAGCTAAAATTTCTTCTTTTCATTATCAGTTGGGAATTTAAAGACATAGATTTGAAACCATGAGCACAACATTTTCTTCTCATTATTTCATAGATATAATCTACATTTTCTTTAATAGTTATAATCTATAATTATTGATAGCGTTATAATCTTAATACACTGAAAAATATTATTAATTACTAAATAAAACAATAAATAATATCAAAAAACTATCGTAAACAATCCGTACAAACGAACAAAGTACGTGGAAAATTTTAAGTAGTATGAATCTCGCTTGTGACGTCACGCAAGTTAATTTGCTCTTTGTGGCAGGCCCGGTAGAAAAAGCAAACAGCGTCATCTCGGAAGCTCCAGCAAACCGCTTAGAAGGTTAAAACTTAAGTCTGTTGTTTAACGGTATTACCAGTTCTAAATGGCCTGTAGTATCGATTTTCGTAAATTCTAATTTCTTTTTATTTCTTTTCGTTCTTTTTATGGTTTCGTTCATCTCACGAAACCATATTCATCCCGCTTGGTTATCTGTCCGTCACAGAGCGGTTCTTAGAAACTATATAACTTACAGATTTTAAATTTTGTGTACGTATAGCTGAATACCTGCTATGAAGATCAAAATCATAAAATTTTGACAAAATTGTATTATTTTAATATAGAGAGATACAAAACCAAAAATCTAACAGCCTTTTCCTATTAAATTTAAACATTTTTCGTTATAGCAGTTGCCAACAATTAAAAATCCACAATAAAATTATTCCTACAATAGTAAATTTTCTATTGAAAGATTTCCACGTGAAAAATGAAAATGAATTAAAAAGTTTCACCAATTGAAAAAAAATATATATTAATATGACGTCATATTGGAAGTAAAACGGAAATTTTCAAACATTTCTCAATAATACAGTAGAGTATGTGTATGTGTAAGTACAGAAAGCATGTTAATATGAAGTCATTAAAGAATTAAAAAGAAAATTAATCTGACGTCCTATTGGAAGTTTAACGGACTGTTTCAAATGTTTGAGAATAATACAAAGATAGTATCAATATGAGTAATAGAGAAAGCAAGTAGATATAGGACGTCAGCAAGTGATTTTAACGTCATATGAGTTTGAGGAATGTATTGAATGAGGTAAAAACCCGATTATGGAAATATTGGCATTTAGTCCACATGACAGATATTATTATGACAGAGTATAATAGCGGGCCGGTTCAGATATTCGAAAAAAACGAGAAAATAGACCAATAAATTTTTACTTTAAAAAAACCATGACTTTTTTTAGGGGGGGGGGGTGAAATTTATTTGGATTTATTAAAGAAAGGATAAAGTGTTTTGAAGGAATATTAAACGAAAACCTTTGTACGATCTTCAATCACACATACCCACTTGTTTTATTTTATTTTTCATTTATTTATTTATTTATTTATTTATTTATTTATTAATTTTTGACAATTTTAAAAGTACTTAATGAATTTCCTTTTTTATGAATTTCGTAATGCATAAATATAGAGAAAAATAAATTAAAATTTTTTTATAATAATTACAAAAGTCATCATACTCACTTAATTGAGGGAGGCAGTTGACAGTAAAGTAATCTGAAAATGGAAAAAAACAAAAATTTACTATTTACTTCCAATAAAATAAGTAGCAAAAAACAGATAGGCAACATAGCTTTTGACAGGCTAACTGGATTAACTAAATTTTACTCTAGCAACATTCCCTCTCCCCGCCCCCCAAGAATCCCCCCTCAAAATTTAAACAAGACCAGAAAATACTGAGCCAAGCATAGATTATGTAACACTTTACAACACTTCTAAAATAATTTTAGAAATCTTTACCGTTTAAAAAGTTGAAAGATGATATCTAAGTAAACAATTTAGAAAAATCATAACACATTTTAAAACCAAATTTCGATTTAGAAAACGTATATAACATATTTGAAAACACAATTTTAACAATTATCGAAAATAATCCAAATTATTTTATGCAGCCCTGTATATGATCTATAGATTTGTATATATGCTACAAAGAATGCTAAAATTTAGTTCAGTTAGGAAACAGATAGCACAGTTGAAAATTACTCTTGAGCAATTTCCGTCAATAAACGGAAATGTTCCCGAGATGTTTTATTCTATATGATGTATAGAATTTATACATACCAAGTAATACGCAAAAAAAATGTTAAATTTAGAAATGCCTTCTGCAATAACTGAAAAAGCACTTCCAGCAATTATTATTAACTTTAACCGAGTTCTTTTGCGTGTACTTATAAATGAACTATGAATGCTATACACACAATATTCTATAGTAAGCCTCTTGTAATTCATCTCAGGGGTGTATATAAATTTCAATATGTTTGAAATAGTGAAACATTATTAAAATAAACCGCAAACGATTTTTCTCCAAACACCGTAATGTAACGGGATTATTTTGAGAGTCCCTGTAAAGGAACTATAAGTGCTATGCACACCCTATTCTACAGTAAGCCTCTTGTAGTGTACCTCAGTGATATATATCAATTTCAGTATTCTTGAAATGGTGAAATATCATTAAAATAAACCGCAGGCAATTTTTCCACACCCCATAAATAAGTGCTGCACACTTCATTTCCAATAATAAACATACCATATAGTAAACCTCAATAACATATATCAATTTCATGACAATCCGAGTATATTTACGCGAGTTAGAGCACAGAGAGACAAACCGAATTCATAAACACTTTTCAACTATGTTTGAAAGTGTTAAAAAACATCTGAATTTTTTGAAAAAACTTGTTCAATGAAATATATCAAAACAAAGACTATATCCTACAACCTATATATGCATTAGATTTCAAAGGCTCATCATGATAACTCTTGCTTTTGATAAAACCACGAAGCAAGATATCAAAATAATAGCCACAGTTTAGTAAAACGTTAATGTGCGTATGAAAATTGCCAATTATATTGAGAATGTTGAACTCAATAATTTGCAAAACCTTTATTGTGTCAAAATTAAAACAATCTCTTTTTTTTATGAACTTATAGGTAACAAGATGACAGATTGTAATATAAAAAACTAGCTGTTTAACCGGTTCTACGCACGGGAGTTTACTTATAAAACCAAATTTAAAAATTAAAATGACAACAAACAACTTTATAAGAAATAAGAATTCCCCTGTTAAAGTGTTGAGTTGTTCAGCTATTCAATTTAGAAAAATATTTTTCTACTACTGTGCTTTTTTTTTATACGGTAGCAGACGATAAAACAATATCTTTGGAATAATGAAATAAATAGAATAAAAAGTTTTGTTCATGTTTGTGATAAAATGTTTATCTTTATTTTTTAAAAAAGGGTAATAATTAACATGCGAGGTAAAAGAATTATCGTAATACCCGCTACAGCTTCTTAGTATTGCAGCGTGGCGTACGTAATATGTATATCTCACATTGCAATAAACATTTAGAACTGGTTAGAACTCGCGCGATTACGGGTTAAACATTAAAAAAAAGGATAAAATTAGTTAAAAACATAAAATTAAAAAATAAATTAAAATTTTCGATATTTTCCCCCAATTGTTCATGGGTCCCCTATCAGCAACCCGCGTGTCAAATTTCGTAGCTCTGCGCCCTGTGGTTATCGAGTTTTTGAGGTTACATACATAGATATGCGCATAGATTTTAATAGGGTAGATATTGAAGGTGATAATCTATCAGAGCGCCATTGGTGAATATTTATATACTTTTGAACCACTATTTCGAAACAATAATCTTCGTAGTACATTTCTATTGAATTATTGTATAGTGATATACCATGAAGTTTGAACATTACCTGAAAAATTATTACCATATACAAAATGATAGGACAGCTATGCTCATTAGAAACATTTTAAACTGGGAAAATGCTGAAAATAAAATTACATTCGAAACCAACTCCCCCGTGATAGCAAACTAGGCAGGTAAACCTGCAATTTCTACATTTCGTTCGAAATGCATAAAACTCTACACGCGTTTACTGAGAACCTAAGCACACGTGCCATTGGTGGCACCTAGCAGGTAATTTTCGGCAAGGCATAGATTCAAGATTTAAATCAAAATATGGTGAAACTGCATGAATTTATACGAGCTGAGTTTGTTTGAATTCGATAGATTTTTGTCATACAGATCGAAGAAACTGAAACACAACTTAATATAAATCCCAGTATATAGCTGAATGTTGACTAATTTTTTTTTTTTTCAGATTAAGAGAGGAGTGGGAGATTATCAGAAAAGGAACATTACACATTATAAACGAAAATGCCGATGATAAATTTATAATAACCTGGAATTCAATTTCAGAACTCAGACTTGTCTAAAAAATCTAACGCTTGCCGTTTTCGGAAATTTTTTCTGCGAATTCGTATTTTTGAAATCAATAATATCGAAGATTCAAATAAAAACGTTTTGTCAGATGATTCAAACTGCACTTGCATTCTCTTAAAAATAACTAAGTGCAAAGCTCACATTAATTATTTTGCATCTAATATGAAATAAAGAGAAGTGCCCAGTTAAACTGGTGGCATTAAGCTCACAGGCTATTCACACTAATTGCATATTATACTCTTATTTCAAAGAATAATGCCCTTGAAAAATAAAGAAATAGACAATAAATTAAGGGTGAGGATTAGCGCCATGTTCCCCCTTTATACTTAGTCAATGACCACCCCCCCCCCCAAAAAAAAAAAAAAAATCAGGGAAGCACCTTATCACAATGAACCTATATACAAATTTGAAGCAAATTGAATAATTCTGCATGAAAAACCTATTTATCTAAATTAAGGGGTGAATTAGTCCCCCGCTCCCCTCTTTATACTTAACCAATGACCACCCAAAACTAATCAGGCTAGCGCCTTATCACAATGAACCTGCATACAAAATTTGAAGCAAATAGGATAATTCTGCATGAAAAACCCATTTATCTAAATTAAGGGGGATTAGCCCCCCCCCCGTTCCCCCCTTTCATACTTAACCAATGAACCCCCAAAACTAATCAAGGAAGCGTCTTATCAGAATGAACCTATATACAAATTTTGAAGCAAATCGGATATTTCTATCAAGAGTTATCGCGTTACGTACATACATACATGCGTACTTACATACGTACATACATACGTACATACATACAGAACCTGCGGGCACATTAGCTCTCAGGCTTTGATAGCCTGTGAGCTAAAAAGAATTCGTTCAAATAGCTGAAATATTTTTCTAAAATTTTTACGTAATTTTCATTCCACTTGTACTGAAATTAAGACATGTTAATTAAAATAAATATTGAAATTGAATTTATATAGTCATGTTAATGGAAGTTTTAAGTTGTTATAAATATAGATATTTCGCCATTGTTCCTCAACAACTGAAAAATTTAAATTTCTATGTTTTTATCAAATTTATAAGACTAGCTTTCACTTTATTTCAAAGTATTGTATGAATTATAATTTTGGTTCATTTTTTTTAAAAATAAGTGTACTTTACTTGCAATAATATTTATTATTATGTTTTCCTACATAATTTCAGATTATGACTGTGTTTACTCTCGCTACACGTCGCCGCAATTGTTAAATCACCCCACCCCCCCCCCAAAAAAAAAAAAAAAAAAAAAAAAAAAACAGGGGGAGAAACGTAGTGTTCTAGAAATTGGTAAGCATAAAAAGTTTTATTTATAAAAAAAAAAAAAAAATAAACATACAGCAAAAAGCATTATTTTAGTAAAATTTGGCCATTCATTAGTTGCATCTTGTCTATTCATGGGTTAAATTTCAGAATATTTAAGGTATGAGTATGACCTGGTGCATTATTGAATCATAATGCAACATTTAGTATTTCAAAAACTGATAACAATTAAATTATTATACGTAAGAACTGATATATATAAAAAAAAATTTCATTTAAGGACTTTGGGGATCTTATTTAGGTTTTAATTACTATAAATATCCCAAAAATGACTTGAATGTGACAACAATGTTTTTTTTTTCTTCCGAAAACAAATTAATCATCAATCACTATAATAAAACCGTAAGTCATGTGACTGTCATCAACAGTTCCGGGATGCCCACTTCACTTTTTCATATGCTAGGCAGCCATTTTTATTCAAAATTATTTTTTAGAATAAAACTGCATAAAAGTTACATTTTTAGAAAGATCGTTCAAAATAAATTAATATTTGAGAAATGACTTACGTTCAATTATGTATGCATTCTGCAATAACTTCAGTTTAAATTAGGTTCGCAGTTCAAATTCTCTCTCCATGAAAGTAAACAAAAAAAAATTCATTCGTTGTGAACGTTTAAAATATTAAACCATGAATTTTTGGACCGCTCCCTGGTGTAAAAAAAAATAATCCGCACCAGTGAGACAGTCAAAGTTTACCATAATTCTGTTCTATACAACTCAACTTCATCTTTTCTGGACGTAAGTTGAACGCATGTAATAATATTTAATGGATCAAATTTCGAAACGAATTGTCAGCTTTTATTTTTCGCGTGTGCAAATTAGAAACGATACTTTAATTTTGAAATCAAATGTTTTGATTTATGATATTATTTCTTATTTATCTATTTTCTATTTTAAAGAAAAATGTGAACGTCATGTATTTTAAATTGGAACAGCTGTCACAGACGCAACGGCGTTGGCGCGATTTTTGTTTTGCGCCATTTTGGCGAGAAAATCCCATTTTCAGGTACCTATTAGAGATTACTAAAACAGCATGTACTTTTATTTTATTATGAAACAGTTTATTTTATGTTAAAAAACACACAATTTTATTATGAAACACACACAAGGATTAATTTATTATTAAGTGGGTTAAGCGGTTTTTGTCAAGAAAGATGAAATACATTTTTCGCGTGTGCAAATTAGAAACGATACTTTAATTTTGAAATCAAATGTTTTGATTTATGATATTATTTATTATTTATCTATTTTCTATTTTAAAGAAAAATGTGAACGTCATGTATTTTAAATTGGAACAGCTGTCACAGACGCAACGGCGTTGGCGCGATTTTTGTTTTGCGCCATTTTGGCGAGAAAATCCCATTTTCAGGTACCTATTAGAGATTACTAAAACAGCATGTACTTTTATTTTATTATGAAACAGTTTATTTTATGTTAAAAAACACACAATTTTATTATGAAACACACACAAGGATTAATTTATTATTAAGTGGGTTAAGCGGTTTTTGTCAAGAAAGATGAAATACATTTTTCGCGTGTGCAAATTAGAAACGATACTTTAATTTTGAAATCAAATGTTTTGATTTATGATATTATTTATTATTTATCTATTTTCTATTTTAAAGAAAAATGTGAACGTCATGTATTTTAAATTGGAACAGCTGTCACAGACGCAACGGCGTTGGCGCGATTTTTGTTTTGCGCCATTTTGGCGAGAAAATCCCATTTTCAGGTACCTATTAGAGATTACTAAAACAGCATGTACTTTTATTTTATTATGAAACAGTTTATTTTATGTTAAAAAACACACAATTTTATTATGAAACACACACAAGGATTAATTTATTATTAAGTGGGTTAAGCGGTTTTTGTCAAGAAAGATGAAATACATTTTTCGCGTGTGCAAATTAGAAACGATACTTTAATTTTGAAATCAAATGTTTCGATTTATGATATTATTTATTATTTATCTATTTTCTATTTTAAAGAAAAATGTGAACGTCATGTATTTTAAATTGGAACAGCTGTCACAGACGCAACGGCGTTGGCGCGATTTTTGTTTTGCGCCATTTTGGCGAGAAAATCCCATTTTCAGGTACCTATTAGAGATTACTAAAACAGCATGTACTTTTATTTTATTATGAAACAGTTTATTTTATGTTAAAAAACACACAATTTTATTATGAAACACACACAAGGATTAATTTATTATTAAGTGGGTTAAGCGGTTTTTGTCAAGAAAGATGAAATACATTTTTCGCGTGTGCAAATTAGAAACGATACTTTAATTTTGAAATCAAATGTTTTGATTTATGATATTATTTATTATTTATCTATTTTCTATTTTAAAGAAAAATGTGAACGTCATGTATTTTAAATTGGAACAGCTGTCACAGACGCAACGGCGTTACCTTATATATAGTATACCTTATATATATATATGTATAGCGAAACCTTATGAAATACAAAATAACAAAAAAATATACGAAATGCTACCACGATCGCAAAAGTTCTTGATTTGTCTATTAGATTTTTCTGGTTTAGCTCAGGATTAAGGAAAAAAGTAAACTATGAATAAAAATAATTTGTTACAATGCTTAACATACATTTAAGGGCGACCAAACTGGTCGCCAGTGGCGGCTAGTTTATAAAAGAATTACAATGATTGTCATTATGTCGCTGAAAAAAAAATAATAATATTGATGTCGGTTAAGAAGTGCATTTTAATACTTACCACAGCAACAGAAAAAAAGGACCATTATAGAGGTAATGTAAACAAACAACTTCATATCGTCTATATTCTGTAAAGAAACTAACTTTTCCAGGACTTCTCAAAAATTTTCAAATGATGCTTACAAACGTAAACGACGTACTATTTATTAGAAATAAATGACCTCCGCGAAAAACGAATATCAGAAACCGATGACGAAATCTGCAGCCAACCGAACTATCTGAGTTAGCTTTTTTGCTGACTTTTGATTTTTGACTTTTTTCATACGCATACATATTTTTCTTTCATTAGTGTCAATTTAAATTCTAGTTGAGTCTGATGTATCTAAAATACTAATTTCTATTAACGGAAAAAATATTCCGTATTTCTAACTTCTACATAATGTAAAAAGTTATATATGTTTATTCACTTCCAGTGGCGGGCTGTATAATAGAGTTTCTATTATCTATGTATTTTTAATGTTTTGGTCTCTTTTCGTATTCATAATATGCATTTAATTATTTTAAAATTATATTTTAAATTTAATTTGCCATTGCGTCCCATTCTCAGCGTATTTAAATTTACGTCTTTCTATTGTTAAAGATAACGTCTTTTATTTAAATGATCCTTTTACACTTTATTTCTCGCAGATGTACTTTTGGAAGTAAATAAAACAAGTGGATAAGTGTGATCGAAGATCGCACAAGAGGTTTCGGTTGATATTCCTTTCAAAACAGTTTATCCTTTCTTTAATAAATCCTAATAAATTTCTTTTTACAAAAAAGAGAAGTCATGTTTTTTAGAAAATATATTTTTTACATGATTAATGAAATAATTTTGACCTAAGATTATATCATTTTTAAAATAGTGATCTCTCACTTATACGCGACCTCTGTTATACGCGTTTTTCACTTATGCGCGTTTTTCCCGCGGGCCCGGCCAGCGAAAGAGGAAAACAATGCTAACACTTATTCATTTATACGCGAAACCCAAAATGCACCTTTCACTTATGCGCGAAAAAAAAATTCAAGTTGCTTATCGCAAGAATGTACCCTTCTTGTTCTGTCTCTTGGAATGCATTCACACGCCCTTAATCCATTGTTAGGATTCTTCCAAGAACGTGTTCTTTTTCGCTTGTGATTGACATCAAGAGGGGAGAACGGGTTACATACGAAAATGTTGATGTTACTAAAAGTCGCAGCCAATCGGCGTGGGTGGTAAGCAATGTTCACGGAACAAGCGATTTGCGTTACTACGCAATTCGCTTACGTACTGTACAGTGTATAAAAAATGCAAAGCGTGCGAACTTGTCGCTTTCTTTGAAAATGGATATCATAAAAAAATTGCTGAAAAATGCTTTAAATAAAAAACAGCGATAGCTGATCATTTCCGTATTCCAGAATCAACTTTAAGACGAATTCTGAAAAGCAGAGAAGCTATAAATGCAGGTAATCTAGAATGTGGAATAAAGGCCAAGAAAAGGAGTCGAATTCAAAGCGAAAAGAACAAAGAATTCGAGAAAGTTTTAGTTCGCTGGTTTAAAGAAACTCGTGCATCCAACATTCCTGTAAACATTGAATTTCTAAGAGAGAAAGCCTTGGAATTATCGACGAGTTATGACATGGGAAACTTTTCTGCGTCACACGGATGGGTTGAGAAATTTAAGATTAGACATGAATTGTCAACTCGTGTCCTTTCTGGTGAAATTGGAAGTTTCAATAATGAATCTGTTGAACAATGGAAAAAAGACTTTCCTGATTTAGTTAAAGAATACGAACCGAAAAACATTTACAATTGCGACGAAACTGGACTTTTCTATCAAGTAACGCCCGACCAAACTTTGGCGTTTAAAGGAGAACCATGCCATGGTGGAAAAAAAAGTATAGAAAGGTTAACTGTGTTGCTGTGCTGCAATGCCGATGGTTCGAATAAACTACTACTATCCACTAGTCATTGGGAAATCAAAGAATCCCCGATGTTTCAAAAATGTAAGGAAACTTCCATGTGATTATGCTAGTAATAAAACGGCATGGATGATTTCGGGCATTTTTCTGGATTTCCCGCACAAATTTGACAGTAAAATGGAAAAAGAGAAATGAAAAATGATCCTATTTATGGATCAATGTCCAGCACACCCAAAAGATCTTCCGCCTCTCAGCTATACAAAAGTTCTGTTTTTTCCAGCCAATTGCACAAGCAAACTTCAACCTATGGACCTGAGCATCATTCGTTGTGTGAAAGTGCAGTACAGAAGAACTTTAATCCGGTGTCATCTTGCTGCTATAGAAACGCTCGGTGAAAACGCTCGGTGAAAGATAATTTGAAGCAGATCACTGTCCTTGATGCTATTTACATGGTGTTCTCGTCATGGACAAACATTACTGACATCTGTATCAAAAACTGATTTAAGAAGGCAGGTTTTCTGCTCCCAGAAGAAAAGGAATGTGAAGACGATAAAGAAACACAAGGCCGATGTAAGCGAAGATGATTGGAATGCTATATCTGGCGGACTGGCTTCGTGTACTGTCTCCGAATTCGTGGATGTCGACGAAACATTAATTACAACTGAGATGCGGGGTATCAGCGATATTGCAGCGGAAATTGGCAACAACAAAGACGAAGATGTGGAAGACGATGAAGGAGATACAGCAAAAGTTCCCCCAACCTACACAACAGCATGTGAAGCATTGGAAACTCTGCGGAAGCGAAAGAACTTTTTCGCACCTAGATGAACTTGAAAAGAGTCTCATCGACAGTTCCCGAAAACAAAAACAAACCTTTATTGATCACTTCTTTGTAAAGAAAATGCAATTTAACAAAAGTTTGGTACGTATGTAACAACTTTGAATTTTTACATTCTTATTAAATTAAAATATATAAACTGAAATTATGTGCGTATTTATTTATTAGTGTATTAGTAATGTACTATTAGTATTAGTTATGTTAACTTTTCGCGTTTAAGCTTATTTTATGGTTTTTCACTTATGCGCGAATCTCACTTGTGCGCGAAAATTTCGTTGTCCCCTTTTGTCGCGCATAAGTGAGAGATCACTGTACGTGCTTATTATATATATCAAATTTCTTATTATATATATCAAGATATCATGCACGCAATGATTTACGGAGTAAAAAAAATATTAGCTGGGTTGGAATTATTGAAAATTCATGAGAATCGTGCACTTGGTGCCAAGTCTTTGAAATTTGGAGTACTATTAGATATGATCTTAAAGGTTTAGGAAACCATCGCAAACAACTTTTGCGCGCCCTCTGGTGGCCTGTTTGATAGAAATCCAATATGGCTGCCATCTGTATTGATATTTTTTAATAGATGGGCTTATATTAGGCACAAAATCTTGAAATAGATGGATAATAAATGAATAATATAATACAAATATAGAATATGATCTTTACAATAATATAATAATATATAATAATTGAATAATATAATACCATAACAGCAGTATAATATATTGGGTTGAGGAAAAAGTAATTTCGTTTTTTCCCAATGGATGGCTTTAAAGTCGCATATCTCTAGTAATGGTTATTCAATCAAGCCATACTGTAGACCGTTTGAAAGGTAATAGTCCATAGAACATTTTAGATATAGAGGTAGCGTTATCTGTTTACTCAGTCAAAAGTTATTGTGCTTTGAAAATGAAGATTCCAGAAGGTCATTTTCGTCATATTTTGCTTTTCTATTTCCGAAAAGGAAAAAAAGCAGCGTAAGCTCATCGAAAATTGTGTGGTGTTCATAGTGATGAGTGTTAAGTTAACGCCAGTGTCAGAATTTGTTTGCTCGTTTTCGTTCCAGAAATTTCGATGTTAAAAATGGACCTCGCCCTGGCCGGCCAATCGTTGAAATAGGTCGATGAAATTCTTAACAATATCGAGGTAGACCGACATTTTTCATCTCGCGACATCGCTATGGAACTAAATATCGATCAAAAAACAATTTTGAACCATTTACATAAGATTGGATACCAAAAGAAGCTCGATACTTGGGTTCCGCATGAATTAACAACGAAAAATTTAATGGACCGAGTTTTCATTCGTGAAACGTTGCAGAAACGAAACGAAATCGAGCCATTTTTTAAACGAATGATTACGGGTGATGAAACGTGGATCACGTACGACAATAATGTGCGAAAAAGATCGTGGTCGAAACCCGGAGAAGCTTCACAAACGATGGCAAAGCCCGGATTGACGCCAAAGAAGGTGATGCTGGGTGTTTGGTGGGTTTGGAAAGGCATTGTCCATCATGAGAGGCTCTAACCTGGCCAAACCATTAATTCGACTTTCTATTGTCAACAACTAATGCGATTGAAGCATGCCATTAAAAAAACGCCCAGAATTGATCAATAAGAAAGGCGTTGTCTTCCACCACCACAACGCCAAACCACACACATTTTGAGTGACTCGGCAAAAATTGAGAGAGCTTGGCTGGGAAGTTTTGATGCATCCACCCTATAGCCCGGACCTCGCTATGTCCGACTACTATTTGTTTTGATCTCTGCAGAACTCTCTTAATGGTGTAAAGCTGGATTCAAAAGAGGCTTGTGAAAACTACTTGATTCAGTTTTTCGCCCAGAAATCTCAGAAGTTCTACAGTGACGAAATTATGGTTTTACCAGAAAAGTGGCAAAATGTCGCCGATCAAAACGGCACCTATATCATTGATTAGTATTTGAAATTTATATGAATAAATTCTCTTTGAAAAACAGGAAAAAAACGAAATTACTTTTTCCTCAATCCAATATAATAATGCTTTTTTTCTAGTTTATAGGTTCTGAACAGTCTGAACAGTGACTTCAGAAAAACTACAGTTTATTTCTTCATATCAACATAAACATAAACATGAATTTAGGAAAAAATAGAAAAATGACAAATTGGACTTTGCGTTATTTGTGCCAGCAAGATATCCGAAAAGACTTACGATGTCCAAATAAGAGAGAGTGTCATGACAAAACATATGATGGAAGCAGTTGAACTAGAAGCAGATTTGAAAAACTTTGTTGATAATGAGATGCCTATGCCTCTTCACGTGATTATGGAGCATTTAGATGATGGTTCTGGGATTGCGGTCACAATTAAGACAAATAAGGCAACATACCATAATGGGTGCCGGGCGCTTTTTCGCTCTTGTATGCTGCAATGACAACTTAAAAAGAGAGAAATGGATTCGGCTACAACAGTGAGTCCCAAACAAACACGGTTGAATTATAAAGCAACCCTCTATGCTAAAAAAAACCCCAGTGTGTCTACTGTGAGAAGTACGAAGGGAAAGGTGATGAACAAATATATCGTGTCAGTAGTGCTAACTGCGGCAAAAATTTGTTCGAATGGTCGCTGCGGTCTCAGAATTGGTAGTGCATGCACGATTGAATACTGGAAGCAATTCTGAAGATGCCCATGCTGCGGACATTCATTATCAAGCATCGTTCTATACCAAGCTTAAAACTGAAGTCCGTGCTGCCAGGAACTCATAAAGCACTTTCCATCAGCCAACTTACGATCCATTAATCAGGAATCTTCTACCGCCGAACAGACAAAATTTCTTAAACAACTAAAAGCCCTTCTTAAAGTAGTACAAGATGGAACAATTGTAAATCCGTTTAAAGAGACAGGTATGGAACTCATCACATAGGATACTGGTTAGGTCATGGATCCTGTTGTTGCTACGTGCCTGAAGGCAGCAAAGGAGACGGGCAAAACCGTGTATAAGGACTTTGGGAGGGACAGAATGCAAAGTGCTACAAAACACCTCTAAGACACAATTCCAAGGGCAACCATATACACATTCAGCAACCGACCGCCTGCAAATCTGAAGAAAGGACCCAGTATGTTGGGAACAGAGAAGGTAAATGCAGCGCTCATCACGAAGCTATTTCTAAATCTGAAAGCACAACCACAAGCTGACATAGATGACTTCTTCAGACACGAGAACCAGCGTGACTCGCCTTCATTATCTAATGAGGGAAAATTACTGTCAGGAACAAAATCTACTCTTCTTGGGTGCCTTCCGGGTATGCCTCACTCAGGACGCTCTCAATCCTTCAAGGAGGCATCAGTACTTTTACTCGATATGCCGGCAGTTATTCATATTATAAAACCATTGCATGCCACAGTTTTCGGGGAATATATAAATATGCACCTACTGCCATTTATAGAAAGCAAAATGACGTCTAACATCACAAGAGTAGATGCAGTCTGGAACACATATCACTAAATCACGATGGTAGTCTCAAATCACAAACCCGGGACAAACGAGGTGGCACTTCAGGGCGTCTAACTAGTGTGACTGAGAAAACACCTGTAACAAATACCTGTAGCATGGCAGAAATTTTTATTAAAATCCAACAATAAACAAGACTTATTTAACTTCCTCAGCGAGAAAATGGCTGAACTTACCACTGGTGCTCAGTATCAACTGTTCACCACAAAGGATAATCAGGTGCTATGCGACAGAACGAGTGACATATCAACGAGTGTCTCCAAGCCAGCAAGAAGAAGCAGACACCAGAGTGATGTTGCACTTGCAACACGCAGCTGATCAAGCACATGCAAAGTGTACCTCATCTCAGTGGACACACACGTGGTTGTTCTGGCCATATATCACTTCAAACGGTTGAATATGCAAGAGTTATGGATAATCTTTGGCTCTGGAAATACCTTTAAAAAGATTCCAATCCATCACTTCTGTCAACAGCTTAGACCTGAACGCTCCGAAACCTTTCTCTTTTTTCATGCATTTACGGGGTGTGATGTAACATCATCAATGTTTCGAATAGGTAAAAAGACAACATGGGATGCATCGGCTGCTTATCCTGAGGTCACTGACACGCTCATTGACATCACAAATACACCGAATAGTTTCACGTTACAATCACAGCACATGTCTCATCTTGAACGTTTTAGTTCTGATGTACAGCAAAAACTGTGTTGCAGATTCAGTCAATGATGCAAGGAAATTGATGTTTATCCAAAGCCTAAAGTCTCTTGAATCTATACCACCATCACAATGTGCTTTATTTCAGCATACAAAATGAGTTCTTCTCCTTACTGCATTCATTTGGAAGATGTCGATGTCCAAATCATCTGATATTCCTGATTATAATAAATGGGGTTGGAAATGGATTGATAGAACCAAGGAATGGGCACTCAACTGGACTGATCTTCCAGATGCAAGTCATGGATGTTCATTGCTACTGAATTGTGGTTATTTGGTCTCATGCACAGCCAGATGTAAATGTTATCGAGCCGTGATCCACTGCAGCCCATTATGCAAGTGTCAAGAAGGCTGTACAAACAACTCACATAATACATGAAGTAACAAGTAGATATCGTGTTGCAAAGCTGTAACTTACGTCAAATTCTATCATATTTGTGTCAACCATTCATGTTTATTTATATTTTGTAATTAATAAATTACATCAAATTGATAAAAAAATTGCTTCTTTACCTTGAATTTTACTGTCTAGTCAGATACGTTATAATCTTAAAATGGATTTCAAAACATAAATTAGACCTGAGAAATGGATTCCTCGTATTCTAGAACCTATAAAAAGTGGTATTACTTAAGGTTTTGTGTCTAATAGAAGCCCATCCATTAACAATACCAATACAGATGGCGGCCATATTGGATTTCTAACAAACAGGCCACCAGAGGGCGCGCACAAGTTGTTTGCGATGGTTTTCTAAAATCTTAAGACCATACCTAAGACTATACCAAAATTTCAAAGACTTGGCACAAAGTGCACGATTCTCATAAATTCCCCCCCACACTATATGGAGTTATTTTAATTTCAATACTGCACAATGTCTGTAAAATGTTAGTCACTTTCTAATGGTATTTATTATATTAAAAAACCCAATCTGTTTCATCACTACTACCTCTACAGATCAGAGGCCTCAAAGTCAGCTCGACAAATCATAGTTCATTAATCTCAGCAACTTTTAATATAATATGCATAATATTTGATAGTCCTAAAATTCAATTTTTTAAAGTTATTTATACATTTATAAGCATATAAGATTTATCGAACCTTCCGGAATTTTTAGAAATATCACATTAAACAAAATTTGATGCAATAATAGGATAAACTACTTATTACTGTTTTTTTTTTTCAGAATAAGAATACATTCCTTCAGGGGTCGCCCCCGCCTGAACTCCCCTTTGTCGCTTTAATTTTATATTCTCATTTTCCAATAATTACGCTATTTCATTATTCGAGTATATGTCTGAATGCATTTACTATTGTAATTTCATTAGATTAACCATATCTTTGTACAGGAGATTTTATCCTACCCTTAAAAGAATACTTATTTTCAGCCACTAAACATCATATGTTGCTGAAATTGAATATAATTTCGTGTATAGAATATACTTATACAAATTTAAATTCCTTTTATGTGACCTATATTCAATTTACACATTCGACGTTTTTATTATTTTCATTTGGAAAACCGATTTGATAATCTTTCTTTAGTAGTTAAAATAAATTCTCATCTATTTCATTAAAAAAAAATATTAAAAACTTAAATCACCCGAAAATTAGCTATTTTGCGAATAAAATTTCGCGCCAAAATAATGCGATTCGCTTGAATTTTCCTTTGTTTATATTCTTTGAAATATAGTTGCTTAGAAACCCTTTAATGAAAAAGAGAAAAAATGTATTGGAAATTTTTGTAAAAAATGAGAAATTAAAATGTTTTATATCTTTCAAACTAATGCATAATATTTCCGAATAATTTATACAATTAATTTCGAAATGCTAATAAATATATTGGTAAATTTTCAAAGCGATTGGATTAAATTAAGATCTCCATTTCGTAAATTTAGCATCCATAATTTAGCATTTACAATTATCCCAATGCGACGTTTTCTTTTCAGTGAATGTTAAAATTAAAAAAATCGCCCGACTTCCCATTGAAAAGCATTATGACCTAAAAAGAAATGTTCTATATTTTTCGGACGAATGAACCAAATGTATCTAAAAACTATACAGCTAATATTCCGGGTACTTCGCTAACATACCTACCAAAAATCAACCTAATCGGATCATTTTTGCGGCAGTTATCGCGGAAAGACAGAGAAACAAACAAACAGACAAACAGATATTAACCAAAAACTTTTCGCGTCTCCAAAGTGAGCCTCAACTGCCGTTTCTGCAAAAATTTCATGCTTATACATAACAAGGTTTTAAAGATACACTAATTCAAACTTTGAATGTTTTAGTTGATTTTCGTCGCGTTTCAAAGGTACAGGATCCCATAAATTAAAATTTACAAAGTGCCAGTTAGTTACACATTAGGAATTCACTGCGTCCATAAAACTCGTTTTTCACTGGAGAAACATAACTAATTAAGGCGAATTATGTCATTTAAATAAATGATGCCAATCTAGCATTCCGAATTTTTTTTAAGTTGCGCAGTGGCAACACTGCCTGCTACAAGGAGTCAATTACACGCAGTTTCCATAGAACTTATTTTTCACTGTGTCAATAAAGTGAAAACAGAATATTAAGAACGTGTTCCGTTTATTAATAAATCCCTGTTTAATCATTTTTAATGAGGTAAGTAAATGTTATAAAAACAGAAAAATCTGTCGTCTCATTCTGTTTTTCAGTATTCTTTTCCGTGTTTGTATTATTTTGAAATTCGGAATCAAAAAACATGATATATTTTGCATTTTAAATTAAAGACAATTGAAGAATATATATATATATATATATATATATACAGTAGAACCCCGATATTACGTAACCCGTTTCGTACGTTATCCCGCTTCCTACGTTATTTTTCGTTGGTCCCAGAAAATTCCTATTCCGATAACGTTAAAAGTACCTCGATTCTACGTTATTTACTGTTAACGTTTCCCACTTAGTACGTCATTTTAGGCAAAGTACCTCAGGAAAGTTTATCTTTTTTCACTCATGGGAAATTTTTCAAAAGAACAAAAATGCTTTCTGCTTGGTCAACTGGTTGTTTGTAACCAAAAACAGGTTTAACAAGCCGGTTTAAACAAGCCGGTTCAGCCAAGATTCCAATCAATGGCTCAGTTTTGTAAGAAAAGGCTCTTGAAATTTCTTCTCGACAAGAAATGCAGAATTTCATGGCATCCAACGGTTGGTTCGACCGATTCAAGAAGAGGCATAATTTGTCTTACAAGTTTATTTGTGGTGAGGCAGTTGGAGTAAATACTGCTGTCATTGAGGAATGGACGGAAATAAACCTTGCCTTCTCTTGTGTGTAAAAAATACATCTTTAACACAGATAAGACCGGATTGTTTTTTAATCTCTTCCGTGATAGAACATAAACCGTGAAAGGAGAAACATGTCACAGTCGGAAACTATCAAAAGTGCGATTAACTGTTTTGTTATTTACGAATGCAGAACAAACTGAGAAGCTAACACCCTTTCAGATTAGTAAATCCAAGAAGCCCCGATGCTTCAAAAACATTAAATGTTTGCCGACAGATTACAATGTCAACCACAATGCTTGAATGATCCAAAACCTTTATGAAGATTTCGTAAGAAAATTGAATATAAAAATGAGCTTACAAAAGCGAAAAATACTTTTATTCGTAGACCAGTGCACTCATGTTAATCAGAATTTAAAGAATGTGCGTATAGAATTTTTCCCACCCAACTGTAACAGTTTACTTCAGCCATGTGACTTGGGAATAAACAGATCCTCCAAAATCCATTATAGAAAACAACTGGTAAGAAAAGGCCTTTTTTCATTTGATTCTCGTGATCTTCAAGATGCTTGGAAAACAAAGCTAAATGTGCTGGATGCTCTTAATTTCATCTCATCGGCGTGCGATGGTGTAGATAAAAAATGCATCTCAAATGCTTTTCTGAAGGGAGAATTTCCAAAATCCGAAATTAATGGTGAAGAGCTCTCTATGGAAGACTACATAAAAGAGGATGAATTTATATTTGCAGACATCAATGCTGATGAGTACATTGATTGCGATAAAGATGTTATCGCTACCACAGATATTCAGACTATTTCCGATTTGATTTCGCAATATGATTTGATATCCGATTTGATTTCGCAAGTGAGGATGATATTGATGAAGATCCAGGAAGATATCGTGTCCTGATCGGCAGAGGCCATTTCGAGTTTAAAAAAAATTAACTATACATGAAAAAAAATTGCATGTATTGAAAATAGAGTATATGTGAAATTGCACTTAAAAAGAAAACGCAATAAATAATAACAGATTTTTTAAAATACTAATATGGTATTGGTAAGTTTATTTTTGTATGATTTGTTTTCTTGAAGTGTTTTTCTCTATTTGACACCGATCTTACGTTTTCCCGTTTCGTACGTTTTTTTCTGCTGGTCCCGTGAAAAACGTAAAATCGGGGTTCCACTGTATATATATATATATATATATATATATATATATATAAAACTTTAAGTAAAATTTAACCATTGAAACATAAGAAACTGACCACATACACTGAAATCCCGATACCAAAGAGCCCTGTCAATTTACAAATTAAAATTGTAGTCCTAATAAATGTAACATTATTAATTCAAATTAAGAAGAAAAAAAAATTAAATATATAGAAAATAAGGAATGAAATATAAACCACACGAGTATATACACAAATAAAAGCTTATAAAGTAATTTACTTTTTCAAGGGCAAGAAAATCACATTTATAAGCAAAGAACGATTGTTTTCTGTATATGACACCAGCTTTTGCTAAATATAGTGCCATATCTCGCCCAAACAATAGCTGAAACAATATTGAATAACAAGACCTTTACAATGGAATATTATAAATTATACATACAATTTGAAAAGGAGTGTGAAAAAGAAGAAAAATAAAATAAAAAATATATATATTACTTATATTAATAATATCCCAAGATATTTAGTATATTGTGAGCACATGTTCAAAATTGTATCCAAAAGAAGAGGTTAAATTCACAGTTAAATAGAGAATCCTTCAGATCATAAATTGTATCCTACAGTTACAGTTATTTTTATTTAACTACATAGATTACAACATTTCAAAAAATGTAGAAAAAAAAATTTATGATATACATATAAATAAAAACCATTAATTAATTTATTTTAATTTTAATTTAATAAATTAAAATATATAATATTACTTGATAATTTGAAAGTATTTCATAGATATTATTACTTCCATACTAAATTTTCAAGTTTTAATATTTTAAATAAGCTATACTACTGCCATCTATTGTAAAAATATTAGACTATTTTAGCATACTATCAAATTCATTATATAATTTACTTTTGCTGCTGACATCTGGTGTACAGATATGCAGCTGTAATGTAGTGTAAATATATTAATTTTACTAGTTAATGATATATATAGAGAATAAGAGTTACTAGTATAATATAATTTCTATTTTAACTAACCCATTTAAAATATATCTTAATTTAACCCAAACATTAATGTAGAATCCATATGATGCTTTCATTTTATAAATTAGTATTATACTTAGAAATAACATAGATTATTCAATATGGCAATGCACTTATTATAATTTAAATCCATCTATTTAAATAATATCTACCATGAAAAAAAAAATATAAAAAAACATAAATATTAATTAAATTAAATTATCTAAAAATAAAATAAAATAAATAATATAAAACTAAGAGATATGTTTATTAGTGTACTATATTTAATAAATATTTAATATTTACTAAAATTAAATATGTTTAACATATTAATATTATATTGTATTGATTAACCCATTGTAACATCCTTGATAATTTTAACTTTTGTTACAACCCCAATAATATTAACTCCATATAATCATAACAACAATTATAGAATTCGCCCACATGTAAATTTTAATTTATGAATGACTTTTAACTAAGATGATCCTATGCAGCACATGCTCTTAATATGAGTTATAATTTAGCGAAATATATCAACAGTCAAAAGTTGAAAATTAACGTTAAATTTTAAAATATGAATGACATTAAACTAGGATAATCCTATGCAGCAACGCACACAATAGGATTCATAGTTTAGCCAAATATATCAACAATCAAAAGTTGATTATCATTTTTATCAAGGAGATTTTAACAAAAAAAAAAAAAAAAAAATACAGACATTTAACCCAAATTAAATCTATATTTATATGTGTAAAATTGATTTAACTAAATAGTAAGGATATCCATAAACTTGTGCAATTTGAAGGATATGTTTTAAATTTTGATTTTTAAAGTTATTTGAACAAAGATTATTAATTCTATGTGCGAAATTTAGTAAAATATTTACAAATACTGATTTATGTATACATGACAAATAGTTAGTAAATAAGTTAACCTTAAAAGTAAAATCATTTCGCTTGTCATAAATGTCAAACAAAAGTTTATTATCTTTAAGAATTATCTTAAGATCAAGAAAATTAATTTCATTATTTGCCATAACATTGAAACTATAAGTTAAATTTTTATGATATTTTATAAGTAATAAATAATTTGAATTACTATTAAAATAGAAGACAATAATGTCATCTATATAACGGTATATTTTACAATTAGCAATATTAGAGTTACGTTCATAATAATATAAATACAATTCTGCAAGAATTGAAGAAACAATGCCACTTTGAGGGAGTCCACAGCTTTGTATATATATAGTATCATTAAAAACAATATAATTATAATGGAGAATAAATTTAGTTAATGTTTTAAAGTAATTTAACGAAATTTTATTTTTTAATTTAATAGAATCCTTGTATTCCTTATATAATAAATTTACTATCCTGAACATATCGTTAATATCAATGTTATTAAATAAGTCATTAAAATCAAACGTCTTCATGTATTTTATGTTATTTAAATTTTTAATATTATTGACAAGTTGAAAACTATTTTTTATGCTATACAAATTATCTTTTTGTTATATAGATAGATAGATAGATAGATAGATAGATAGATAAATGTATATGGCAAAACCGTAGTTATAAAAGTGAATTTATTTAAGTTAAACTTACTTAGACTAGTTCAGTATAAAGAGTAGGAAATTTTTTTTTCTAAAAGAGTATTTATCGTAAATGCGAATTTTTGTTTCTTAATTTCATTCTGTCGCCAACCCAGCGATAAATCGCCAAAACCCGAGTTGTTTTTTTTTTTTTTTTTTTTTTTTTTTTTTTACACTGTAAAAAAATGTGCAGCAAAGTAACCGGTCATTCGACCGTTTTTATAGAAAACGGTGCATAACCGTACATAACCGTGCATAACCGTAATTTAACGCTATTTTGACCATAATATTGCTCATATTAGGATCAGAATACTGTTAAATTACGGTTATGTAACCGTTTTTTATAAAAACGGTCGAACGACCGGTTTCTCTGCTGCGTTTTTTTACAGTGTACGTTCGTTATATCGAGGTTCCGCAGCAAATTTTTTTATAAACGTATATATCCTCATGAGAAGAGTATTCTGTAATTTTTTCAGAATTTTCTGAGTATGCGCTTATGGAGACCTTCCTTGTAAATAATAGTAACAAAGTCATCCGATTTTTAATTATGATTTTCTCAGTACAGAAATAATTCGCCTTATATAATTTAAGATTTCTGCGATTAAAAAAATATTTCTATTATGAATTATGAAAGTCAAAATCAGGTGACTTCGCAGCTATGTCTAAGTTGTTGATCACATATTATCCTCCGCATTTTGAACATTAGGCCTACGCTCTCACACAAAAATGGTGGCTGTCGTAGGCGGAATTTTTTAAGCATTTGTACGGTCCCTTGAATTTAGACACCAGTATATCATAAAAGTTCTCTTTGACTTATTAAATCTCAGAAAAATAAGGCTGAGAAAACTTTTAGAAATTATTGGTATTCAAACTCAAGGGAGATACAAACGCTGAAAAAAATTCGCCTACGACAACCACCATTTTTTGTGCCAGCACGCAAAACTAGCATTCAGGGGACGGTGATATATCTCAACTTCACAGTATAATATGGTGAAAGATGATATTTAAATAAACAAATAACACATTAATTTGAAAACCCGATGTTAGCAAATACCGTCAATAATCGGAAAATTATCCAAATTATTTTGTGCAACCCTGTATAGACGCTACAACAGAGTATTCTAAAATTTACTTCAGTTGAAAATTACTTTGCCAGCAAATTTTTGTTCAGCCCTGTATAGGATCTATAGAATTTATATACACAAAATACTAATATGAAAAAAGAGAGCAAAATTTAAACAAGAACGAAAAATCATGCATCAAGCATAGATTATGTGACACTTTCCAACGCTTCCAAAATAATTTTATAAATCATCACCGCTTAATAATCTGAAAGATAACATCGAAGTAAACAATTTGGAAAATGCATAACATATTTATAAACGTAATTTCAGGAATTTCCAACACATACAATATTCGGAAAAATATCCGAATACTTTTATTCAGCCCTGTATATGATCTATAGATTTGTATATATACTACATAGGATGCTAAATTTTAGTTCAGTTAGGAAACACGTAGCACAGTTTAAAATTCCCCTTCTTGAGTTTCTGTAAATAAACGGAAATGTGTTCGCGGACTTTTGCACTTCCCTGTATAGGATCTACAGAATTTATACACACCATGTAATAAACAAAAAATTGAGTTACATTTAAAATCTTGTTCAGTAACTTAAAACGCACTTCCAGGAATTATTGTTAACAGACAGTAGAGAATTCTTTTGTGTGTCCCTGTAAATGAACGATGACTGCTATACACACAATATTCTGTAGTAAGCCTCTTGTAATGCACCTTAGTGATATATATAAATTTCAATGCGTTTAAAATAGTGAAATATTATTTAAATAAACCGCAGACGATTTTTCTCCATAGACGTAACGTAACGGAATTCTTTTGACTGTCCCTGTAAAGTAACTATAAGTGCTATGCACACCCTATTCCATATTAAGCTTCTTGTAATGCACCTTAGTGATATATATCAATTACGATGTGTTTGAAAATGTGTAACATCATTAAAATGAACCGCAAATGATTTTTCCCCATAGACCGTAACGTAACAGAACTCTTTTGAGTGTCCCTGTAAAAAAACTATAAGTGCTGCACACTTCAGTTGAAATAGGGAACATGCTATAGATAACGACAATAACATATAAAAATTGCAGAGCAATCCGAGCCTATTTACGGGAGTTAGAGCACGGACAGACGGACAGACGGCCAGACGGCAGACGGCCAGACAAACCGAAGTCATAAACACTTTTCAACTAGGTTGGAAAATGTTAAAAAGTGTACCATAACTAAAAACGCACTTCCAGCAATTACTATTCAATTCATATTTCATATTAATAAAGAGTACTGTAACCGAGTTCCTTTGTGTGTCCCTGTAAATGAACGATGAATGCTATGTATTATTCTATAGTAAGCCTCTTGTAGTGCCCTTCAGTGTTATATATCAATTTTAATCTGTTTGAAATAGTGTAACTTTATTAAAGTACTAGATAACCCGCCCGGCGTTGCCCGGGTCCGACATAATTACAAACTCAGAGAAAGGCGTTAACCCCCTTCCTCCCCATACCCGCAAATATAATGAATAATTTGTTCAAGAGAACCACCATCACCTACATTAACGCGATCATTAAAAAAAAGAAATACATTTTTCTGATAATTAGAACATAACGAAGACGCTACGCTAAAATAGCCGGCAGATGACACCCCTTCCCGACTTATTCAATTTCAAATCTATATTTTAATTAGTTACCTACATTTTTGTTCATTAGTAAAAATTGGCAATTATTTCCTTTCATTTTCGCAAACTAAATGGAGGGATCGGCCAGAGAAACAGATCTCTTTGTAGTTCAGTTTTTAATGAAGGCAGATAGATCCCTGTCTGAAACTTTCTCGGAATATTTTCACGGGTGCCGGCAGATTTTTGACAGTTTTTTGTATAAATTAAGAAAAATTACCGACCGAATTTTTCAAAAATCACATAGGCAGATGCAGAATTTTTTTTTACATATGCTCAGAAATCTTCAAATTGATATCTCAATTAGTTTTCTTAAAATTCGCTAATTAGTAAAATAATTTTGAATTCGTTCATTTCCACTTGCAAATCCAATGCGGTTGTTCGTTTCTTTCGCCATTTTGATATAAAAGATGTCATTTTAGAAGCGATGGTTAATGAGAATCTAATTAATATCTTGAGTAATTATCAAAATATTAAAATTCTCAGACCTTGGACTATCCACACCTAAATTTACAGATTTCTATGTGGGCTAGATTTTGCTAGACATCGCAGACAGACAAACACACAAACACACACAGAACGAAACCTTCTTTTATTAATATAAATAGCGCGAACGATTTATTATCATAGACCGGAATGTAACGGAATTCTGAACTATGAATTTTGAACTATAGATACTCCGCACTTTATTTTGAATACCGAACAAGTGACAGTAAACCTGAATAACATATAAAAATTCCATCACAATCCGAGTACATTTACGTGATTGGAGTACGAACAGACAATAGACAGAGAAATGGAATTCATAAACACATTTCAACTAAGTTGGAAAGCAGCTTCCGAGGATTAGTCGTCAAGCGACCCAGATGAATCGCCAAGTTATCTGACATGTATGACGTTATAGTCATATATGACGTATCAGTCGTATATGATATTTTATAACCTCTATGAGCAAATTATAGTCAGATTCTTCATTCTATTATATCCTATCCTACGTAATTCATTCAGTGATAGCCCATGATAGGTAATGGTTATAGGTTGTCATGTTGATTATGTCCTATTTAAGATGGAGTCCTATTATTTCCGTATTACTGAATTTGTATACTATAATTGTTTAATTATAGCAATCCTATAATCTACCGACAGTTTTACTTACCCATCATACGTAGTATAGGGTAAGTCTTGTAATCGTTTTGAAAATCTTTTTTTTTTTTTTTTTTTTTTTTTTTTTTGACGGATTGCCACGTTTCAGACACTGGAGATTCCGAAAAACATATTTTTAGAAAAAAAAAAATTTGCCGTCCGTCTGTGTGTCCGTAAACGCTCTATCTCCTGAAAAAAATTGAGATAGAGACTTGAAATTTTGTATGTACTTAGTATGTAATAATGGGAAGAAGCTTATTGAATTTCAGTAACCTCGATTATCCGGAACTATTTTTTTCGGACTCACGAACTATTCGTTCTGATAAAAGGTATATAAAAATTTTCGAAATTGTTTATTTTAAGGAGTGAATATAAAAGACAATAAAAAAACATAAATTTTGCATAAAAAATGAAGTCGATCGGATAATGAGTTGCCGAGATATTTGGAATCCTATTTTCCGCACTCTTCAATTTTTCATGACCCTGTACTTCATCCAAATTTCAATTCAAAGATATATTTTAATTGGAAATGAGACGCTTAACCAGATGCAATAAACCGCTAGTTAATAGTATTATTTTTTTTTGGTGGTATAAGGATGTTTCTTTTAAGCAATTCAGTAATCGAGCCTTTAAAGTTTATGACGTCACGATTTTATTCGAATTGCAATGCATTTTATAAGTAGTTTACACATTTTTTATTTTAATATTTTTCATTATGCATATCCATGATGGACGGTGGCCCCCAACGACTAGTTTTGGATAGATGTAGTTTCCGGAGAAATAGATATTAAGTGGTAAAAAAGTCTAAATATGGATTGCAAGTTCTGAAATTTTCAAAGCTAGGCTTAAGTTTCCCATTGGAATTTTCAGTAAATGTCAACAACAGATAAAATATCGCCAACTTGAAATTAATTATATCATAATAACAGACGATATAATTCATTTCACTGAAATAATAACAGTACGAACTCACTTCATTTGTCACGTTTGACGTACAATTTCTAACATGTCAGAATTGCGAGATTTCCATAACAGTATTTTTTGTAAACTAACCCAATTATTCTTGTAAATATATTACAAAAAAAGCTAAGTAAACCGATTTAGTAAATCAGTTTTACTGAGAAAACTTATTTAAATTTTATATTACCAGTAGAGCCGTGCGAGGATGTTGCACTGCAGTGTAATATTTTTTTACCAATATATAATATTTTTTAGATGCAGATTTAAGCTTCGAAAGAAAAATTAAGGATTAAAAATATCTGCAAACAACATTACCCAAGCCAGAATATCGTCTCATTTAATCCATCAAAGTTACGCTAAAAACTGCAACTGATTGAAGATAGCAAAAAGCAAGCGCAAGAAAACAATTAACAGTGGTATTTTAAGTGCATGAGAAGATGACGTCATCCGCTTCTTGAAAAACATGAGACTAAGAAAAATAAATTGAATGCATTTAATCTAATATAACAAAGCGTACCTTTTATTCTACACATGACATACCACTGCTTCGATCGATCGATGATGTGGCGTTTTCTTCTAAGCATTTCAATTTAATTTTTGCTTTTTTTTTTTACCGTAAATATAAAATAAACCCGTGCGGAGAAATCATACTTTATCTTTTTTGTACTATTTGTACTATTATTTTTTTATAATAATTATTCGACCTAAACGTTCGCTGTTTTCCGTGGTTTTCTTCTAACCGTGGCCGTGCGTAAATACGGGTTAGGGTCCGTAGAAAGACCCCCCCCCCCCCCCCCCCCACGGAAGCACACTTCCCCCGTCGTCGGCCTGTAACACTAGTACAGATAATCGGCCGTAACAAATAACCAACCAACCAACCATCAAATATACGTGTATCATACGCACATCTACTTTAAGGCGGTATTCAAAAAACATATTTTCCCACGCTCAACAACTCAAAATTTTGAGACACATTCCCAGACTCATTTTTAAAAGTAACAACAGGAAACTTGGTGGCGTGATTTATAAACACATTTATAAGGGCCACATGTTTTTATTTTTCCTTCAATTAATTAGAAATTGATTTACAGACAATTATTTTCATAGTACGATCATTTTTTTTTTTTTTTTTTTTCCAGCGCTATCGCTTCTCGAAATTATGTTCAAAATGCCCACTTTGACAGCATTTTTTGAAATATATTCTGCCTTTATAAAAAAAATCGAGACAGTGGGGACATTATAAAGTTTCTGAATAAGAGAACCTGCCAATTGGATGCATTTTAGAGCAAAAATGAATTTACGAATGTGTCTCAAAATAATCAGTTTGGATTTGAATACACCCTTAAAAGTAAATTTTGAAGAAACAATTGATGGCATGCACGAAAAAACACGGAATTTGAAAATTTGTAATTCTTTTCTTTGTATGGAAAAATAAAATGACTTGTTAAATCTTACGAAAAGAAAAACCATAAAATTTCAGTGAATTTTGTAGCATCTTTTATTTATTTATTTATTTATTTATTTATTTATTTATTTATTTTTTTTGCCCTGTTTTAAAATCATAGAAAACTTGTAATTTTGCTTAGTGCTGCCATCTGTTATCAGTGACTGAAACTATTTTCACCTCACATCAATTTTACAATTCATAAAAAAAAAAAAATCTTATACATTGTATTTTATCTGTATAATGAAAATAAATCATTTTTTTTTTTAAATTATAAGAAAGATTAAAAGATATTGGAATGATTTCAATAATTATTTTTAAAAGAATAAAGAAATTTTTAAAAACCTTAAAATGTTTTAGTGCTGCCATCTATCACTCATACTGGAAGTAATTTCCTTAAAACTTTTTTCAACTGTGAACTGCCTGGAAAATATTTTTCTCTGACTTAAAAACCCTATTCCAGTTTTTTTTTTTTAAATTTTTAAAAATTTAACAACATAATTTTGATTCATTTAATCATTAAAAAAATTAATAGGACGTTTCTTTTGAGTGATACTATACTGATTCTTTTCGAAATATATGTTTATAATATATTCTTTTTAACATTTCGTTCACTTTTATTTATTTATTTATACTATACTGATTCATTTCGAAATATATGCTTATAATATATTCCTTTTAACATTTTGTTCACTTTTATTAATATATATATACTCTACTGATTCTTTTCGAAATATATGTTTATAATATATTGCTTTTAACATTTCGTTCACTTTTATTTAATTTATTTATACTATACTGATTCTTTTCGAAATATATGTTTATAATATATTCCTTTTAACATTTCGTTCACTTTTATTTATTTATTTATACTATACCGATTCTTTTCGAAATATATGTTTATAATATATTCCTTTTAACATTTCGTTCACTTTTATTTATTTTTTTATACTATACTGATTCTTTTAAAAATATATATTTATAATATATTTCTTTTAACATTTCGTTCACTTTTATTTATTTACTAGTGGATCAATAGCACTTAAAATTAATTGATTAATAAAATATGTATTTAAACAACTATTGTCCTATTTAATCATTTAAAGCAGTAAAACTGAAAAAAGGTGTAAATCATTTTTTTAAAGCTTTTATTTAAAAAATATAGCAATAGTTAAGCAATGAGTATGCCTTTTTAAAATTTAGCTAACATATTTACAATTCTGACTCAAATCACCAGTCACCTATCTGTTATTCCAACATCAATGTCTTCATTATTGAGAAATTAGGTTATTCATTAAATTTTAACTTACTAAAATGTCTTTTAAATTAGTTAAAAAACACTTACAAATTTACAGTTTATAAATAAAATGCTTCACTGTATAAAAGCCAATTTTGGCCAAAAAAGGCCAATTTCAGCCAAAAAAATGCCTGTTAAAACCAATAAAAGCCGCTGGCGTGGCTTTTATTAATTTTAGACGGCTTTTTTGCAACCCTGCTGTGAGACCGACAACTTTGTTAGTCTCAAGCAATGCTAAACATTTTTGACAGCCGATTGAAAGAAAAATAAGAACTCGACTTCTTTTCACGCAAGAAAAGATTGTTCTGTCCTGACAATGCGATTGATTGAACCTTGTACTGCGATTGGTGTCATGGAGAAATATATAGATAATATAAGTGGATTTTTATGAAGAAAATTCAGAAGTTTAATGAAAATTTCACTTTAAAAAATATTTTCGTTTTTGTCTTCCGAAGGTTTACTAGATTAGTTGCTAGTTCATCTTGGTGAGGTAACCCAGACGCTATCAGAGACAAATTTAGGTTAAATAAATTAACCGGAATAAATGACTGCAAATTTTCACTCTGAAAAAAAAAAATTAAAAAAAAATTGTAATTTTTTTTATGTATACATTTTCTTATTTTCAGAAATTCAGAGTAGACTTATTTTTCAATATTTGGAAAAATCACCTTTTAATTCAAAAAGAGGAAAATAGTTTTAAAAACCAGTTTTTTATTAAAAGCTGTTTTTTTTTTTTTTAATGATTTGTAACTTTTATTATTTTAAAAATTTCACACAATTGTTACGAAAAATCGACTTTTTTCTAAAGCAGTCAATATTTAAGCCATTTCCTTTTAATAACAATAATAATAATTCCTTTAAATATTCTTGTTTTTCAGCAAAGCTTTTCCTATTTTCTTTTGCTAAAATTAGATAACTCTTTTGAAAATTCCCCCTCTTATTCCAAAAGCCAATCACAGCCCAGTCATTTCTTTTCTTTTCTTTTCTTTTTTTATTTATTTATTTTTTATTTAGTATACATTTTTTAAATTATTATTTGTAATTTTAAATATTTTCAGAAATTTCGACAATTGTTTTCAAAACCACCCCGTAATAAAAGCAGAATTAAAAAAAATATTAAACATCAGAATTAGGTTAGGGGGGCAGGGGGGGTTATACTTCATCTATTAATCCACGCGATCTGTTATTCACTTTTGTTGACTTCAGTCAATCCACTATCAAAAAAGAGAAAAAAAAATACCCCGTAACATAAAAATGTATTTTTCTTTTCATGTTTGTTCTAGCTAAAAACATTGTACTTAATTATTTATATTTGCTATATAAATTTAATTATATTTTCAATCAAAATTATATGTATCGTTGGACAGTTAGAAAAGGTCATTTACTGTAAATTCATATTTAAAAATAAAGTTACAATAAATTTTCCGGTTGAGCCATATGAACTAATTACAAAACTAGTTGTTGGGGGCCACCGTAATACTTACCCATCATGGATATGCATAATATAAAATATGAAAATAAAACACGTGTTAACTATTTATAAAATGCATTGCAATTCGAATAAAATGCTGGCTTGATAACGTCATAAACTTTAAATGCTCTATTACTGAATTGCATAAAAGAAAAATCCTTATAACTCCAATATTGACAATCATATTAACTAACGGTGTACTGCGTCGGATGAAGCGTCTCATTTCCAATTGAAATATATCTTTGAATTGAAATTTGGATGAAATACAGGGTCATAGAAAATCGAAGAGTGGGGGAAATAGGATTACAAATATCTCGGCAACTCATTATCCGATCGACTTCATTCTTTATGCAAAATTTATGTTTTTTTATTGTCTTTTATATTTACTGCTTAAAATAAACAATTTCGAAAAAATTTATATACCTTTTATCAGAACGAATATTTCGAGATTCCGAAAAAAATAGTTCCGGATCATCGAGGTTACTGAAATTCAATAAGCTTCTTCCCATTATTACATACTAAGTACATACCAAATTTGAAGTGTCTATCTCAATTTGTTCGGGAGATAGAGGGTTTACAGACACACACAGACAAACGGACGGAAATTTTTTTCTAAAAATAGGTTTTTCGGAATCTCCAGTGTCTGAAACGTGTAAATCCGTCAAAAAAAAATTTTCGATTTTCAAAACGATTACAAAACTTACCCTATACTACGTATGATGGGTAAATAAAAGAACAAATGATGCTAAAAATTTGCGATTTGCAGGAACGGGATTAGAGGGAGATCGGATTTTTTGTTAGTAAGAAAAAAAAAGTTGTGGTTCAAAAAATTACCGACAGATGGCGCTGACTTGCATAATATGAAGCAGATTTATGGAAATCTGGGTGTCAATAAAACACTTTCATTGCAAACAGATTCTTCATTCGATGCCATCAGTATGCTATTGTTATCAACTCGCGCTGTTGATTAACTTTTCTACATCAACGGGGAATCAGCAACCGGCGCATTGCGAAAATTCCGCACGACAAAAGAACTCAAGACGAGAAAAGAGCTTTGTTTCATGTGCTGGGATACTGAGGCTTATCAGACGCTTAAAAAAAAGGATCGTTTGGAGAATCGTCTTGAAATGGAAGGTCCTCCTTGGCAGTTACTTCATACTAGGGGGTCTACCCCCTGCTTGCTGACGTTCCCCAACCCCCGTTAATTGCGACGCAATTCACTTTGGGAACGCTACGCGGTCCCAGCTCGCTTCGCTCTCTCGTCATCTTTTTCAGCAACTCTAGCCAGAATGAATAGGTAATTTTAACATATAAAATTGACAATTTTTTTTAATGTAAAAAAAATAAATGAAAACTTTGTTGAAAACACAATTAAAAATGCATTTAGTTGGTGCTACCAGTGAGCATAAATAATTTAAATACTATGAAAAAATGATCTTGGAAACACAATTAGTTTAAAACTCATTGCACCTATAATAAATTCATAAAAGAAAAGAAAAAAATCACTACGTGATAGGAAGATAGTTTATATATATCATCAATCACTGTATTATAGAGTTTTGCAAAAGAAATCATTTTTTACTTTATCAAGATAGCAACAGATGGCAGCAGGTGCATTCTAGACAGTTGATATTTTTATTTTCTCAGACTTTCGTGTGAGGGAAATTCGTAAATAAATTACAAATAAGAGTTGAGAATTCATTTGAAATTAACGATATTACTCATAATTAAAATGAGGAATCATCTCAAACGGATTGAATTATGTACATGTTATTTTATTTTTAATAATTGCTAGTTTAAGTTTGACTGCTCTCACACTGTCCGCCATATTGGAGTTGGAGGCAGAGCTAATCTTACCCAAACTAGCCTGTTCATTGGTCTGAGTTTTGGAAACTACGTTTGTTGCCAAACGGAGCTAAAAATTCAGCCTTATTTTCGCGCCACGTAAGGAAAATATATATACATAGATTATGCATGCCAGCGCCATCTATCGAACATTCTTTGAACCACAACTTTTTTATTATTAAAACAAAACGATCACCCTCTAATTCCATTCCTGCAACCGGAAATTTTTAGCACCATTTTTTTCCCTTTTAATGATTTTTTAAAGTTTTAGAGACATTCATGGCGCACCCGGGATTATGCAATAGCAATTTTTAATACTGGGAAATCATTACACATAGGACCTTTTCCAACAATTTCCAAAATTTGTAACATAGGGCCTTCTTCTAGACTAGACACCCACTGAAATATTTTAATTATATCAATTCATTCCTTTTTTTTTCTTTTTTTAACACTTTCCAACCTAGTTGAAAAGTGTTTATGACTTCGGTTTGTCTGGCCGTCTGCCGGTCTGCCATCTGGACGTCTGTCCGTGCTCTAACTCGCCTAAATATATTCGGATCGCCCTGAAATTTTTCTATGTTGTTCTCGATTACTATAACATGTTCCCTATTTCAACTGAAGTGTGTAGCACTTATAGTTGTTTTACAGGAACAGTCAAAAGTATTCCGTTTCATTACAGTCAATGTTAAATAATCGTTTCAAGTGCAATTTATGATGCTACGTCATTTAAAACATGATTAAATTGACATATACTTATGAAGCGTATTAAAACATGCTTTTTGTAGAATATGGGATGCAAAGCATTAATTATTCATTTACAGGGTCAAACAAAATTATTCTGTTACACATTGTTCTACGGGGAAAAATCGTTTGCAGTGTAATTTAGTGATGTTTCACTATTTCAAACATAATGAAAATTATATGCATTACTGAGGTTCACTATAAATTGATCTCTTGAAAGTGTGGTGTGCATTGCCTTTATTTACAGGGACACACAAAAGATATCGGTTACAGTACATTTGCGATATCTTACAGTCTATGTGTAATAAGTGCGTTTTCAAGTTTGGTATGCGTTTTAAAATTTAACTAATTTTTTTCATAGTACGTGTGTGTTTATAAACTCCGTTGTTCATATACAGGACTACACAAGGAAATCCGTAAATATTACAGACTATGGGAGTAAACTGCTTAAGGGTAGTTTTTAAGTATGTTAAGCGTTTTCTTGCTGAATTATAATATATTTAGTATACTAATAATAAGTTTGTGGAATATAAATAAATTCATATACAGGGCTACGCAAAGAAAAAGATTCATTGTCGTTTACGGTTGGTAATTGCTGCGAGTGGGTTTTAAGTTGCCTTTTAGCTTAATATGTGGCGTGTACAAAAGTCTTCGGATAATATACAGGGCTGTACAAAGGATTTCGAGTGCATTTTCATCGATCGGAGAAAATTGCTAAATGTCAATATTCTAACTGAACTAAATTTTATCATGCTATATATCCACATCTATTGATCCTATACAGGGCTGCATAAAATAATTCGACTATTTTTTGACACTGGAAGATAATTTCGAGAACTGTACTTTTTAATGTGGTACATGTTTTTAAACTATTTACTTACATATCTTCTTTCACCTTATTTACCGGTGAAGATTCGTTGCAGTTTTCTGGCTGTGTTGGAAAGTGTTTCATAATCTATGCTTGACGCATGATTTTTCGTTCTTCTTTTCCATTTATAAAGAAAAATTTTTAAAACAAGTACTGTAAAATTGTACAATAAATTGATGAATTCTGTAAGACCTCATTTCATTGCAGAGCCACTCATTTAAAATATTGAAAATACATCTAAATTTGATGAAAATGCTTCGTTTTATGATAGGTAAAAAAAAAAAAAAAAAAAAAAAAAAAGCTTAAAATAGAGTTCATTTATAAATGTTTTACTTCATTCATATATTTATTTATTTATCGTTTATTAAGTATGTTCTTAAATCCAAATTGTCTACTTTCAGACACACGTTTTAATTTATTTTTGTTCGCAAACGTATCAAATCGGCAGATGCTATTATAAATAAACTACGTAACATAAGTGGGTTTTTTCTTTTTTAGTTTTTCGGTAAAAGCCGGATTTTTTCAGAAAATGGTGTCAAATTTGACGTTTTTAACAGAATTTCTGGACGCCACAGCGCAGGAAAGGAAAAGCCTGCCGTCTTGAGACATTAATCGCTTATAACTCAAGATGTAATTCATTTTTCGGGAAAAAAATGTCCGATTATATATCACTTCAATAATCATGCCTGGAAGTATTATAATATAATTTGATGTTTAAAAATGAGTCAGAAGATGTGCCTGAAAATTTCGCGTTGTTGAGAAAAGATTTTTTTTTTTTTTTTGAGAATTGCCTTAACGTATATTTACAGTAAAAATATTGTATTCTAGGATATGAAATCTTATCATCTGCCGTTAATCTACTGAGCTCTGGTGAATTTTTTTTAGACCATTGACCATGCCCCTACCTGTCGGGCTTTTGCTCAGCTTAACGGGTTGATGCCTGGCAACGGGGCGAGAATTCACCTGATCTCCGCATGGGGAAGATCTGTTTGATAAGCCTCTAGGCCGACATGGCTTCAGTGCATCTTGTTGCCTAAGTTGTTTTTCCTTAGTTGACCGGTGCATGTAAAATCCGTCGTGAGGGCAAAGTCCTCCAAGTTCCCTGTAAATTATATCTCTGGAGGTGCCTAGTCAGGTGAAGGTCTCGTCATCTGATCAAGATTCAAAATTAGGAGACCAACTCGCGTGGCGATAGCATGATGTATGGGTGTGCGATGCAGCGTGAAATTAGTAAATACTCCAGCATCTCACATCCGTCCGCCATGACTTCGCTACACTGTGCAATGTAGAATCGTTCTTGTGAATTATTATTATTATTTTAGTGAGCCAATTTGCCACATGATAACGACGTATGTTAACATTGCACCACTCGATTCAAGAATAAAACGTCGATTTAACGGGAAGAAATCCCAAACAGTAATTTGAAGCTTCTCTGCCAACTCATCCGCTATTCTCAGGAGCAAAAAGCAGGCTCCACTATTTCGATTGCATGTAGTAAAAGAAAGTTTTACAGAAGAACTGTAAATTGTCCTCTTTAAATGTAGAGCAGATGACATGAAAAATCATCTGCCGTTAATCTACTGAGCTCTTGTGAATTATTATTATTTCAGTGAGCTAATTTGCCACATGATAACGCCGTATGTTAACATTGCACTACTCGATTCAAGAATAAAACGTCGATTTAACGTGAAGAAATCCCAAACAGTAATTTGAAGTTTCTCTGCCAATTCATCCGCCATTATCAGGAGCAAAAAGCAGGCTCCACTATTTCGATTGCGTGTAAGTAAAAGAAAGTTTTGCAGAAGAACTGTAAATTTTCCTCTTTAAATGTAGAGCAGATGACATGAAATATCATCTGCCGCTAATCCACTGAGCTCTTGTGAATTATTATTATTTCAGTGAGCCAATTTGCCACATGATAACACCGTACGTTAACATTGCACCACTCGATTCAAGAATAAAACGTCGATTTAACGGGAAGAAATCCCAAACAGTAATTTGAAGCTTCTCTGCCAACTCATCCGCTATTCTCAGGAGCAAAAAGCAGGCTCCACTATTTCGATTGCATGTAGTAAAAGAAAGTTTTACAGAAGAACTGTAAATTGTCCTCTTTAAATGTAGAGCAGATGACATGAAAAATCATCTGCCGTTAATCTACTGAGCTCTTGTGAATTATTATTATTTCAGTGAGCTAATTTGCCACATGATAACGCCGTATGTTAACATTGCACTACTCGATTCAAGAATAAAACGTCGATTTAACGTGAAGAAATCCCAAACAGTAATTTGAAGTTTCTCTGCCAATTCATCCGCCATTATCAGGAGCAAAAAGCAGGCTCCACTATTTCGATTGCGTGTAGTAAAAGAAAGTTTTGCAGAAGAACTGTAAATTTTCCTCTTTAAATGTAGAGCAGATGACATGAAATATCATCTGCCGCTAATCCACTGAGCTCTTGTGAATTATTATTATTTCAGTGAGCCAATTTGCCACATGATAACACCGTACGTTAACATTGCACCACTCGATTCAAGAATAAAACGTCGATTTAACGGGAAGAAATCCCAAACAGTAATTTGAAGCTTCTCTGCCAACTCATCCGCTATTCTCAGGAGCAAAAAGCAGGCTCCACTATTTCGATTGCATGTAGTAAAAGAAAGTTTTACAGAAGAACTGTAAATTGTCCTCTTTAAATGTAGAGCAGATGACATGAAAAATCATCTGCCGTTAATCTACTGAGCTCTTGTGAATTATTATTATTTCAGTGAGCTAATTTGCCACATGATAACGCCGTATGTTAACATTGCACTACTCGATTCAAGAATAAAACGTCGATTTAACGTGAAGAAATCCCAAACAGTAATTTGAAGTTTCTCTGCCAATTCATCCGCCATTATCAGGAGCAAAAAGCAGGCTCCACTATTTCGATTGCGTGTAGTAAAAGAAAGTTTTGCAGAAGAACTGTAAATTTTCCTCTTTAAATGTAGAGCAGATGACATGAAATATCATCTGCCGCTAATCCACTGAGCTCTTGTGAATTATTATTATTTCAGTGAGCCAATTTGCCACATGATAACACCGTACGTTAACATTGCACCACTCGATTCAAGAATAAAACGTCGATTTAACGGGAAGAAATCCCAAACAGTAATTTGAAGCTTCTCTGCCAACTCATCCGCTATTCTCAGGAGCAAAAAGCAGGCTCCACTATTTCGATTGCATGTAGTAAAAGAAAGTTTTACAGAAGAACTGTAAATTGTCCTCTTTAAATGTAGAGCAGATGACATGAAAAATCATCTGCCGTTAATCTACTGAGCTCTTGTGAATTATTATTATTTCAGTGAGCTAATTTGCCACATGATAACGCCGTATGTTAACATTGCACTACTCGATTCAAGAATAAAACGTCGATTTAACGTGAAGAAATCCCAAACAGTAATTTGAAGTTTCTCTGCCAATTCATCCGCCATTATCAGGAGCAAAAAGCAGGCTCCACTATTTCGATTGCGTGTAGTAAAAGAAAGTTTTGCAGAAGAACTGTAAATTTTCCTCTTTAAATGTAGAGCAGATGACATGAAATATCATCTGCCGCTAATCCACTGAGCTCTTGTGAATTATTATTATTTCAGTGAGCCAATTTGCCACATGATAACACCGTACGTTAACATTGCACCACTCGATTCAAGAATAAAACGTCGATTTAACGGGAAGAAATCCCAAACGGTAATTTGAAGTTTCTCCGCCAACTCATCCGCCATTCTCAGGAGCAAAAAGCAGGCTCCACTATTTCGATTGCATGTAGTAAAAGAAAGTTTTGCAGAAGAACTGTAAATTGTCCTTTTTAAACTTAGAGCAGATTCATGTACGCATCCTGCTTGTGAGGTCAAAATATAAAATCCGAACAATGACATCGATATTTTAAAGAGCAAAAGAGTAATCTGATAGTGTTCTGGTACTCCCAGCCTGGAATGAATCAGCGCTGCACTCGTTATGAAAATATCGCTTATTAAACAGCAGTATAGAAGAAATAGTAAAAATGAGATAGCAGTTTTAACATCGTTTATACATTTTGATATTTTAGGTGCCATATTCATAAAGTAACAAAATGTTTCTCTAAGTTCTTCTTTTATATTTATACTCCTTTAAACATATTTTATTGCCTCTGTCGAAAGTTTAAACATGTAGCAACACAAAACAATACAACTATACGGAAATACTTGGTACTGCGTATAAAATACAAAGTCGAGGAACACCGCTATGCAAGTAGCTAATGCATTATTCCACTTGAATCCGAAAAATACATGTTCCTGGATAAGCCAGAATTGTGCTTTCTGTTTTCTGAAATTTATAACAGTATATATAATATAAGTAATATATGGAAGTATACAACACACCAAAAATGCAGTTACTGTATATACATTATCAATTTTCTTATGCGGTAAAGCCCCATGTAGAACACATATTTGTCGAATAGCAACTATTATTAGATGACTATTTTTTATAATAATAGTTCTAATTCCAATACTGCAAATGTTTCCGGTTGCAGTAGATAATGCGAACCCAACTTTTATATTAGTTGTGAATGACAGATAAAATGATCTAGTCGCTCTACCCACCATATATAGAAAGACTACCCAATTAAGCAATGTGCAGAAAATGCGATGGATGTTACTAGCTTTAAGGCTTTCAAATACAAAAAAAACAGAATAAAATGCTCTAGAAATGATGCTAAAAGAATAAGAGGCCGTTTTATTAATATTTGAAGACTGCATTCTCTTGTTTGTTTTTTCAAACATTTTAGAAGAAAATTTATTTCAATGTAAAGTGCAAATTTTCATAATAAATAATAGCCAAATAAAATGAGAACTATGCGAACGAAGAAGCTCTAAAATTTTAAAGAAAAATTTATCTTGAAAGTTATTTCAAAATTAAGTTTCGAATATGCATGAAATAAGAGTTTGCAGAATTATCATATGACTTTATAGAAAATTAGCAGATGTTTTATTTCAGATCGAAAAAAAAAATCTGAATTAGTCCTCATGGCAATTGTTTTTCGCACAGATTTCACAACTGTCATAATTTTGCTGCTGAGCTCTATAAAGTCTGCATCATCAAGATCTGTTATTATTGATTTAAAATAAATTTCCATAGTAATTTAAGCAGAATATGTATAGCAGGCCATCTGATCCTGTGGATTGGTTGCCTTGAGATTCCTTTTATACGCATAAGAATAAAAATTTGTCAGAGTAGGCTACTGATCCGTAAACCACTCAGTGGTTGGTGCTTACGTGGTTGACATATTGACTTCATAAAAACACCCAGACTCAATCTTCGAAACTAAAAATTATTGCAAGTTTTTCCAAAAAGTAGAATGCTGTGTAAAGTAATTCATTTGATCAAATTACGAGAAAAGATTAATTTTAACATAAATGTGTCCTGTTTTTACTCTCTTTTAATATCATCATTTACAATACATTTGTAATATATATTTTTTTAATTTTTCGGGTATTAAATAAAAATGATTTTCAGAAAAATACATAAATATATTAAAGAAAAAAATAGAATTTTTATTAGCCAATACACCCAATTAATTCTTTAGAATTTTAGCGCATTACTTTTAAAAAGTTGCTGTTGGAAATATGCTTCGACATTATTTTTCATAATTATAAAGCGGAGTTACACATATGCAATTTTGAAGTAAAATGTTTAAAAGTTTACAACAAAATATTTCATTTTAAGATGGAAATTGAAAGTTAGAGCAAAACATTTCACATCATACTTTCTCCTATGAAAAATTGAATCTGCACAAAAAATATATAATTTCCCTGAAAAATATTATCATCATTTATAAAATCATTTATATTTTAATGCCTTTTTTTATAAAATGATTGACATTTTGTTTTAACAGTTAATAGCTAAAACTCATTTGTTCAAAACCTATAATGAATATTAGAATAGTCGGTGTGTGATATATTATGGCAGTATTAAATAAAATCCATTGTTATCTTTGACGTTAATAATACATATTACTTAATACTACACTATAATATATTAGAAAATCTTTTAACAAAATGGCATCAAGAATGATCGACAATCGATATTTTACACAGTAGAATTCGTTATAATAATATCAAAGAATGGCAATGTTATTAAGTGGCACTTCAACTTATTTTAAATATTTATTCTGTCCTTTTTCAATTTTTGATCCATTTTGATTGGATTATATTTTTTATTATTTCAAATCATTTCTATTTATAATATGTTTTCTTTACATTTTTTTATAATGACGCCAGGGAGCATACGGTTTTACCATACATTTTTAATAGAATATTTTGCCTTATGTAGCAGAAAAATGTTACAAAGTTTGAAATTAACGAGGCGTTTTCGAAGTATGCGTTTTAGGTATTAAAATAATGTTTCTAATCAGAAATATTGGTGTCGAATTCCTTATAAATTTCAAAACATGTGCTCACCTTGTAAAACATAATGTCTGGCTGCGTAAAACTGAACGGTTAATTATAAAACTATACAGTGTGTGTATTTTCCAATTCCAATAACAATACAGTTTTTTTACATAATTCATACCTATATAAATAAAACGCTAAGGTACGTGGCGACGAAAACGCAGTTATTTCACTTTTGCCGATGGCAACGAGTGGTTTGTTTAGAAAATCAAACCTACTAAACCTAACTTTAGCCTGCTATACGGCGCCGTAGGCAGAGGGACCAATGCCGGAAGTACGTTTAGAACAGAATGCGTACCCCTGGTGGTTTAAAGTGAAACTAAAAGATAATACGGTTCCGAAGGCAACTGGGACCTGGGCCAGAGTTTCGTTTATCGCTTATCGTTAATCGACGTTTTGAACCGAATTCTTGCCGGGCCGAAGCGAGCAAGGGGAAAAACGCGTTATCACGTTACACGAATCACTTATAACTCGATAAATAATTTATTTATCAAAAAATGAAAAACTCATTTCGATTTCAAATCGTTTCAATAGTTAGGACTGCCAATTTTACGCCTTTGCGTTTAAAAATGAGTCTGAAATTGTGTCAGATAGTTTTGCGTTGTTTAGCAGGTCATTTGAAAATCAACTTAATAGATTTAAGGGGGACTTGGCACCTAAAGCAAAAAAAAAATTATTATCAACTTTAAAGAATATATTTTTGTATATTATTATGTAAATGTTAAATAAAATAATTTAATCCAAAGAAAAAAAAATTATTTATTCGACAAAATTGAAAAAAAAAATCGATTTTAGCCACTTATTTCGAAACAATACTAGTGTTTTATTTTTTACAAATTTCAGTTAATTTTTTGTGAAGGTCATCAATGATATTTTAAGTATATTTAAGGATCGGATATCTTTTTAATATTAATAGTTTTAGAGAGAAAAAAAAATTAACTAAATGCAAGTGAAATAAGCGTAAAAAATGACTAGTTTTTTGCGCATATGATTTTTTTTTTAAAGTTTTTAAAATATTAAAAATTGGATCCTTAAGTCTCTTACATATAGTATGACAAATAGATAATAGTAGTAGTTTAACTAGAAAAAAAATTCAAGCACTTTCATTCATATCTGGAAAAGCCTTAGCATTTTGAAAACAAGAAAAATCTGAAAAACGCGAACTGAGATAAATGGGCTTAAAGATTTCATTTGCAAAGAGGTTGTCGTGGTATTTAAAGAGACAAAATGACAACAGATGTTTATTAAATCAGCCATAACTGTTTTTCTTTAGGTAGTATTAGTCTGAAATTCTGTCAGGATATAGTCGTATGTATGTGGTATGTTACAAGATAAAGATCTGAAAATCACAATTTTTACGAAATTCGATATTCGTAGGGTGCCGAGTCCTCATAATGTTATTATTGCGGGCTCGAGCAACGCCGGACGGGTCAGCTAGTTTATATGTATTTTTTAATTAGAAAGAATTTTTTTTTTAAATATAGTGCAAATAATGTGTCGAGATACTCACTTATTAAATCAATTTCATCTAATCCAATAAATGATTTTGTATTCCATATCAAAATGTGTGTGTGCATACACAAATACATAAATATACAAATACATAAACAATTTTTACGAAATTTCGATATCCGTAGGGTGTTGAGTCCCCTTAAGATTATTATTACGGGCACGGACAACGCCTTATGGGTCAGATAGTTTATATGTATTTTTTAATTAGAATGAACATTTGTTTAAATATAGTGCAAATAATGTGTCGAGACACTCACTTATTAAGTCATCTGATCCAATAAATGATTTTGGATTCCATATCAAAATGTGTGTGTGCATACACAAATACATAAATAAACAAATACATAAACAATTTTTACGAAATTTCGATATTCGTAGGGTGCCGAGTCCTCCATAAAATTATTATTACGGCCCGGGCAACGCCGGACGGGTCAGCTAGTTTATATGTATTTTTTAATTAGAAAGAAAATTTGTTTAAATATAGTGCAAATAATGTGTCGAGGCACTCACTTATTAAGTCATCTGATCCAATAAATCATTTTGGATTCCGTATCAAAATGTGGGTGCATACACAAATACATAAATATACAAATACATAAACAATTTTTATGAAATTTCGATATTCGTAGAATACCGAGTCCCCATAAGGTTATTATTCACGGCCCGGACAACCGGACGGGTCAGCTAGTTTATATGTATTTTTTAATTAGAATGAAAATTTTTTAAATATAGTGCAAATAATGTGTCGAGGCACTCACTTATTAAGTCATCTGATCCAATAAATGATTTTGGATTCCATATCAAAATGTGTGTGCATACACAAATACATAAATATACAAATACATAAACAATTTTTATGAAATTTCGATATTCGTAGAGTACCGAGTCCCCATAAGGTTATTATTAAGGGCCCGGACAACCGGACGGGTCAGCTAGTTTATATGTGTTTTTTAATTAGAATGAACATTTGTTTAAATATAGTGCAAATAATGTGTCGAGACACTCACTTATTAAGTCATCTGATCCAATAAATGATTTTGGATTCCATATCAAAATGTGTGTGTGCATACACAAATACATAAATAAACAAATACATAAACAATTTTTACGAAATTTCGATATTCGTAGGGTGCCGAGTCCTCCATAAAATTATTATTACGGCCCGGGCAACGCCGGACGGGTCAGCTAGTTTATATGTATTTTTTAATTAGAAAGAAAATTTGTTTAAATATAGTGCAAATAATGTGTCGAGGCACTCACTTATTAAGTCATCTGATCCAATAAATCATTTTGGATTCCGTATCAAAATGTGGGTGCATACACAAATACATAAATATACAAATACATAAACAATTTTTATGAAATTTCGATATTCGTAGAATACCGAGTCCCCATAAGGTTATTATTCACGGCCCGGACAACCGGACGGGTCAGCTAGTTTATATGTATTTTTTAATTAGAATGAAAATTTTTTAAATATAGTGCAAATAATGTGTCGAGGCACTCACTTATTAAGTCATCTGATCCAATAAATGATTTTGGATTCCATATCAAAATGTGTGTGCATACACAAATACATAAATATACAAATACATAAACAATTTTTATGAAATTTCGATATTCGTAGAGTACCGAGTCCCCATAAGTTTATTATTAAGGGCCCGGACAACCGGACGGGTCAGCTAGTTTATATGTGTTTTTTAATTAGAATGAAAATTTAATTAAATATAATGCAAATAATGTGTCAAGGCACTCACTTATTAAGTCATCTTATCCAATAAATTATTTTGGATTCCATATCAAAATGTGTGTGCGCATACACAAATACACAAATAAAAAAATACATAAACAATTTTTATGAAATTTCGATATTCATAGGGTACCGAGTCCCCATAAGGTTATTATTACGTGCAGGGGCATCGCCGGACGGGTCAGCTAGTTTATATGTATTTTTTAATTAGAATGAAAATTTGTTTAAATATAGTGCAAATAATGTGTCGAGGCACTCATTTATTAAATCCATTTCATCTGATCCAATAAATAATTTTGGATACCATATCAAATTGTGTGTGTGCATACACAAATACATAAATATACAAATACATAAACAATTTTTACGAAATTTCGATATCCGTAGGGTGTTGAGTCCCCTTAAGTTTAATATAACAGGCCCGGACAACGCCGGACGGGTCAGCTAATTTATATGTATTTTTTAATTAGAATGAAAATTTGTTTAAATATAGTGCAAATAATGTGTCGAGGCACTCACTTATTAAATCCATTTCATCTGATCCAATAAATGATTTTGGATTCCATATCAAAATGTGTATGCGCATACACAAATGCATAAACAATTTTTACGAAATTTCGATATTCGTAGGGTGTTGAGTCCCCTTAATGTTATTATTACGGGCCAGGACAACGCCTTACGGGTCAGATAGTTTATATGTATTTTTTAATTAAAATGGACATTTGTTTAAATATAGTGCAAATAATGTGTCGAGGCCACTCACTTATTAAGTCCTCTGATCCAATAAATAATTTTTGATACCATATCAAAATGTGTATGTGCACACAAATACATAAATATACAAATACATAAACATTTTTTACAAAATTTCGATATTCGTAGAGTGCCGTGTCCCCATAAGGTTATTATTATGGGCCCGGGCAACGCCGGACATGTCAGCTAGTTTATATGTATTTTTTAATTAAAATGAAAATTTGTTTAAATATAATGCAAGTAATGTGTCGAGCCACTCACTTATAAAATCCATTTCATCTAATCCAATAAACGATTTTGGATTCCATATCAAAATGTGTGCGCGCATACACACATACATAAATATCAGAAAATGTAAATATAAACCAATAAAAAAACTTTTATTTAAAATGCGAACTTTCCAGAGAAATTTAAACGTGAAAGTAAAAGGATGAAACATTTTTAGATTATTATGAATTTCTTTCTATTTTTCATCAATGGAGCACTGTTATTCATGTTATAGATATCAGCTTACAAAAGGAAACTTTTGTGAATGAGTGCATTTTATTTCCAAAAATGACGAATTCAAAATAATATGTAAGTATATTTTGCTTCAATGATGGCAAAAGAAAACAAAACAACAACAAAAAAAAACGTACTGAAACTACTTCGAAAATATAAATTTTGGTTTCTTATTTTGCTAGGGTTTTAATTTTAATTTTTTGATATTTAAGCATATATAACCCATGGCTTCAAAGATACTTTCAACAAACTTTTATTTAGTTATAAAATTCAAAGAAAATGGAAATTTTCATACATTATATCTTTGTTGCTAATGTCTTCAATTTTGTAGCGGCTTCTGTGTTAAAGAATGGAAATTCTATGCCATTTGAATGTTCCAATCCTCAGCAAGTGAATACAGTAAATAATTCTGATATGGAGTACATTTTTTATGAACTTTCTGTCAACGGACATTACACTGAATACCAGAGCACGGTACTTACTATGTTTGAAGAAGTGAAAAAAACTAGTTCAGAAAGAAACGTTTGTCCTTTCGAATGGAAAGAAAATGTGCAAGAAAATCGATTTCCAAAGATTTTACTGACTGCTGTGTGTCAAAATAGAAATATTCGTAAAAGTGATAAAGATGAAAACAATTATAAATGTGAGCCTGTTACTTACATTTTACCAGTTTTGAGGGTACAAACATGCCATTATGGTTTACGAGTATACAAACAGTCTTGGGAAAATATAACTATATCGTGCATTCCAAAGCGAATGAACAAGTTAAACGTTGCTCCGCCCGGTTCTGTGGTGCCTTCTAGAATCACAAATTCAGCCTGCATTCCAAAGCGAATGAACCAGTTAAACGTTGCTCCGCCCGGTTCTGTGGTGCCTTCTAGAATCACAAATTCAGCCAACAAATCTCCTTCGTCAACGAACTCTCAAAGTTCTGTTTTGAGTACAAATGTCGAGGCAACTAACAGTAGCTCCGCTGTAACAGCCACCAAACTAGTCATGATACAAAAATTAATGGGATACTTGAATAACTATCATGACTAATAAACTTCCTCAACGAGTTCTGGGATATTATCTTCAATAACAAACCGTGAGTGTAAAAATTCAAGCAACCAACAGCGATTATTAGAAAGTGTTTTAAGAAAAACAAGTTGGAAACTGTACGTCAAACGTTACAAACGAGGTGCCTTCGTACTATAGCTAGTTATATAACTATTCAGATGTTGATGATTTTTAATTCTGTGAAATGAATTCTATCGTCTGAAGATTCATTTCTGTCATAAAATAAGTATCTCGGTCGCTTGGCGATTAAACTTCGAAAGCTCCTATAAAAAGAAAGCACCGATTAAAAAAAAAATCAAATTTCTTAATAAATGTTTTTATTAATATTTTCTAAAGTTTTGATTCGATTTTTAAAAAAATTGAAATGTCTCGACAAAATTCTGCAAAGATAATGTACATCTTAAATTTCAAACCATTCGGTTGGGCAGTTTTTGCGTTGTTATATGCGGACGGATGGACAGACAGACGGACAGACGGACGGACCAGACGACGACAATAGGTGCTACGTATTTATATAATTACGAACGCACCTAAAAAGCTCTGAAAATTGACAATAGCGTCGACCAATCATCTAACACGATCAACCATCGGTCATATAGACTAATATAATTACAGGCAAAAAGTAACTATCAAGTCTAAAAAGGTGGATTAAACTTTGTGCCGTTATATTAAAAATAAATGTACAACGTGAAATAGCACAAATTAAAAATATATATATTGGCAAACAGTTGCTTCGGAGCCCCTAAAGCTCCATCATCAGTGCCAATTCAAAAGATTAAAACCGATTTAAAATTCTAAGCCATGTCCATTTGCCTGTGTCTTTTACATGCGTCAGGATGAAATGCCCCATTTCTTTGGAATTGGCACTGATAATGGAGCTTTAGGGGCTCTGAAACAGCTGTTTGTCATTATATATATTTTTAATTCGTGCTATTTCACGTTGTACATTTATTTTTAAAGTAACTATCAAGCTAAGTGAAAAATCTTGTGTGACACATGCTTTGAATATTGATTCAATGCTATGCTCATTTTATCTTGTTTTGCACTTTTACAATGATCATTTTCCAATGTTAAACTAACGTTAATGTTGATAGTCCGGTTGTGCCTGACTTTATATTTCATGTAAATAAAAGTATCGTTATTGTTATTAGTATTATTGCAATTATTATCATTATTATTATTATTATTATTATTGCTATTATTAATATTGCTATCATTATTGTTATTTTGTTTGATTATTATGAAACAATTCATATGAAACGCATTTTTTTAATAATTGGGTAAATTCTGCATTACTATTATTTTTTTTAAGTAAATTCTCCTGAAACGCAATTTTAGAATAAACCGTATGATTGTTTATTGAATATGAATCAAGTGTTTTGTTTTTATTTACTGAATCAAAGAAGCACTGTTATTTATGTTATAGGTTTCAGTTTACGAAAGTAAGTTTACACTGTAACTTCCTTCAAAATTACAAATATCCTTATGATTATTGGTGTAAAAATTAAATCAACAAACATTTATTCAAATTAAACATTAATTTCAAGTGATGTTCTCTGTTAAAATAGTATTTTAAAAAATGATACTAACGAATTTATTCTAGAAATCTATATATTTTAAGCATGATTAATAAACGTAGTAAAAATTAAAAAAAAAAAAAATGTTTTATTTACATTTTTTTAGTTTCATGGTATAAATGCTGAAGCACTTTTATTTATGTCATAGGTATCAGTTTACGAAAGGAAATTTCCACTGAAACTTTCTTCAAAATTACAAATCTTCTTATGATTATTGATGTAACAATTAAATCAACAAACGTTTATTCAATTTAAACATTAGTTTGAAGTTATGTTTTTCTCTTAAAATAGTATTTTAAAAAATGGTACAAATGAATTCATTGCAGAAATCTATATATTTTAAGCAGAATTAATCAGACGTAGTGAGATTTGAAAAAGAAATGATGTTTTATCTATATTTTTTAGTTTCATGGTATAAATGTTGAAGCACTTTTATTTATGTTATAGGTATCAGCTTTACGAAAGCAAGTTTCCACTGAAACTTTCTTCAAGATTACAAATCTCCTTATGATTATTGATGTAACAAATAAATCAACAAACGTTTATTCGATTTAAACATTAGTTTGAAGAGATGTTTTTTCTGTTAAAATAGTATTTTAAAAAATGGTACAAATGAATTCATTGCAGAAATCTATATATTTTAAGCAGAATTAATCAGACGTAGTGAGAATTGAAAAAGAAATGACAAGTTTTATTTACATATTTTAGTTTCATGGTATGTATGTTGAAGTTTTAATATTTTATTTGCATATATTGCGTTGAGAATTGGGTGAATTCTGCATCACTATTATTTTTTTTTAAAGTAAATTCACCTGTAACTCAATTTTAGAATAAGTCTTATGATTGTTTATGAAATAGGCACCAAGTGTTTTTAGTGTTTTTCCTTGAAAATCTTCCTTATCATTATTCATTTAACAATTAAATCAACAAACGTATATACAATTTAAACATTAGTTTCAAGTGGTGTTTTTCTGTGAAAAAGGGTACAAACAAATTTATTACAGAAATCTTATATATTTGAAGCATAATTAATCAAACGTAGTGAGAATTGAAAATAAAAGATAAGTTTTACTTCTATGGTTTAATTTCACGGTAAAAAAGTGGCAGTCGGTGTTGCCAGTTAGCCACTTTTTTTTTTTTTTTTCAATTCCTACTATTAGCTCACACTCTATATATATTTATATATCTTGTTCAAATTTTCAATCGTTAATAAAATATTTTCTATTCATCCTGTCAAGTTCAAATACATTTTTTAAAACTTGTAGTGGATGACACTTGATGTTAATATAGTTTTTCAAACATTAATTCATTAATTAAATTTATTTAATTAATTTTAGTTTTGTATTTAATTTCTGTTCAAAAGTATAGGTTCACTCCATATTTATAGTCTCCTTCACCTACGCGCCACCTGATCTTCGTCCGTGAAACGCCCCATTATCTTTTTACGCGTGAAGGTTTCGCTATGATACTTCATTGTGAAGTTTGGTAATTTTTGAAATTCAATATTTGAAAAACGGCATAATCATTAGATTTGAAATTTATATCAAGAAAAATACAATTTTTTTTAAACTTTCTAACGCAGTTTGTCTAACAATTTTGTGAGAAATACTTTTCGAGCTATTAATTTTTGGTATTTTAGCTAATTATTTTTTTATTTAATTTTTAATACATTTCAAAAAATTCTCTTATATAAGATATTTAACAGGATATAAATTTAGGAATAAATACCGTCAGTGGCGAAGCGTGTAGATCGCTGGAAAAAAATTTCTTTTTGACCTAAGTAGGAATTAACCTTTTTTTTTTTTTTTTTTTTTTTTTTAATTACTTGTCTTAATTCAGATTTCTTTATGGGCACCACTTTTATTAAGTAAAAATGCACACCTTATTTAATGACAGATTGAATAATGCGAAAGTAATGCAAATTATACTATTTTTAAAAACGGTGGCAATCAAGTAATGTGAATTTTAAAAAGTAGCGTACTGGTAACACTGGTTACGGTTTTAATATTGCATATGTTTATATTGTATTAAAAGTGATATTTTTTTTTTACAATTAAATTGCATAAAAAGCGAAACTGTTGACAGATTTTTGAAAATCATGTTATCTGATATATTAGAAAAAGCAATCACAGTCTATGTATATGTTGTCTCAAAATGTTTCTGTTTTAAGAGCCTACATCAGTCATGCGAAAAAACGCGCAAGCTAATGTTAAGTCTATGGGAAGGTTCTTGCGCGATTTCTCGCTCGCATTTTAATATTTTTAAATGATGTTTTTTTGCATAGGATAGCTGAGGTCGATCTCTAACGTTGTTAGTTTTCACTTTTTCGATTTTGGTTCCAGTTTTTTTTTATATAAGGATACATTCACTTTCAGAACCGGTTCCAAAATTGAAAATGTCCGGTTATAAAAAAAACTGTAACCAAAATCAAAAAAGTAAAAACTAACAACGTTAGAGATCGACCTTAACTATCCTATGCCAAAAAACAAGTAATATAAAACAAAAATTTTAAGTCAATTCCTACTTTTTAATCATAAATATATATAAAAAACCCGTGCAGCATTATTGCCCCGCGTTATCTTTATTGAACATTTTTTTATAATCATCGTTGCGGTATTTTATTTTTGTGGCATCACTCATTTGAGGAAAATCTTTCATTTCATTTATGAAAACAATGGGAGAATTTTTTTTCTCCCATATAAAACTAAAATTAATTAATGTAATTTAATTAATGAATTAATATTTGAAAAAACTGTATTAACATCGTCATCCAGTCGAAGTTTTAAAAAAATGTATTTGAACTTGAGTGTATGAATAGAAAATATTTTATTAACGATTGAAAATTTGAACAAGATATATAAATATATAGAGAGTGTGAGCTAATAGTAGGAATTGAAAAAATCGTTTAAAAATATTAAAATGGGAGCGAGAAATCGCGCAAGAACCTTCCCATAGACTTAACATTAGTTTGAGAGTTTCTTCGCGTGACTAGCGTAGGCTCTTAAGCACAGAAATTATTTTTAAAAAAGAAAGAACAAATAATGAATACTTTTTATATGACAGAATACTCTTAAAAGATGTGCTTTTAAAAATTTCTAGCGTAGAAAGCCAAAAATTTCCTTCAAGGAAGTAAAAAGATCCTCAAAAGAGATAATTTTGTAGTTTTTTTTTTTTTTTTTTTTTTTTTTTTTTTTTTTTTTTTTTAAATTCCTACTATTAGCTCTTGTTCAAGTTTTCAATTGTTAATAAAATATTTTCTATTCATCCACTCAAGTTCAAATAATTTTTTTAAACTTGTAATGGATGACACTTTATGTTAATACAATTTTTTTTTCAAATATTAATTCATTCATTAAATTGAATTAATTAATTTTAGTTTTAAATGGGAGAAAAAAATTCCTCCCATTGTTTTCATAAATGAAATGAAAGATTTATCTCAAATGAGTGATGCCAACAAAAAATAAAATACCGCAACGATGATTATAAAATAATGTTCAATAAAGATAACGTGGGACATGAATGCTGTACGGGTTTATTTTATATATTTATGATTAAAAAGTAGGAATTGACTTTAAAAAAAAAATTATATTACTTGTTTTTAAATTATTTCTAAACATTATTTTAAAGAGGTGAAAACACGAAAAGAGATTTATTTATAACATATATGAAAATCCCTCTAAGTAAAAAAATATTATCTTAAAATATTTATTAAGCTGATTTCTCTGTCCCAATTATAAATTATAGACTGACATTTAATAAGATTATTAACGCATTAACTCTTTGACTAGGGGTCGGAACATATCCGTGTCAGTGGATTTTTTTTAACACTTTCCAACACATTTGAAAAGTGTTTATGAATTCGGTCTGTCTGTCTGTCCATCCTCTAACTCGCGTAAAAATACTCGGATTGTCATCCAATTGATATATGTTATTGAGGTTTACTTATGGCATGTTCAGTATTGAAAATGAAATGTGTAGTGCTTATAGTTCCTTTACAGGGACGTTCAAAAGAATTTCGTTACATTAAGGTCTATGGGGGATAATCATTTGCGGTATATTTTAATGATGTTACACTATTTCAAATATAATGAAATTGATATATATCAGTGAGTTGCACAAAAAGAGACTTACTATAGAATATGGGGTGCATAGCGCTTGTAGTTGTTTTAAAGGGACACTCAAAAGAATTTCTTTATATTATGATCTAAGGAAAAAAATCGTTTATGGTTTATTTTAATAATGTTTCACTATTTCAAACATATTGAAATTGAGATATATCGCTGAGGTGGATTACAAGAGGCTTACTAAATATTGTGTGCATCATCGTTCATTTACAGGGATACACAAAAGAATTCGGTTAAAAGTACTGTGGGTTAACAATAATTGTTGGAAATGTGCTTTCAGTTGTGGAACGCGTTTTTAACACTTTCCAACATCGTCGTAAAGTGTTTATGAATTCGATTTGTCTGTCTGTCGTCTGTCCGTGATCTAACTCGCGTAAATATACTCGGATTGTTTTGGAAATTGATTGTTATTTCCATTCGTACTACTTTTTGAAAAATAATATCTGCAATATATTTATTCTAGTATATTTTGAAGAGAAATGTATCACAAGAAAAAAGCTTTTTTGTAAATTGTGGTACAGTGAATATAAAAATAGTCCCTACTCCTGGTCCGTAATCAAATGGTTAAGGTGTAGCATTGCTATTCGGTCACAGCAGTTGCGAACCCTTTTGTTGTCTGAATACCAGTATTTTTAAACAGAAATGGTCTCTATAATTGATTAGAGAAACTCCGTGATAAAATAAGACAAAGATTGTTATTCTGCGAGGCATTTTAAAAATAAAATAATTCGGTCATTATTCTGACATTGAACTGACAATTTTTATTTAAATAAATTTTAAAATGAAAATAACATTATAAATGCACTATTAAAATTCAGCCGTTTTATATTCTAAATTCTAATACATATAAGAATACGATGGACTTAATATTTTCCATTATTTGTATTAAACCAAGAAGAAAATCTTCGAAGAAGTGTACTGTATCATAAATTCAATAAACGTTTGGAAAAAAAACTAATTTACTGGAAATAAAAAAAGAATTGAAGCAATTAATTAGGGTGTTTTTAACTAAATGTCCCATACGTTCCAATTTTCATAAAGAATAATTCGCCTTATTTAATAACTGAAATTTTGCGATTAAGTAAAACGGAGACTTTTATTTGGGAAAAGGTGTGACAAATGGACTTCAGGAAAAAAGATGACCCTGATTTAAAAGAGAAGTACTAAAACTTTTTGTGCAATCCAATTTTTAATTCGACAAACAGTTATTAAAAAAAATAATTTAAAAATTATACCTGAATTTTTATTAAAAATTCACTTATCAATAGACTTTATTACTAATTTGAATAGTTTAAGGAACCAACATTCCAAAATGGATGATGGATTGCTGTAATAAATATCAAGATTATCCCTTATCGATATTGGAAATTACGAACAAAAATTTAAATGAACTAAGCATTTTAGATATATAAAATGAGAAAAGTATTGTTTTGAGAAAAATGCATTTGCAATACCAGTAGGATTTGTTATTTTCATTACTTACCTTTAAGAAGTGTGAAAATACACTTTCTTCCAAGTATATAGCAATATACTAGATTAATTTTAACACATTTATTCAAATTGGTAAAGAAATCATATAAGTTGTAATTTTCCAACTGGACGAAAAATGTCGGGGCCAGGATTCGAACCTGGGATCTCTTGGCTGAAGCTGCCAGTGCTCTACGATTTGAGCCATCCCGGTCGAATCTGGAGGGCCTAATTCATTCAGTTAACCTTATTGATCATAGCATCTGGTCTGATAGCTGAATCAGCTCAACAGAATAAATTGCATGTAATTTGGAACTCCAGTAATAATTGTGTTAAAATTAATCTAATGTAATCTCGTATCAAGCGTTTATTGGAGTTCAAAATAACCTGCGATATATTCTGTTGAGCTGATTCAGCTATCAGACCAGATTCTATGATCAATAAGGTTAACTGGATGAATTAGGTCCTTCAGATTGGACTGGGATGGCTCAGTTGGTAGAGCACTGGCAGCTTCAGCCAAGAGATCCCAGGTTCGAATCCTGGCCCGGACATTTTTCGTCCAGTTGGAAAATTACAACTTATATATAGCAATATAATGATACATATATTTCTTTTAACAGAAAAACAAAATTTGTATTCTTGACCGATTTTTGCTCATTTCAAAATCCACCGTCCCTTAAAGGTGATTCTAAAAATAACCTGCTCAACAACACGAAACTTTCTGACACATTTTCTGACTCATTTTTTAACGCAAAACCATAAAATTGGCAGGTCTGACTATTGAAGCGATTTTGAATCGAAATGAATTTTCCATTTTTTTTATATACAGAATACTTATAAAGTTAAAAGCAATTCGTGTCACGTGATGATACGTTTTTCCCACTTCTCTTGCTATCGATCCGTTAATTCCATTCAAAACGCCGACTTTGACAGTATTTTCTGCGAGATCTTCTATCTTTACCAAAAAAGGGAAAAACGTGTTCCGATGGCAAAGTTTCTGGATAAAAACACCTGTCAATTTCATCTGTTTCTGAACAAAAATGAATTAAAAAATGGGTCATAAAGTAACCAGCTTGGATTTGAGAACAGCCTTATGTACCAAAGTATGAATTAATGAAAATGTCGCATGATAATATTAAAAGGATTTATAATAAATTTTAGCCGATTTGATATCTTTTGAATTGACGAAGTTATGAATATTTTTCTTCTAAAACCACCCTCCCCCCCCCCCCCCTTGGGGACATTTTTAATGATATAAAAAATATGTCATACATAAATTTTCGACCTTTTTTCTAGAAGTAATAATAACTTTAAACGGATTCGATACATATCATAATTAAGAAATTATGGGGTTTTTTTCTGTTTTTTAAAAAAGCCCCCCTCCCCCATTCCCCCCCCTGGTTCAATTTTGCCCATTAACGAACTTGACCGAGATTTTATGTTCCTTGATTTTATGTATCAGTTTGGAAGAGATTTGTGCAGAATTATTGCAGTTATCGTGGCCATAAATAAGTGACATAGATAGATAGATAGATAGATAGATAGTTTTGAACTGGGGGTGGTTTTGGGTTCTAGGAGTCATGATCGGCGTAGATCTGCAAATTTTTTTCAAAAATTCCAGCTTAGGAGAGAATGTAATAGGTAGTATTTCTTACGAAATCTACCTAAAAGATTATCCTCTTAAATGAGCAATCTTGTACAGCCAATGAGGGCAAGAGTGCGCAGTCAAGTGTGAAAGAGTGCGCGATGAAAAAAAGAAGCCCAATGAGCTTTTAGGAAAATATTTTCAAATCATGGTAATAAGACAGAATGAAATTGCATATAAACGATCAAATAGTCAAATATTACAATATATCAAATAAATACTACTGTAATACCATTCTCATATAACATAGTAGGAAAAGAAAAGTTCTTTCATAAAAGCACTTATCATCCGCTCTCTCAATAACTAAATGTGTGGGTTTAAACTTCATATCAAAGATACTTTTTTCTCTCTCAATATTAAGAAATAAACTTTAAAACTATACTCAAACAAAAAATTGTTCTAACTTTCTTTAATTTTACAAAAATAAGTTCATCAATTGCATTTATTGAATACTAGTACTTATTTTAAAATTATTCTGATAGTAAAATAATAATAATAATAATAATAATAATAATAAATCAGAATAATTTGACTGACTTCGACAGAATAATAGGCAAAAAATTGTTTCCTGCTTCACTATTTTATCACTTCCCCCTCATCCGATATAGATTTTGTAGCTCTCAAATATCTGGGCGTTTAAAGCATTTGGCAATCAGCATTTTCCGAACATGCCAGTTAATTCAGGCTTTACAGTATTTCTTTTCTTTTCTTTTTTTTCTCTTTTTCTTTCAGAAATATATAATTTTGATAAGTTTCATCAGAAAAATTAGATATTATGTTTCTAAATTATGTACTATTCTAAACTATTTAACTAATAATTCCAAACTATGCTTGTTATTATTTTTTTTCTCAATTAATTCATAAAAAACCTTTTTGTTTCTTAAAAATCAGTGACGGGGGAGTGGAAGGGGATATTATTTACTGGCGACTAGAACTTTTTACTGGCTGCCAGATTTTCTAAAATTTGTAAAGCCATCGCAAAGGCAGGAAACAAAGGTCTACTTTCATCCTAAATTCATGATATGATTTTGCCACTCTGGGGGGAATCAGGAGACAGGTTTTCAAAGGCATCCTTGTATTACAGCCGTACCTTCCAAAATTTATTATCCAGCAGAATTTTATCTGTAAGATTCGGATAGATCATGACATACAGATTTGCCCCCTGCCCACCCTGGGGGAGGGGAAAAGAGATCAAACTGAAAAATCTCACTATATTACGCCTATATTTGAAAACTTACCATCCTGGAAACTATCATCTGTGTAGACCCCGCCCCACCCTGAGGAGTCAGGGGTCAGATTTTCAGAAAAAAAAATCACCCGCTTTCTACTCTTATGTTTTAATATTCGCCATCTAACAAAATTTCATCTGTGAGGATCGGATAGATCATGCTATATAGTTTTTCCTCCTCGCCGGAGGACTAGGGACCGAATTGGATAAAAAAAAATCCGTATACCGTCAATGTTCTGAAATTCATCATCCAGCAAAATTTCATTTGCAATTGTATGATGAGACATAGTTTTGCCCATCAGGGAGCAGAGGACCAAATTAGAGAAATTGGATAAATATAAAAATAAAAAATAGTTACTCATGAGATATCGCTTCACACCCTGGGTGGCAAGGGTCCATACAGAAAATACTCCTTACCCCATACCTATAATTTCAGAGTGTCTATCCCGAAAAATTTCATCTATAAGGCCTTGATATATCCTGAGATACCGTTACCCCTCTGAAAGTAAGGGCTTAAGGGATTATTTTCAAAAATGTATATATTCTGTGTTCGACCGACTTTGGTTTCCTTCTTGCGGGATCAAGAGGCAGATTTTCCAAAAAATATTTCATATTCTATGGTGATGATCTCAAATTCACCATCCAACAAAATGTCATCTGCTTCGTTCTGGTGTATCATATGATACATTTTTGTCCCCTTTCCCTTCAGAGGGGCAAGGGCTCAAATTGAAAAAATATTTCGTACCCTACATCTGTATTTTGAGCGCTCCCATCCAGTAAAATTTCATTTGTAAGGGGTTGACAGATCCTGAGTTAGGGTTATTCCACAAGGGTGTAGGGGGGAAAGGGGTGTCAGGGAGCTGAATTTTGATGAAAATAAAGCCTTCATATTTCACGCCTTATTCTAAGGTTCAGGGCTTGCAAACTTTCATCTGTGAAACTCTTTATAGATCATTATGTATGATCCCCCCCCCCCCGCACACACACACACACACAAACACGCACACACACTGCGCTGAGCTGAAAAATGTTTGTGTATTTGGGAGGTGTCTATTTCGGATACGACATATCCCTTTATCTAGTCTCAAACGTAGGAAATAAAAAAGAAAAAATCATGCGAACTATTCGGCAGAATCATTGCCGGAATAATGCTAATTGAACCTCAAATAGTTTATTCAACTATCGAACTAGTTCTGGTATAATATCTCATATGTCCGTCCGGTTCGATATCACCTGTTCTACGTCCTACAATCAGAATCAGTTGAAGAAAGAGATATGGAGACAAGGAAGCACTTAGTCCTGATTCATTTTAATAGAGTTCGCTTCGGTACTGCATATCTACAAAAACAACTTTTCAAAAGTAAAAAAAAGCCATGCGTAAAAAAAAAAAAAAAAAAAAAAAAGTTGTGGCTAACAAATGGTGTGATATCAAATTTCCAAGCTATTATATTACTTATTTAACTTTTTTCCATTCAATAAGTTATCATATATATAAGTCGAGTGCCTAAGTATATGTTAATAGAAATCGTTTTCTCCTGTACTAAATACATCCTAACTTGTTTCTGAAAATTCAATTTTTTTTTAATTATGCATGATGGGCTTGGCGGCCATCTTTGCACATTATTCACAAAATTCTAAGCATCCAAATCCGTAGTTAAAATCCGAAGTTCAAAATTGTTATTTAAGCAAATATTTTAAGCGTTTCATTTATAGATTTGTATGCTCTGAAAATTGTGTCTTAAAATAATGATGACTTATCTTAAAAATTCATCTTATGATTTATTTTTTAGAGTAATTAATAATTTCAAACTAGTAAAAATCAATTTCTCAAAATATCAGTCTTATCTAATTTATCTGTCAGTAGTTAAAATCTGAAGTTCTAAATTGTTATAAACATATTACATTGCAAACATATTACGCTTTTACTTTAGAAATTTGGGTGCTTAGAAATATGGAAAGATGGCCGCCAAGCCCATCATGCATAATTTGAAAAAAATTGAATTTTCAGAAACTCGTTAGGATGTATTTAGTACAGGAGAAAACGATTTCTATTAACATATACGTAGGCACTCGACTTATATATATGATAACTTATTTAATGGAAAAAAGTTAAATAAGTAATATAATAGCTTGGAAATTTGATATCACACCATTTTTTAACCACAACTTTTTTTTTTTTTTTTTTTTTTTTTTTTTTTTTTTTTTTTTTTTTTACGCTTGGCTTTTTTTTACTTTTGAAAAGTTGTTTTTGTAGATATCATTTCTTTTTTTTTTAAACAGAATAAACATAATTTAAATAATCTAAACATGAGAAATAATTTAAAATTACATTTTACTTTCAGCCATTGTTTAAAAGGTTAACTAGAAATACCAGTAGATTTTTCAATTAAACTAATAACAACATACTAAATGTGGCTTGTTATAATACTTGTTATCCCCCGTTAAAAAATATCACTGACTTATCGATGAAATGAATAAAAATGGAATACGTACATAACGTGTCAGCGCTGCATTTGAAATCAAACGTGATATCACGCTCTTTTATTATTAGCACTAGCTGGCTTCGCCCACTAGCGGGCCCCTAATTTACATCGGGGCCTCGAATCTTGTAAAACCTCGAACCGAACGAACCTCCGACCTGGTTCCCCGCTGCCTTCGGCACCGGATAATCTCTTAATTTGCACATCGAATAGTATAAACCTCTAACCAAACTAACTTCCGATACGGGTCCCCGCTGCCTTCGTCACCGTATAGCTGTCGGGCTGCGCACGCTCAAGTTCCATCTTCCACCACCAGGTAAGCAATCTGTTCTGTATGAACCTCGGGCACTGAAATCGTTAAGGCTATAGATGTCGAGTCGAATGAGCTATACCCTGTCGTGATCTAGCCCTAGAACCAGAGATAGAAAAGTGCCCCCTGGTGGTGAAAAAACGAACTAAAATCGGAAAGCTCTATCGATGTCGAGTCGAATGAGCCATACCCCGTCGTGATCCGACCCATAGAAACAGAGATAGGAAAGCGTCCCCTGGTGGTGAAAGCTAATCTCGTTTGGGGGGCAAAAGGGGGGATGAACACCGGAGATACATAATAGGATTAAGCGGTCACAGACCTTTCCAACGATGTATCACATGAGTGGTATGTGCAAAATTTAGAAAAGTGCCCTCTTTGGGGGGGGGGGGGCTGAAAGTGGGAGGATGGACCCCAAAGATACATAATATCAATAAGCGGTCACAGGCCTTTCGAACAATATATCACATGAGTAGTGTCGGGGGGGATGTAAAATATGGGGGTAACACCTGTGGTGCATAAAACGAATAAGTGGTCACAGCCCTTTGTAACGATATGTGACATGACGGATATCGTTAAAATTTAGAATAGTGCCCCCCCCCCCCTTGTGTAGGCAAAACGCGCTCCGCCCCTCCCTGTAATTTTTGACGCGGCTTTATTTTTCAAATTTATGTTATGTGTTATAAAATATCGTAAAGATTTAAACAGGTAGCCTTATTATACTTCCTAATTTTGTTCACGCCCCTCCCCATCCCCTCCCCATCTCCTCCCTGAAATGTGACGCGCCATTCTTTTTTATAATTTTTTTATCATGTGTTATAAACTATCTTTAAGTTTAAAACAGATCGCATTGGAACTTAATATATTTGCTGAAATTACTATTATATATATATAATAATATAGAAATAAACCCTCCTTTAGCTTGTAATTAAGATATATGAACAATTTTTAGAATTTCTGAAAGCTGATTTTTATTTATTTATTTATTTATTTATCTATTTTTTTATTTTTTGTTTATTATTATTATTATTATTTTTTTTTTTTTTTCGTTGCCCTGTGCATGTTTGGAATTTCTTAGCAATTTCTTAGATTTACATTATTTTATTCAATTAAACATTTTACTGTTACAATAAATTTAAATGAAAACTTCACTTCTAAAACAAAAATAATTTAACAACTTGATTTCATTAATTTATAGGAAAATGACGTGAAAGGTATTCCTGCGAACGAAATGCCTGTCCTTTACCGTGTTTTTTTATTTTTAGAAATAAATAAATCACATTTAATTCATTTCAAAAATTTTGTTTACGTTTGGAAAGAAATTTTAAATGGCGATAACTCTTAATGTATACATTTTAGAAGGTACATCTTCCCTCAAAAACTAATTTATTTTTAAAGATCTTTCTAAAAACGTAAATTATATATTTAAAATATAAACACTACGTCTGATTACTTTATTTGAACTGAACACGCATTTTATCAGACAATTAAATACACTAAACAAACATGAGTGAAAAATTGACCTGGGCCTGGACTCGAACCTTATGCGTACCATGCCGACGCTCTGCGACTGAGCTACCCAAATCCATATCCATGACTGTCAATTTCTCATACTTATTCATGTTAGAAACAATTATCTGCCACAGTTTGCAGTCATATTTAATTGTTTGATAAAATGTGTGTTCTTATAATTGTGAAGTTTTATTTAAAAAATATATATATCTTCAGAAGAAAATGGCTGACTTGCAGATGAAATTTGATGTAGTTATAACCTGTAACTGATTTGTGCTATTATAATACAGATGGTACATGGTCGTTGGCGGGTTTTATCTCTGTTTTGGCATAATTTTTTAATCGCCAAGTTAATAACAGTTTTTTGCTAATTATGGATAGAAAATAATATTTTTTTACACTGGATTTTATAAAAGCACATAGATTACGTAATTACTTGTCTAAAAAACCAATCCTTTTTTTATTCTGCCGAATATTAATGTCTGTAGGTTGTTTGAAAAAAAAAAGTTTGACGAAGAAAAAAGTGATCATTTTAAGTAACTCGACGTTTTTTTAAAAAATCTATATCTCTGTTTATAAATCACTTATGAAGATGAGTTTGGTCTTAAATTGAAGTAATTCTTCATTAGATTCTTCTAGTTTTCGTTTTTTTGTTTTTTTTCTGCGACGCTTGGTTTATTTGATATCTGATATTTTAATCTGGCATGTTTTGTCGATTTAACATCGCGAAGTTGATTTCTGTAAGTAAGCAGTAGCGGTCTTGTCCAGTTCTTGGCGTTGTTTGTGTGGCGTTTTTTTTTAAGCTTGGCTTGGCAGAGCGACCGCCCTGCTTGATTTTGCGGCATAGTTCACCTGTTTTGCGGCATAGTTCGTTCTTGCCATATCTTTTGTGCGTGGAAAAAAAGTAGCTTACAGACATAAACTGAAAAGAAAACATATAATTTAATGAAAAGCTGTATTCTGCTACTTGCTTGCCAACTTAAGGGGGTCCGGGACATAAAAATATTTTATTGTATTAAGAAATTCTCTGTTTTTATCCGCTTAAAATGACGTTTAAATCCTGTTTCTATCTTAAATAGAACAGGATATATTAATTTTTTGCTCTAAAAATCTAGCTTTCAAGTAGTTGTTGTCATGGAAACGTTTTTGCGTTTTTCTGCATGATGGGTTCTTTCACGCATTCCCGTCTTTAAATCGTTATAAGTCAAAAACAGTTAAAGATAAATGGTTCAAACATGGAACATGTCTTTTTCAGTTATTTTACTTTAATTTTGATTCAGCAAATTTGAAAAAAATATTTACTTTTGAAAATATGATATTTTTTTTTTAAAGTTACATCATTTTTTTAAAGTTTTTACTTTAAATATATATATATTTTTTAATTAATATATTTTTAAATGCTGAATCAAAATTAAAATTCATATATTTCTGTTTATTTAAATGAAAAAAAAATTGAAATTCAGCAAATAATATTTCGAGTTATAACGATTTTAAATTACCCCCTTTTTTAATAAATTTTATTTTTTTTTTAAGTTATGGGAAGTTTTATCATGTGATTTTGTTTACAAATGATATGGTTAACCATCATAAAAAAATTCAAAATTTTAACTCAATAAATAATTTTTTTTTAAGTGTGTCTCGGAATTTAGGATTAAATTTAGCTAATTTGCGTTACTAATCGGTTAACTCATCGTGAACGGACTATACTTACCATAGAAAAAAAACGCATGCAACTATACCCTGGTTACATCTAATGATTTAAAGCTTATACTCAGTTGTGAAATATAATGCTTTTGCACGAAAACAATATTTTCCTTTTGAATAAATTTACTATAAATGTTTCACGCAATGCAGAGAGATTTTCCTCAAACCTAACGAAAAAACATTTCTATCTCCTATTCATGTCAATATTGTAATTGTTTTTTATTTATTGTAATTGTAAATAGCTGTTTTAACACATTTCACAATATCAAAAGCTATAGATCTTTGCTTTACGCAAATAAAGCTGTTTAAAATTCTACAGAGCTTTCAAAAGGTTTTTATTTTTATTTTCCCTTTGTATTGTCAGGTGTGTTAAGAGTTTTGAACGCTTTATATTGCAGCTGTGTTAAGAGTTATCAATAATAAGTCGCATATTGTTTGATATTTCAAACAAGAACCAAAACTCATGCGTCAAGCATGTATTATGTAATACTTTCCACCAATTCAAAAATAATTTTACAAATATTTTTCCTTTAGTAAGGTGAAAGATGATATCTAAGAAAACAATTTGGAAAACACATAACATATTTAAAAACCCGTTTTTAGGAATTACCAACAATATTCAGAAAAATATCCGAATTCTTTTGAGCAGCCCTGTATAGGATCTACAGATTTGTATATACACTACATAGAATGCTAAAATTTAGTTCAGTTAGGAAACGCTTAGCACCGTTTAAAATTCCTTTATGGAATTTCCGTTAATACACGGAAATGTATGCGAGAACTTTTTTGTTTACAGAATTTATACACATCAAAAATAGACAAAAACAAGATGGTAAGTGTGATCGAAGATCGCTCAAAGGGATAACGAACATCTGAAAAATTCGTTAAACTTCTAATATGACGTCAGATTTTCTTTTTAATTCTCTAATAACGTGATATTAATATTCCTTTCAAAACACTTTATCCTTTCTTTAATAAATCCAAATAAATTATTTAATTTAGCAACCAAAAAAAAAAAAAAAAAAAAAAAAAAAAAAAAAAAAAAAAAAACTCATGTTTTTGTTTTTTATAAAGTAAAAATTTACCGGTCTATTTTTTCTTTTTTTCTAGTATCCAAACAAGCCAGATAACGGGCGAAGCCGGCTATTGTATTCTGTCATAATAATATCTATCACGCAGACTAAATGCGACATAAAAAAATAATTTCAAAATTAAACATGTTGTACACCTTCAAAATGTTAAAATATGCTAATATTTTCATAATCGGATTTTTATCATGATTGAATATGTTTCTCAAACTCATATATTTACTATTCTCTATTACTCATATTGATACTCGCTTTGTATTATTCTTAAACATCTGAAAAATTCGTTAAACTTCTAATATGACGTCAGATTTTCTTTTTAATTCTCTAATAACGTGATATTAATCTGCTTTGTGTACATACACATACTCATACTCCTTGTATTATTGAGAAATCTTTGAAAATTTCCGCTTTATTACCACTATGACGTCAATCATTTTTATTTCATATTAATCTTTTTTTTCAATTGGTGAAACTTTTTATTTCATTTTCATTTTTCACATGGAAATCGTCTGATAGAAAATTAATTATTGTAGAAAGAATTTCATCGTGGAATTTTTAATTTTTGGCATCTGCTATAACGGAAAATGTGTAAATTTAATTGGAAAAGGCTGTTAGAATTTTGGTTTTATATCTCTATTTATTAAAATAATACGATTTTTTCAAATTTTAATATTTTGAGCTCTTTATAGCTGGTATTCTGCTGTATACACAAAGTTTCAACTCTGTAAGTTACATAGTTTCTGAGAATAGCTCTGTGACAGACAGACAACGGAGCGGGAGTAATAGGGTTTCGTGAGATGAACGAAACCCTAAAAAATGAGCTACATTTAAAAACACATTCAGCAACTGAAAACGCACTTCCAGCAATTATTGTTAATAGACAGTACCGAATTCTTTTGTGTGTCCCTGTAAATGAACGATGAATGCTATACACTGAAAAAACTAACTGAAAAAAAAATATGAAAAATTTGTTAAGTATCACTCATAAAAATATGAAAAAGCTGTAGAAATAAGGAAATATGATAAAGAGGCATGCGGAAAGAATTGAAAAAATGCCTTTAATATTAAGGAATATGGCGGATTCATTACTTGCGCGTATTGGAAGTGTGATGCGGTTGCAGTAGAAAGTGCACCTGTGAGTTAACCCTCTGTTCTATAATGGAGCTCGCAAGGAAGGTCTCCATACGCGCATACTTAGAAAAAATTGAAAAAATAGCAGAATATTCTTCTGATGAGGATATACAGGGGTTGGACAAAAATATGGAAACACCTTTAAAAAAAACATATTACCATGCCTACTGTTCAACCACGCTTCTAAGAACTCCGGTTGGCAGAATGCCAAGCCGATTCCATTCACACTGTAGGGAGAATAGCCCCGGCAAAAGAAGCTGAAATCACTGCTCTTTATCTTAGGCAACGTACTTACGACTGACGCACTTCCCCATTTTCGACATGGACTAGCCATTTTCGCCCATGCGCAGTTCGCTCCAGGTTTCTATCAAGCGTGGTGCATCAGTAATACAGTGTTGGAAAACCATTGGCATTCAAAACAGTTTGCAGTCTTCTCGGAATGGATAAATACAGGTCTTGTATGGTTTCCAATAGAATCTTATACCATTCTTCCTTCAAAATAGAGGCAAGTTCGGCTAACGATGATGGAGGTGGATAGCGATCACGCACTTTTTTCTCCAAAGTAGACCATAAAGGTTCAATAATATTGAATTCTAGTGACTGTGGTGGACAGGGGAGTTGCGACAAATCACCTCATGTTCACATGGACAAAACTATGGAAATACCTTGAAAAAAACATATTACCATGCCTAATACAGTGTTGGAAAATCATTGGTATTCAAAACAGTTTGCAGTCTTCTCGGAATGGATAAATACAGGTCCTGTATGGTTTCCAATAGAATCTTATACCATTCATCCTTCAAAATAGAGGCAAGTTCGGCTAACGATGATGGAGGTGGATAGCGATCACGCACTTTTTTCTCCAAAGTAGACCATAAAGTTTCAATAATATCAAGTTCTGGTGACTGTGGTGGCCAGGGTAGTTGCGACAAATCACCTCATGTTCACATGGACAAAACTATGGAAATACCTTGAAAAAAACATATTACCATGCCTAATACAATGTTGGAAAATCATTGGTATTCAAAACAGTTTGCAGTCTTCTCGGAATGGATAAATACAGGTCCTGTATGGTTTCCAATAGAATCTTATACCATTCTTCCTTCAAAATAGAGGCAAGTTCGGCTAACGATGATGGAGGTGGATAGCGATCACGCACTTTTTTCTCCAAACTAGACCATAAAGGTTCAATAATATTAAGTTCTGGTGACTGTGGTGGCCAAGGGAGTTGCAACAAATCACCTCATGCTCACAAAACCAGTCCTGGACGATCAGAGATGTGTGAATAAGGGCGAACACAGTACCACTATATTGGGGAACAGACACTGTACCATGGCATGGGCATGATCGGCCAAAATAGTCAGATAATCCTTGCCAGTAATGTGACAGTGCAGAGTAATCATAGGGCAAAAGAAATGCTACGATATGGCTGCCCAAATCATGATTAACCCCCGCCATGTTTCATTCTTGACAGCAAGCAGTCTGCATCGTAGGCTTGGGACGGCGCACAATGGATTATTTGACACAAAATCCTGGCCAAAATTATTTTTCAAGTGTTATAAAGTTAAAAACCATTGCTGTTGATTTACTATAAGTAAATACACTTATTTAATGTTATATTCACATAAATGTATGCATTTATTTAAAAAATAAATATATTGTACAAAGTTTACTTAAGGCTGCTATAGTCACTCAACTATCGAATTCCCTTCGCTAATGTTAAGTCAATGGGCATGTGATGCATTCGTACATTCAGGGGTCGCAGCGTCCTATATATTTTTTAATAATCCCCACCACTATTTTCAAAATATAATATTCACAATATCCTTCTATTGCAAATTTTAAAGAAATCTACCATCTTATTTATAATTTGAAAATAGTGGTGTGAAACATATAAAAAAAATATAGGACGCTGCGACCACTGGTATATTTTAAATATCTCCTCGATAATTTTATGTCTTTAAGTCATTTTTTCTTTGTGTTTTTCTTAAAATATGTTTATATTTTTCTTAGTTCTCAAAACATTTCTAAAACCTATGCTTATTTTAATATTTTATATTTTAAAAGCTGTAATATTTTATAGTTTAAAAGTGTAAGTAAGATTTTAACACTTCATATGAAAATAAGTATATATTTTATATATAGTTTGACAACTAAGACAAAAAGAGACATCCTTTAAGGAAAGTACAAATAAAAAAGAAGTTAAAAATATTAATTTCCTAAGGAGATATTTTATAAATACGAAAATATATCATGCCCGTGGGCTCAACATTAGTGAAGGGAATTAGTAAGTTGAGCGACTTGCAACCTTAACTATTTACTGTTTATAAAAGGAAAGTAATTGTTGAGAAATTTGTCTTATTTACTATTAATGTTTAATTAAATGTATTTAATTTTACTATAGATAAAACTTATTATTTACATTTAATAATATTTATTACATTTAAATTACGTTTAATAATAATTATTACATTTAATTTATATTTAATAAAGTTGCATCTAATAATAGGTTTAGTAAATTGGAGTCTATATAGTATAGATATGCTAGTTTTTGAGTGTATTTAATATATTACCAGTTTCAATATGATTCTTCTCCCTCCTTTCTCTCCTTATGTTTCACCTATGAGCCCCCGAAACTAATTAGGGAACCTTTTTTTAATAAATAAATATATACAATTTGAATCGATCGGAAATTTCTATTAAGAGATATCGAGTTGTGTGCGTATGTACGTACCTACATACCTACATATGTACGTACGTACATATATAGACACATAATCTGTAGGTACATTATTCCTACAAATATGCAAATGGCTGATATGTTTACAAAGGCATTACACAAAGTTAAATTTTATGAATTGTTATTTATTTGCTGTGTGTATAAATAATGTTTAAACTATGTCATATTATTTTTAATGGTTGGTTATTAAAATTTTCTTTCAGTTTTCCTGATTTAACCCTTTCAGGGGCAAGCACTTGTGCTCCTGTAACGTTCAATTCCCACCGGAATTTAGGAAAGAATTTAGTTCAAAATAAGAATAAGCAAATTTTCAACTTTTTCTCGTCAAAGTTAAAAAAGTAAAATTTAATTAAAAGTTTCTGGTTTTAATCGGATTAAAATTAGGTGGTATATAATATATACCACCGCCCCTCAAAGGGTTAATGCTAGATTATGGGCGGTTGGTAGAATTTTGTAATTATAGCAATACGCTAAATTGTTATTATTTCCGTTTTCAGTTTTATACAATTTTGTTCGTTTAACTATGATTAGTTCGTTCAGCTAGCTTTCTGTCAGGTCTGCTACTTTTCTGACAGCTCCGCCAACTACGTTTATAAATACATGTAAAATTCTATGTTCTGTTCAGTTGTTGTTGTGTATCTGAATAACTCAATACAGTCGTATTCAATCCAGCCTTGCTTTTTAGGGACGTTCGTAATTATACACTGATGTCAAGAAATTAAGGGGCAGTGACCAATTTCAGACGTTTAGTCGAATATCTACTGAAACTCGTGAGGAAATGCCCGAAATGCCCTTGAAATTTGAGGATGTAAAGAACATGCTTGACTTCACGGTTTTCAGTGGCAATAATAATTTTAATAATAAAATAATATTTTCGATCACCCAAATAACAGAAAATGTTAAAAATGGTCTGTCACTATATCAAAAGACTATGTAAGTCATGTTCAACATCTGTGTGTATTTGTATAAGCATAGCACGTATATTCGTAAAGATGTTAACGTTTCTGTGAAAAATTCAAAAGGTTTTTATTTTTATATAGCATGCAGAGTATTCAGCCGAATTTAACGCCACTTTCCAAAAAATTGACAAAAAATTGTAGAAATAGTATACTGCAGTTAAAATATTAATATGTTGAATATTTGATGAGATATGGGTATTTGTATGAAATAAATTTTAACTGCGCATGCGCGAACTACAGCAAACCTTTTTTGTCATGATTTGATAGTCAATACTATAGGGCAACTCATATAAAAAGACCAGTGAAATATCGTGAAAACGCAAAAAGTTACAGCAATAATTGATAAATTGAGGAGGAAATCCCATAGGATTATATCGGATTTCCTCCTCAATTTATCAGAATCATAAAATAAAATCAATATCTACAATATGAAAATCTGCACATAAAATAAATTTTGTATTCTTGCATTGTTTGCATAAGAGTGCAACAGCTATTACACCAAGATCTGAATATTTATAAAACTAGTTATAGTTTGTCATGTTTGACGTACAATTTCCAACTTGTTTATTATCAGTCATAGTGAAACAAAGTTTTTTTTATTAAGTAGAAAGATATAATATTGTTTAAAATGTCCTAATACTGGGAAAATATAATGAAAGGGAGGGGGGGGGATGTAAAATAGGAATTTCAAAGAAACGATTTTCTTTTTATATATATATATATATAATAGTAGCTATATTTTAAAAATTGCAAACTTGATAAACAGAATAGTAGGTCATTTCGTGCATCTAATAGGTTTATACCCTCGGACATTTCATGAAATTCTATCCAGCCATTTCTTAAAAGTGATGCACCAACGGACCAAACTGACCGCTTGCGACATATATATATATATATATATATATATATATATATATATGGACAGGAAATATCATCGAACAACAGTATCATGAATGAAATCAATAGAAGAATAAGAAATGGATGGAGTGCTTTTGGGAAGAACAATATCATTCTGAACAGTAACATGCCCCTATGTGTGAAAAGAAAGGTGTTTAACTTGCACTAACTTATGAAGCAGAAACATGGACGCTAACAAAATGGATAGTACAAAGATTACAAACAACACAGCAATGTATGGAAAGATGTATGCTAGGAATAGCCAGAAGAGACAGAAAGAGAATAACTTGGATAAGAAGTCAGGCGAATGTTTTTGATGTCATTGAGAAATTAAACGGCTAAAATGGAAATGGGCTGGGCACATTGCAAGTAGAGAAGCCAATAGATGGAGCACAATGACCCTACACTGGTATCCCAGATATGTAAAACGACCAAAAAGATGACTCAAGTAAGATGGAATGACGAAATCAGAAAAGTGGCCGGTGTTAATTGAATAACTAAAGAACGAGACAGGAAAAAATGGAAAAATCTGGGGGAGACCAACATACAGCAGTGGATTGAAAACGGTTGTTGATGATGATGTATATATATATATATATATATAAACTTAATGTAAAATGTAACCATTGAAACAAAAGAAACTGACCATACTCAATGATATCGCAATACCAAAGAGCCGTGTCAAATTACAAATTAAAAAATGTAGTCCTAATAAATGAAATATTATTAATTCAAATGAAAAAGAAAAAAAAAGGAAAATAAAAACAACAAGAGTATAAACACAAATGAAAGCTTATAATGTAATTCATTTTTTCAAGGGCAAGGAAATTACATTTATAAGCATAGAACGATTGTTTTCTGTATATGACACCAGCTTAATGCCAAAAATCATGTCATATCCTGCCCGAACAATCGTTGAAACAAGATTGAAAAACAAGACCTTTTAAAATGGAATATTATAAATCATACAAACAATTTGAATAAGAGTGGAAAAAAAGGAAGAAAGATAAAGAAAAGTCATATATTACTTACATTAATTATTTACCGATATTCATTAGTATAATTCCAGCACATGGTCAAAAAATGTATCTAACGAAAAAGGTTAATTTAACAGTTAAGAAGAATATCCTTCAGATCATAAATTGTAACCAACAGTTGCAGTTATTTTTATTTAACTACAGTGATTACAACATTTTATTAAGTTAAAAATGAAGAAAAAATAAATAAAAATATATATAAATAAAAACTATTAATTAAGTTACTTTAATTTTAATTTAATAAATTAAAATATATTATATTACTTGATAATTTAAAATTATATCATAAAGATTATCACTAATGTTCTAAATTGCCAAGTTATAATGTTTTAAATTACTTATATGCTGCTGCCATCTAGTGTAAAAAATATTAGACTATACTTATATTAGTATAATATTTAATGCTACATAAAAATTACTTTTTCTGCTGACATCTAATGTAAAGATATTAAACTATATCTGGTATATTATTTAATGCTACGTATAAATTACTAATTTGCAGCTGTTATGTGTAAATATATTAATTTTACTAGTTAATATTAATGATTTATATAAAGAATAAGAGTTACTAGTATAATATATTTTATTTTTTACAGATGACAATATTTATTTTTTACAGATGACAATATTTAATTTAAAATTATAACTATTGTAAAGCATTGAATGCTATTTTAACTATCCCATTTAATATTTATCTTAATTCAACTAAAACAATAATGTAGAATCCAAATGATATTTTCATTTTATAAAGAATTAGTAGCATACTTAATAAAGACGTGTGTGTGTGTGTGTGTGTGTGTGTGTGTGGTTATGCTTCACTTTGCAGCCACAACTACCCAGCGCAGACCACTGGTGTTTGTGTGAGGTAGTAGCCTCGAGCCTCTCTCATCGTGGTTGCATGTCGGTAGCTGTGGGGGTGGGTGAGATAGGATGGTTGAAAGTGATCGACCTAGAGCATTTTCATATGTGTGTGTCCCAACTACCCGGAACAGACCACTGGTGCTTGTGAGTGGTAGTAGCCTCGAGTCTCTCCCATCCATCGTGCACTGGTGGTTGCATGTCGGTGGCTGTGGGAGATAGGGTGGTTTAAAGAGATCGACCTAGGGCATTTTCATATAGACGTGTGTGTCCCAATATTTCACTTTGCAGCTAAAACTGCCCAGCGCAGACCACTGGTGCTTGTGTGTCGTAGTAGCCTAGAGTCTTTCCCATCGTGCACTATGGTAGTTGCATGTCGGTAGCTGTGTGGGTGTGGGAGATAGGGTGGTTGAAAGTGATCGACCTAGGGCATTTTCATATTTCGACCAAAGTGTTCTAAAAAATGTTTGGAATCTTCTTCAACGGGAATTGGTTCATTCAATTTAACATGAACTAACTAAGATATAGATATCTAAGTAAGATGATTTCGCGCCCCCTAGAGGTGGAAATTGAAACTAAACGATATTGTAAAGCGTGCGTAGCACGCCTGCTATACAATGCCGTAGGCAGCGGGGACGAGTGCCGGAGTTTCATTAGGAAAGAGGTTTGTTTTGAACAGAATGCGCGCCAAAATGACTATTTTTATCGAAAGCGCAAAAGAAAGTTACTGATTTCCGGGCAACGTCGGACGGATCAGTTAGTTTATCTTTAAAGATCAAATTACCCCTTGACCATATAAAAAGGAGTTAAAACTCTACTGGACATAACTGCCCTACTAAAGCCAATTTTTGTATGGGGTTTCTTTTAAAATGTTAGTAAAGAATCGAAGTTTAATACACTCCTGCAAAATTATAAAATCAGAAAATTTCCAATTTGTTTAAATCATAATATAAATAAGCTTAGCTTGAGATTAATAAAATAAAGATAAATATTTATAAAAAAAAAAAAGACATCTAAATTTAATATAACTCATAAATAAAATGGAGCAAATAATTTAAATAAGAAACTTTATAACTTAAAAAATATATAATAAAATAAAATAAAATAGAAACATTATGTGAGACCTGGACAAAATTATGAACTCAAAGTTATGAATTTCTAGTATAAGCTGTTAAATAAAAAATAAAAAAATGATTTTCTGACACTTTGAAAAGTATCTGACCCCATTGACCTGTCTAGGCAAAAGAATTGAGATGTTTCTCCGACTATTGATGGCAGGGGTCTATGCAGGGTTTTTTTTCTTGGAGCTCATTTTGTGAAAAATAAAGGTTATTTTTGTAAAATTTATTATATTTTTGTGAAAAATAACATTTCCTAACAAAAGTTGAAATTCAGTTACTCAAAATCAAGTATTTATTAACAAAAAAAAAAATTAAATCCCTTTGCTGAAGTTTTCCTCTCTGGTGAATTCGTTTGTTTACAAATTACACATTTTAAAAGAACACAAAATAATAAATATTTCATAAATAGTAAGTTTTTATGGAATAGAATTTTGTGAAAGGACCTATTTTATTAAAAAGAATTTTGTGAAGACATCTGTTTTATTATAAAGAATTTTGGAAGGCCCCCATTTTAACAAATTGATTTTTGTGAAGGAATTCATTTTATTAAATTGATTTTTGTGAATGGGGCTCATTTTATTAAATTGATTTTTGTGAAGGGATTTTGTTGTTCTTGTTTGTTTACAAATTACACATTTTACACTCAAACCCGTCAAACTGGGTCGAATCCCGGTAGGTAGGGGCCTGGTCAGTGGTCTCCAAATTACACATTTTAAAAGATCACAAAATAATAAATATTCCATAAATAGTAAGTTTTTATGGAATAGAATTTTGTGAAACGGCCTATTTTATTAAAAGGAATTTTGTGAAGACATCTGTTTTATTATAAAGAATTTTGGAAGGGCCCCATTTTAGCAAATTGATTTTTGGGATGGGGCTCATTTTATTAAATTGATTTTTGTGATGGGGCTCTTTTTATTAAATTGATTTTTGTGAAGCTCATTTCATTAAATTGATTTTTGTGAAGGGAGACACTTGGAGGGTTATTGCTGAAACTGCGGAAATTTCAAATGTTTTACGAGTTTTCTAAACCGTTTACTTAGGCATATTTCACTTTATTTAAACGGTGAAGTATTTTTATAGTATCCAAAAGGTCTTGGAAATTGTTTTCTAATCTATGTTTTAAATATGATTTTTCGTTCTTGTTTGGAAGATATTTAAAATATAAAAGCTCAAAAACTAATTTTCTATTTTTTCAATTCTAGACTTCCTCTAAAACATGGCATAATACATTTAATTCAAATTTAAACTTTTCACAAATTTTGAAAAAATAAAAATAAAAAACAATATTTTTTCTCGGATATTTTTCTGAAAAGTTTTTCCTCATGATTGAATAATGAACAAACCATTGCGTTTTTCACACTGTCCTGAGAGTCACGCGAGTAACTTAATAATAAGTTTAAAAAGTGTGAAATGATTGACTAAAAAAATATTTCAACTTTAATGCCATTCGATAAGGACCACTAGAGACCAAACCAAAGAAGCCGCGATGAAATTAGCTCCTTACTCCGTGGTGCTGTTTATTGTAGTAATGGTTAGGAGTGCATATTCCGTGTTCGAAGACGATCCATTTATGAGGTGTGGATACGAAACTATTTGCCTGGACCCAAGTAAGATTTAAGGACTTTTTTTCTAGTGTTGTTTCTGTACTCTAAAAATATCCGTGATTAGAAGGTATTTTTCCGTTGTTTGTCTTTTTTTTTTTTAATTAGTTAAATTGTGTTCCGGACCTTCTAAAACGTAATTTATATATTTAAAATGAAAATCGCATTCTGTCAAATCCACACTGTCTGTCTTTTCCACACGAAAATCGTCTCTTTGCACATGCTACAACATTTTTTTTTTTTTTTTTTGAAGGTTTCTATCCTCAGAAACGGGAAACCTAATTGATTAACCCTTACAGGTTTAGCCTAGGAGGATTGAAAACGGTTGATTGAATATGGATGAAGCCGTATCCTTGCATTGAAAGCATAGGCCTTCGGATATATTTTTGCTCTGAGGTTGCTAAAGCTTTTTTTTTAAGAACTCATGTTTTCATGTCAAAATTTTGCGAAAAAGTATGCATATTTAGTAAAATATGCATACTTTTTCGCAAAATTTTAAAGAGAGCTTGGATACAGTTATATTTATAACCGATTGAAATGTCAGAGAATTCGGAAGATGAGAACTATTTTCTTTATTGTTATGTTAAAAGAGCCGACACGAAAACAAACAAACAAACAAAAAAAGCGAGAAGAATACATTTATTTTACAACTAGATAACAACATTTTTTCACGAAATTTTTACACGGGCTGTAAAACCGTTTTATTTATCACCAATAAATATTTCAAAGCGTTCAGACAAAAAGAACTTTTTATTTTAAAACCTTGAAACAGCCCTAGGTAAAAAAACAAGAAAATGGAGCATAACTAAATATCAATATTTTTTCGCGCTTTTTTCATTTTAAAACATAATTTCATATAAAATCGGGTTAAAGATATATAATAATAAAAACTTGATTTTTTTTTTTTATTTATTATCAACGGGACCGGGCAACGCCGGGAACGAGTCAGCTAGTTAGTAGTCTAAAACATAAAGTAGTTTAAATTTTTCACGAATCCAATACTTTCTTCTTGGTGTTAGATAGAAGAGAGTACAACATGTGGGTAAGTGGAATCGACGATCGCAACATTAAATGAAACCCTTTCGTTTCGTTTAATGTTCCTTTCAAAGCACTTTATCCTTTAATTAACAAATCCAAATCATTAATTTATAATTATCCTTAACATTTATCAATACACTTTATCTATAAAAACATAGATGGCAGCATCAATAAATTTAATAGTAAAATTATAAAAAGAGGAAGCAGTTTTTAAATCAAATTTAAAATGTTCAAGAACTGCTTTTCAGACAATTGTAACAGCATAAGTTTGTATTTCTGAAAAGCATCTTTAATTACATGATTTGATTTTAGCTAAAAACAAGAACGAAAAATCATGCGTCAAGCATAGATTATGTAACACATTCCAACACTTCCAAAATTCAAGCATAGATTATGTAACACATTCCAACACTTCCAAAATAATTTAATAAATCATTACCGTTTAATAAGCTGAAACATGATATCTAAGTAAACAATTTGGAAAACGCATAGCATATTTAAAAACATAATTTCAGGAATTACCAACAATATCCGGAAAATATCCGAATACTTTTATGCAGCCCTGTATATGGTCTATGGAACTTTATATATACTACATAGAATGCTAAATTTTAGTTCAGTATAAGGAAACTCGTAGCATAGTTTACAATTCTCCTTCTGGAATTTCTGTCAATAAACGGAAATGTATTTGCGAACTTTTGTGCTGCCCTGTATAGAATCTACAGAATTTATACACATCGAGTAATAGACAAAAAATGAGTTAAATTTAAAATCGCGTTCAGCAACTGAAAACGCACTTCCAGGAATTATTGTTAACAGACAGTTGTCCAATATTCTATAGTAAGCCTCTTGTAATGCACCTTAGTGATTATATATAAATTTCAATAGTTTGAAATAGTGAAACATTATTAAAATAAACAGCAAACGATTATTCTCCACAGATGTAATGTAACGGAATTCTTTTGACTGTGCCTGTAAAGTCAGTATATGTGCTATGCACACCTTATTCCATAGTTAGCCTCTTGTAATGCACCTTAGTGATATATATCAATTACGATGTGTTTGAAATTGTGTAACATTATGAAAATAAACCGCAAGTAAATTTTCCCCATGTCACGGAATTCTTTTGAGCGTCCCTGTAAAAAAATTGTAAGTGCTACACACTTCATTTTCGATACCGAACATGCCATATAACCTCAATAACATATATCAATTGCATGTCAGTCCGAATATATTTACGCGAGTTAGAGCACGGACAGGCGGCAGACAGACAGATAAACCGAATATATAAACACTTTTCAAATATGTTGAAAAGTGTTAAAAACGAAACCCTTAAACACCTGCACAAAAGAATTTGCTCAAAAACTGGTTTTCTATTGTTTATTATTATTATTATTATTATTATTATTATTATTATTGCAGACTTCCTCCAAAACAAGGTATAATACTTTTAATTTAAATTTAAACTTTTTCACAAATTTTTAAAAACAAGTTGAAAACTGTACGTCAAACATGACAAATGAGTTCGTACTATAACTAGTTTCAGTAAAATGAATTATATGGTCTATTATTATGATATGATTCATTTCCGCAATAAAATAAAAACAATTTAAGTTGGCAGCATTTTATCGTTTGTTGACATTTACTGAAGATTAGGTTGGGAAACTTAAGCCTAGCTTTGAAAATTTCAGAGCTTTAAATTCATATTTAGACTCTTTTTCCATTTAATATCTATTTTTCCGGAAACATCTATCCAAAAAACTGTCGGTAGATTATAGGATTGATATAATTAAACAATTATAGTATACAAATTCGGTTTTTAAATTCAGTAATACGGAAATAATAGGACTCCATCTTAAATAGGACTTAATCGCCATGGTAATCAAGAATCATTACCTATCATGGGTATCATTGAATTAGTTACGTATAATAGGATTTAATAGAATCAAGAATGTGACTGTAACTTGGTCATAGAAGTTATAAAATGCCATATACGCCATATATGACAATAACATCGTACATGTCAGATAACTTGGCGATACATCTCAGTCGCTTGACGATTAATCCTCGGAATCTTATATAACAAGGAAGTATCGATTTAAAAAAAAATTCAAATTACTTAATAAATATTTTTATTAATATCTTTTTAAGTTTTGATTCGATTTTCATAAAATTTCAAATGACTCAACAAAATTCTGCAACGATTATATATATGAAATTCCAAACCATTCGGTTGGGTAGTTTTTGCGTTATTTTACGCGGATGGACGGACCAGACGACCACTACAGGTGCGTGGTATCTATCTATCTATCTATATTATAAAGGACAAACGTGTCCGTGCGTAACGCTGACGTCATTTTGCGAATGGCAACAGTTGACGATGAAATTTCGGTTTTGCGATTTTTGCTACTGCAATTTTTAAAATTCTAAACATGGCACATTTTTAATTTTTAGACCGTTATATAGGGGAAAAAATCTACTTTCAAATGCAATTTATTTGACAACTGTATTGCTATTTACTCATTTAATATAGCATTCAAGCATTATTATTTTTTTAAAAAATCTAATCTCTATCGCTTGCAGACGATTATAAAACATTATTCTCTTTTTACTTACCCATCATACGTAGTATAGGGTAAGTCTTGTAATCGTTTTGAAAATCGAAAAAAAAAAATTTGACGGATTTACACGTTTCAGACACTGGAGATTCCGAAAAACATATTTTTAGAAAAAAAAATTTGCCGTCCGTCTGTGTGTGTGTGTGTCTGTAAACGCTCTATCTCCCGAAACAATTGAGACAGAGACTTGAAATTTGGTATGTACTTAGTATGTAATAATGGGAAGAAGCCTATTTCATTTCAATAACCTCGATTAACCGGAACTATTTTTTTCGGACTCTCGAAATATTCGTTCTGATAAAAGGTATATAAAAATTTTCGAAATTGTTTAGTTTAAGAAATGAATATAAAAGACAATAAAAAAAACATAAATTTTACATAAAGCATGAAGTCGATCGGATAATTAGTTGCCGAGATATTTGGAATCCTATTTTCCACACTCTTCGATTTTTCATGACCCTGTATTTCATCCAAATTTCACTTTAAAGATATATTTTAATTGAAAATTTGACGCTTAATCAGATGCAATAAACCGCTAGTTAATAGAATTATTATTTTTGGAGTTATAAGGAAAAACCTCTTTCAAGCAATTCAGTAACCGAGCCTTTAAAGTTTATGACGTCATCAAGCCACGAGTTTATTTGAATTGCAATGCATTTTATAAGTAGTTTACACATTTTTATTTTAATATTTTACATTATGCATATCCAAGATGGGTAAGTATTACGGTGGCCCCCAACGACTAGTTTCACTTTAAACAACATAAAATTTCAGCATTTGTTTCCAGCTAATTTTCAATAACGTAATTATGCCTTCATTAAGCAATAAATAATATAAATAAAACACAAATTTAACAGACATGTCATTGAAATAAGCGCTTAAAACCACTGAAAACATCAGAATAATAAAAAAAAAATCTGTATATAACGAAATTTTTAGCGATTTCTTCGGCTATTAACTTCTGGCACGAGGTCAATGCGAAATTACCGCTTTTAATAATATAAAAAATTTATTTGAATATACATTTGACATATTTCATATAAAATGTTCTTTGGTGTCGTTAAAGGGTAATCTAAGAAAATATTAAATGTAAAAAATCTATTGTAGTTTTCAATAAGGAAAAAAAAAATGGTTTTCACATATATATTCTATCCTGGGAACCCCGGGTTGGATGCCCTTAGTTTATATAATTACGAACGCACCTAAAAACAATATCCTTTCCCGAATATTTTCCTGAAAAGTTTTTCCTCATGATTGAATAATGAACAATAACTTGCGGTTTTCACACTGCCCAAACTTTAGTCACGCGAGGACTTGCATAAATAAGTTTGAAAGGTGTGAAATGATTGACTAATAAATTATTCCAGCTTTAATACCGTTCTACAAGGACCACTAGAGACTAAACCGAAAAAGCCATGATGAAATTAGCTCCTTACTCCGTGGTGGTGTTTATTGTGGTAATGTTTTGGAGTGCACATTCCGTGTTCGAAGACGATGCATTTATGGAGTGTGCATACGAAAGTATGTGCCTGGACCCAAGTAAGATTTAAGAAAATTTTCCTAATGTTGTTTCTGTAGTCTAAAAAAATCCGTAAAGTGAAGGTATTTTTCCGTTGCTTGTTTTTAACCATTGGGAAAATGGTTGTTACTTTCGGTCGAGAATGGACGAAATGATGTATGCACTTTACTCTTTTAACCGTTTTTAACGAAATTCTGTAACTTTAAAAGAATTTTTTAAGCGATTTTAACGAAATTCTGTAACTTTAGAAGAATTTTTTAAGCGATTTTAACGAAATTCTGTAACTTTAGAAGAATTTTTTAAGCGATTTTAACGAAATTCTGTAACTTTAGAAGAATTTTTGTAAGTGTTTTTAACGAAATTCTGTAACTTTAGAAGAATTTTTTAAGCGATTTTAACGAAATTCTGTAACTTTAGAAGAATTTTTGTAAGTGTTTTTAACGAAATTCTGTAACTTTAGAAGAATTTTTTAAGCGTTTTTAACGAAATTCTGTAATTTTAGGAGAATTTTTCTTTGAATAGGCAATAGAAATGCATAAAATCGTTACAAAAATGTTAGTTACAAAAAGGATAGATGCAAATTATCAGATATGAAAAAAAGCCGAATTCAAAAATGGACTTCGGATGAGAAATCGTCTTTTAAGCAAAAAACGTGGTCTTCAACTTTAATTTCCTCAAAATGCCTTTAACTCAGATATCAATCTAAACACGAGCTAAAGCAATACTTAAATTTTGCTTAGGAGATGGTCTACAAATAGAAATTGTACCAAACTTTAAACATTTCAATGCTAACACCTAAATTTTTCATCATATTTGGATATTCGGTTTATTCTACCTTCTGATACCAAGTGGGAAGTCAGTAGATAGGAAATGGGACTTCTGCGTTAGCAGCAGGGGGTGGCGGTGGTGCGATGGTTACACCGCCTGCTGCCGAGATCATACTATAGTAGATGGGTTGAATAGCTAGCGTGGGGAAGCTATGTTATAGTAGAGTGGAGCGAATAAGTCTGCTATAAGAGGGGGTATTTTAGGGGATGCTAAATTAATAAAATTTTTAAATATCTTATAGTACGAGGAACTGTTATGGTAGATTCTGAACACTGTCCCTCTATCCCTCTGCATTTTCCCAATGGTCGTTGTAATTTGTTAAATTAGAATTTTTTTTTCTTTAACAGACAAATTGTGTTCAGGACCTCCTAAAACGTAAGTAGTTTAAATTTTTCATGAATCCAATGAATCCAATACTTTCTTCTTGTGTTAGATAGAAGAGAGTAAAACATGTGGGTAAGTGTGATCGAAGATCGCACCAAGGATTCCGTTTAATGTTCCTTTCAAAGCACTTTATCCTTTAATTAATAAATAAAAATGTTTAATTTATAATTATCCTTATCATTTATCAATACACTTGATCTATAAGAATATCAGGTCGCAGAATCAATAAATTTATTAATAAAATTATAACAGGAGGAAGCTATTTTTAAATCAAATTTAAAATATTCAACAACTGTTTTTCAGACAATTTTAACAGCATTTGTTTGTATATCTGGAAAGCACGTATTTTTCGTACACGTATTTTTCCGTTTATCAATTCGATGTATATTTCTCGAGTTATTCGACCGTTTCCAGACTTTTCGGACACCCTGTGTAAGGTTTCCCTGGCAGCTGCAGACTTAAAAAGACTATTGTTATGGGATTATCTTATTGTGTGTGTATCTGCTGTGTACTGTGAAGCTTTCTTAACTGAAATCTTAATCCGAGTAGGTGCGTGACATTATCTGTGTTGAAAGAATGTTTAGTATAATGGAAGAAGTTTTTCCTTTGTGATGGTAAGTTCATAGATAAGAGAGATTTCACCCATTCTATAGGAAGACAGATCTATCAAAAGGAGATTATTTTCGGTCAAGGAAACGGAACACCTGGGAGAGAGGGGAGCAGCCCGGTTGACAAAGGGTGCTCTGGAGTTGACCGGAGAGAGTGAGTTAGTTTGAACGTAGGACTGAAGCGTGTAGGTTGTTGGGAGAGAGGTGTGTTGAACACGCTCTGAGACACGTGTATCGAGAGAGATCTTTTAGGAGGGAAGAGAGAAAGTGTGTGAGATTAATAGTAATCTCTGATCTGAGTTAATTAACGTAGCTTAGCAGTACACAGAAAGTATTTTCTGTATCTTTATTTAATGTTGAACCGGATAAGCTATATCCGAGTTTCTAAGTGTAAATATTGTAAATAAAGTGTTAGTTTAAGTTTAATTGAAAGAGTTCGTCCTATTCCCAACATACCTCTCATAACGTGACCGATATCACGTAGTCATATCGGTGGTGGCAGCATACAAAAAAAATACCGGATTATTCTTCGAAGTTGGGTGGACTTAGAGGGAATCCGACACCCTGTATATAAATGATATACAGAGTTGCACAAGAGAATGCAGATATTTTACCGACTATAGATGGTAATTGCTAAAACTGCGTTTCAAATGTATTGTGCGCTTTTGAAATTGTTTACTTAAACATCATCTTTAGCCCTATATTAAAGGTGAAGTTTTATTACAGTGTTCGGAATGTATTGGAAAATTTCTCACAATCTATGCTTGACACATGATTTTCCTTTCTTGTATCGCATTATAAACGGAGATTTTAAATATGTCTCTTTCCTTCAAAAAACACGAAAAATGCGCGAACCAAAGGTAACTAGTCAGATGTGCCAATCCCAAAACTTTCTTCTATCTCACACAGGTTTCACATACACCAAAAACGAATCAGCACCAATTTATATCAAGGTCTAACTGAATCTAAAGTTTTATTAAATTCCGTGCATTAGCTCTTGAGATATAACTTTCGCTAAAATCGTGTAAATCCTGTAAAATTCAGCATAGCAGTGCCACCTGTTGGAAGATTTACACCAAAACGTAATCAACTACAACTTATGTCGACTTGTAACTGAATCTGAAGTGAAGTTTGATGAAATTCTGTGCATTAGTTCTTGAGATATAGCTATCGCAAAAATCATGATGAAAATAGCATAGCAACGCCACCTGTTGAACTATATACACCAAAATGTAATCAGTATGTATTTATGTCAACACCTAACAGATTCTGATGTTTGATGAAATTATGTGCATTAGTTCTTGAGATATAGCTTTCGTGAAAATCATGAAAAAGTAGCATAGCAGCCCCACCTATCGTGCTATTTATACCAAAATGTAATCAGCGTCTTTTTACGTCAAGATTTAACAGAAACTGATGTTTGATGAAATTCTGTGCATTAATTCTCTATATATAGCTATCGTAAAAATCATGAAAAAATAGCATAGCAGCGCCACCTATCGTGCTATTTATACCAAAATATAATAGGGGTCTTTTTATGTGAAGGTTAACCGGAATCTATAGTTTGATAAAATTCTGTGCATTAGTTCTTGAGATACAGCTATCGTAAAAATCCTGAAAAATGTCGCATAGTAGCGCCACCTGTTGGGCGATTTGCACCAAAAACTAATCAGCACAAATTTATATCAAGGTCTAACTGAATCTAAAGTTTTATAAAATTTCGTGCATTAGTTCTTGAGATAGAACGCCCAAAACCTTTTTGTCACATACAGACATACAGACAGACTCACAGACAGACATTTTCTAAAAACAGTGAAATCGTGTTCAGGCATTCTAAAACGTATAGATCCGACGAAAACCGGAAGTGGGAATTTTTCATGAATCCAGTAATTTCTTATAAAGATAGGAGAAAGCAAAAACTTTCCCAAGTAAAAACTCTCCTATCAAAATACGGACATCTATTCAAATAACAGAAAAATTCCTTCTTAATCACAGCAGCATCTGGCGCTGCCTGGACTTTTTACGTTTTTTTGGCGATTTTTTTTTCTTTTTTTGAGAGGTGTTACTGTTATACAGTGGTCCGTAAACTTTTGTAATAAAAACGGTGGGTTATATATAGTATATAATAGAGCCATGCACGAGTCGAGTTATGCCATGCCCAAACAACCCACATCTGCAGCAGTTCAACCTGAAACCTCCCCCAAACCCCAAATAAAAGAAAATGTCATATTTTAATGCAATTATGTGGAAACAGCCTGCGTGTCTCTATTTTTACACTCTTTTATTTAACTACACTTGGTTTGTTTATGTAACAATAGAATTCTGTAAGCGATTTTTCACTCACTTCCTTATAAGGCTAGAATTATAAAAATTGTGTACACAGGAGTGTTTAAAATGACAATACAATATTTTAGGTGCGTTCGCAATTATATAAATACGTAGCACATATAGTCGTCGTCTGGTACGTCTATCTGTCCGCATATAACAACGCAAAAACTACCCAACCGAATGGTTTGAAATTTAATATATAGAATCGTTGCAGAATTTTGTCGAGTCATTTCAAATTTTATGAAAATCGAATCAAAACTTAAAAAGATATTATTAAAAGTTTTCTTCATTATATTAAATCCTATCCTACGTAATTAATTCAATGATATCCCATGATAGGTAATGATTCTAGGTTGCCATGGTGATTACGTCCAATTTGAGATGAAGTCAAATTATTTCCGTATTACTGAATTTCAAAACTGAATTTTTATACTAAAATTGTTTAATTTTAACAATCCTAATAATCTACCGACGGTTTTTTGGATAGATGTTTCCGGAGAAATAGATATTGAATTTGTAGAGTCTAAATATGGATTTCAAGTTCTGAATTTTTCAAAGCCAGGCTTAAGTTCCCTATTGGAATTTTCAGTAAATGTCAACAAAAGATAAAATGTTTTCAACTTAAAATGTACTTATTTTAATACGGAAATAAATCATATCATAATAACAAACGATATAATTCATTTTTTCACAGAAATAATAACGATGTCTTTTTTTTTTTCATTATTTTGTATTGGATATTTGCGCATAGTATAATTTTAATGTAACAGAGTTGTAATTAATTGTTTGTAAAAGTGTATTGAAACTTAATTTCATAACATAAAATCAGTATCTATAATATGAAAATCTGCACATTTTTGCATAAGAGTGCAATAGCTATTGCATCAAGATCTGAATATTTATAAAACTATTAACAGTACGGACGCACCTCATTTGTCACGTTTGACGTAAAATTTCCACCTTGTTTTCCTCTGTCCTCAATTTGTCAGGATGAGCAGGGGGGGGGGGGGGGGGGGGAATTAACTTTCTGAATTTTTTTATACTTTTGTAAAAAGTAAAATTTTATTTTGTCAAATTAAAGGTATGTCAAGTATCTCCGCAGAATCCAATTAACCCCGATTTATGGTATTACATTTTTAAAGAAATACAATATTACCAACTTGTTGTATTATTAGAACATAATTATAAATGAACTACCTAAACCGCTCGGCGTTGCCCTGGCCCGTGATAATAACCTTAAATATACCTAAAATCAGTATCTCTGTAGGTTTTCACACCCCTCGAGTTGTGGTAAAGCAAGTGCGGGTTGGAACATCCCGACTTAAGGCCTAGGGCCTGGTTTCCCTCCTGGGATTCCAGCTCCGAAGCTGTTGGGGGACGCCGGCCCGTCTCGAAGTGTCTCACGGTGACTCCTGTGTGGTATCACCGCGTGTCGCAACGGCCTACGTCGTCTCACGTGGGTTCAAGGTTAGAGGATCCGCAGTGGGGAACGGCTCTCTGACCGGCCGAAGCGCCGCGCCGTAGCGAGCCAAAGCTGCTGGCGCAATGAAAGTCTCTCAGGATTTGGGTTCGGTGGTCGATTGTGTGCGGTGCGACCCCTCATGGGCGCCTGAGGCGCATGTTACTTTTACCTAAAATCAGTGTTGAATGATTTTGAATATTTAACCGAAAATCTTTCCAAACGTTCCTAATGCTGGAGACCCCACTATTGTCACTAGTGTAGACCCTTGTTTTTGCATGATTTTTTTATCTTCTGCTGAAAATCTATCGAAACAAACTTACAAGGGAATCCCTTTTGGTGCAGCTCGCACCTAGCATTGAGACCTCGTGCATTTTAAAGCCCTAATATGACGAAGTTTGAGAATCGATGATTTTTTTCTGTTAAAATCATATTTTTTTACGTATCCATCATACGTAGTATAGGGTAAGTCTTGTAATTGTTTTAGAAATCGAAAAGAAAAATTTGACGGATTTACACGTTTCAGACACTGGAGATTCCGAAAAACATTTTTAGAAAAAAAATTGCCGTCCGTCTGTCTGTGTGTGTGTCTATCTCCCGAACAAATTGAGACAGAGACTTGAAATTTGATATGTAACTTAGTATGTAATAATGAGACAAAGCTTATTGAATTCCAGTAACCTCGATTATCTGGAACTATTTTTTTCGGACTCTCGAACTATTCGTTCTGATAAGAGGTATATAAATTCTTTTGGAAATTGTTTTTTTTTTTTTAAGGAGTGAATATAAAAGACAATAAAAAAACATAAATTTTGCATAAAGAATGAAGTCGATCAGATAATGAGTTGCCCTTATATTTGTAATCCTATTTTACACATTTTTGGTATTTTCATGACCCTGTATTTTCATCCAAATTTCAATTCAAATATGTATTTTAATTGGAAAGAGACGCTTAATCCGGCGCAGTAAACTCTTAGTTAATAGGATTATCATTTTTTGAGTTATAAGGATGTTTCTCTTACGCAATTCAGTAATAGAGCATTTAAAGTTTAGGACGTCATCAAGCCACGATTCTATTCGAATTGCAATGCAATTCATAAATAGTTTACACATGTTTTATTTTCCTATTTTATATTATGCATATCCATGATGGGTAAGTATTAGGGAGGCTCCCAACGGCTAGTTTTATTTTACAGCAGCATAACTTTCTGAAAATGCAGTTTTCGAGACTACTTATCGCATTTTAACACAGACGTTTTTGGGGGGAAAAGTACTTTAAAATCCAAATTAGTTAATAGTACGAATGAAATATTGAAAAAAAGTTTAAAAATTTCTTTAAAAACCTATAAATTTCATTTTGAAAAAAAAATACAACATTGTAATTGCATTTTTTACAGCGTGACATTGGCTTTATTCATTACCTTAGAATTTTTCCCGGCAACCTTGGCCAAATGTCTTAATCTTTTGCTATGTGCGAGTGACAAGGGTGTCGTGTCAATTCGTCGCGCACAATTCATCGCGGAACAATTCATCGCGCACAATTCACCACAGCGTCAATTCGTCGCGGCGACCCTCATCGCAGCTTCAATTCGTCGTGGTGTCAATTCGTCGCGATGTCAGTTCGTCGCAACGAAAATGTTTTTGAAGTCTATGATGATAAAATTAAAGATAATGTAGTAAAATTATTTAATGATAATTTGGTTTTTAGATATAGAGAATTATAACTAACAATTTACATCATTAAATAATTTTACTAAATTATCTTTACTTTTATCATCATAGTCTTCAAAAACATTTTCGTTGCGACGAATTGACATTGCAATGAATTGACACCACAACGAATTGACGCCGCGACGAATTGACGCTGTAATGAATTGTGCGCGATAAATAGTTCCTTGATGAATTGTGCTCGACGAATTGACGCAGAACCAGTGACAAGTGGTTAATTAACTCGTGCGCATGCATCACATTTTATCTTTGTTGTATTATTTACTTTTTTATAATCATTGTTGACTATGATATAATGCGGTATTTTATTTTTGTGGCAACACTAATTTGAAAAAAAAACTTTCATTTCATTTATGAAAACAATGCTGATTTAATTCCTAATTAACTACAATTTTAATTAACTACAATCGAATAACATGCTTTAACGAAATTCGAGTGTACTGTGTCAGGTGCCGCTTCCAAAACCTTTCTAATGATACCTCATTCGTTATTGTGCGTTTTGTAAATGCATAGAAAAAGGTATGTTGACAACAGAAATAATATATATGATAATCAATCAAGGCTCTGCATATTTTTTTATTCAAAGCTTTTTCACAGTTTCTGGAAATAAAAAAATAACTTTTCCTGGATATTTCTCACGAATCTTTTCCTCGTGATTGAATAACAAGCAAACACGCATGTTTTTCACACTGCTGAAATTGTCACGCAAGCACAGAGCATACATAATTAACATTCTCAAAAAAATATTTTTTCAGCACTCAACAATGCGTAACTTTCTGACGCATTTTCTGACTCATTTTGAAACATAGATGTGTGATACTTGAAAGCGTGATTAATGAAATAGTTTGTAATGGAACAGTTTTTCTCATTTTCAGATAAATTAACTACATCTTGAGTCATAAGCAATTGCTGTCTCAGGAAGGCAGTTTTTATGCTTTCCTGCGCTGTCGCGTACGGAAATTCGTTTCAAAGCGCCAACTTTGAAAGCATTTTCTGCAATATCTTCTGCTTTTACGGAAAAATGGAAAACACTGTTCGATTACATATTTTCTGAATATCCTCCACCTAGTTGATGCGTAGAAATTACGTCCTTTTCCTTTCGCAGGTCATGCCCACTATGAATGAATACCGTCTGAAACATCGAAATTAAACTTTTTTTTTCATCAGCGAAAATAATTTTACACCAATTCGTTTGTTGCTTCAGCTATCTCTCTGCAAACTGAATGCGATCTTTTCTTCATGGTCAGATGTTAAACACGGACACCGACGTAGTTTTACATACTTAAGAATTCTCGACATTTTTATTACTCTTCTTATTGTCCAATAGCAGACTACGCCCGCTGCGCTGGTCGGTTTCTCCAAAAGAACCTTAAATCAAACGAAATATATCAGTAAATTTAACCTTGTATTTTAAAGTAATCTGTACCTTTACCTGGAATATCCTAAACTAACATAAAAACGGACACTTATTTCACTAAGTTATGTTTTTTTAATACGGTTTACTATTACGTTTACAATTTATTACTTACCGTTTTGAATTGATTTATATGTTTTATGGCTACATTTTTTACTAACGTGAATTAACCTACATTATTCACAACTGAAAAGAAATGGCGCATCTAGTATTGTCGAGAATTTAATAAAAATCATGCACTCGTGACATCATAATTCCCTTTTATATTATAACAGATTAATAAGGCTATTATCATTTGTGACTTGTGCTGACACATTGCTGTTATCATTATTTTTTTACTCGTGAAGTTTTCGCTATGGTACTCCATTTTGAAATTTGGTAATTTTTGAAATTCAGTATTTGAAAAATGGGATAATCAGTGAATTATAAATTTATATCAAGAAAAATACAATTTTTTACCTTTCTAACGCAGTTTGTCTAATAATTTTCAGACAAATACTTTTCGAGCAATTAATTTTTTCAGTAACTTCAAATGTTTCATTTTCCGAGATTAATCTGCAGCAACGATTAGTGAAAATCCCAGTCGTCAGCAACGCATAGCTTTTTATTAAAGAGGATACTGATGCTGACGTCTTTATCTGGCTTCGAATTTTCTTTTTTGTCACTCTTTTGCTTGCGAACAATCAATTTTCAGATCATTTCGAAAGAATTCTCGGACTTGCTGTAGATTTTAGTACCATAAGTAGTTATGAGTTGTAAAGGATGATAAAAAACCGGATTTATTCCCGGGAATAAACCGGGTTATTTTGGGAGATAATTTTAAAAGTTACCGGGAGTTTTCAAAAAGTTTTAGTGATGTAAATTTTTAATTTTTACTTCTTTTAAGAATTTCAATGTTTGCTAATGTAAACCATTTTTTTTTTAAACAAATTTAAACAAATACAATAAGATAAATATAGAAAAATACAGTTTACAGGAAAAATTACGAAATAGATGCTTAAGTTACAGAAATATTAAGCAAGGGAATATCATAAGTAATTCGATATTTTAATCGTAAGTAAAAAGTAGGAGAGGCAGATGACAAATCTATCTTGACTCTACATGAATGTAAACAACACCCTTGTTCTTCAAATCAGACAATGTAAATAAAAAATAAAATGAACACAACTAAAAGAAATCAATACAAAAATGCAATGCTATACAGAATATGCCTGAATAGTAGATATGCCAGCTAACGGAAATGAAACAATTTTTATTTTTAAAGACACATTCAAAACCTCACCAATGCACAGCAGCCATTGTTGTAAAGATAATGAGTTTTAATAAATTATGAAAACTTAGTGCGGAAAATCATAAGGTTCGTGAATTTATGATGAAAAATCTTAAACTTTTCAGAACAGTATCTGAAATTTCTTAAAAATAAAATTTTCATATTGAAAAATAACTGGTTTTGTTTACCTTCAAAACTCCTTCAAAATTTCCGGGTTTATTCTCCAAAATTCCCGACTCTCAAAATCTGCGAGTGTTTTGCAACTCTACAAGTACTTGGATTCTTTAACCCATTTTCGGCCAAAGGTGCATAAACGCACCATTTCAATAAATATATTTTTATTAACACTGTAACGTATATTTTTTGCTAATTTTATTTTTCTGCTATTTTTAAGGGTTCTGGAGACATCTATAAAATATTAGTAATTCAATTGAAGTAATCACTTTCTGTTGAGAAATTTTCAAAATACGCAGGTCTTTTACTTGAAACGGTTATTGACAAATTCGACTTTTTGAAAATGTATAATTATTCCACTTGAGATGAATCATATGTTTTTATAATCGAGTAAAGTTGCAAGTTCTGTAAATGAAATAAAAATAAAGCAAATGCCATAAGAAAACTTAAAATATTTTATTTAAATTTAATGGTAAATTATTAATGGTAAATTAATAATGGTAACGTCAAATTAAATAAAATATTATTTTTCATGCACGAAACTTTTTTGGTGTCTTAATGAATGTAATTTAAGCAAATTTCAATGCAAATAATATACCACATTTTATAAAATTTCTATGCTTAGCCAAAAATGGGTTAAAGAATTAAAAATGACATAATTTGAACGTTTAATTTTATCAGCAATTCTTTGAAGTGAATTCTATGTTGTTACAAGGTGGAATTTAGCCTCTTTCGAAGTCAGAAAGCATTTTTCCTCTCCCCATCGTCTAAACGTTTTGCGAACTAAGCGAATGTGCTCAGAATCTCTTTTAAATGTTTTGTTAAATGACATGCAAAAATATTCAACAATCACGAGCCGCGATTTCGAAATATTTACGGTATTCTTATCGTTTTGCTCCAGCGTAAATTTAGCCAAATACATATTTTAAAATGTGTATACAATTTTTGTAAACGATTGCTTTAATATTAAATGGGATATCATGTATTTCATTGTAACACAAAGATGTGCGCATTTGTATAGAAAACGCATACTTATTTGTTTTTGTGCCATTTCTATCATTTTGTACCCCTCTGTATACCTTTTTGAAGTGCTAAAGCTTTTCTATTTTTTTTTTTCTCTTTCAGAAGGTGAAGCGAATCTCGCAAAATGCAGGTTAAGGTTTTCGGAGAAAGTAAGCTAATTTGTTTCCCTTGTTTCTTATATTTATTTTTCAGCTAGCGTTTATTATATATTTTGTAAAATTGCTGCACACATACACATTATATGTTTTTCACTTAAAAAAAAAAAATGAAAGTTTGCTGATGGGATCAAAATTGAAACTTTTAATTCGATATAAACGGGAGACAGGGGCGTGGGTACACAGTAGAGATTAGTGCTCCCTATTAAACGTTTATACGAGTATACGCGACCGGCGGAATCATGTGATGCTCGAATCCACCAATGCAGGTGTACGAAAAGAGCATCACGTCACTCTCGCGGTCTGTAAAAAAAGATATGCAGAATGCACCGCGGTAGCCTGTCTTTTTCGTTAGCCACAAGTATACGTATTATACGGGGTACACAGTAGAGATTAGTGCTCCCTATTAAACGTTTATACGAGTATACGTATAATACGTATTATACGGGGTACACATTTTGGATACGTATGATACAGCCAAGGCGGTTATACGTATCACACGAAACAGTATATACGGTACAGCGTATATACGGATCTTACCCCAGTGGTTAAACGTATAAACGTTTAAACGGTTTACATTCACTGCGCGAAAAAAAGATGATTTTTCTCCTGCTGGTCTGCGGATCAAACACATTGAGAAACACCTGCTAGAGTCCTGCATTCACAATGACATATAACAACCATAATGGCAAATTTAAGAAATATAAAACAATTTAAATTGCTCTAGCAAATTTATATAACATTTTATCACTTAATTCAATAAAAATTAGAAGTAACATAAATTAATTAAAATATTTGTAGGGAAAAATAACAGAACCTATGTATGAAACATATTATGCAGATTGCTACGGTAATGCCACGATTTCCAGCTTTTTTTCCGTTCAGTGACGTAAGACTGATGACGTCCATTCGTATTAACAGTAAATACGTATATTTGAAATATACGTATACTTCAATTATACGTTTAACCGGTATACGCTTATACGTATGCGTATACGTTTAAACGTATAATTTTATGTATACGTATTTCAAATATACGTATTATACGTATATACGTAAATCGGTTAAACGTATAACTGAAATACGTATCGAATCGGGAGCACTAGTAGAGATGAGACGGGCCCATGAGCCCGAGTCAGAGTCCAGTCCCGAAACGAGCTCGGATTCTACTTTTATACCTGGCTTCGGGCTCGGGCTTAATGTTAAAAATTTAATTATTCCAAAACTGAAAAATGGAAAAAAGAGCATTCTAATTTGAGAAACAAGAATGGAGTCCAAGTTTCTTAAAATGTTTGACAATCGTTTAAAAATGAGTTTGAAAAGGAATTAAATTGTTACTTTCTTCTATCTTTACAAGAAGAAAGTATTGGATTCATGAAAATTTTCGACTTCCGGTTTTCGACGGATTTATACGTTTTAGAACGTCCTGAACACGATTTGACCATTTTTAGAAAATGTCTGTCTGTGACTCTGTGACTCTGTCTGTCTGTCTGTATGTGACAAAAATTTTGTGGGTCCTCTATCTCAAGAACTAATGCTCGGAATTTAATAAAACTTTATATTCAGTTAGTCCCTGATATAAATGGGTGCTGATCAATTTTTGGTAAAAATCGCCCAGCAGGTGGTGCTGCTATGCAGCATTTTTCGCGATTTCCGCAATACCTCTATCTCAAGAACTAATGCTCGGAATTTAATAAAACTTTATATTCAGTTAGTACCTGATATAAATTGGTGCTGATTAGTGTTTGGTAAAAATCGCCCAGCAGGTGGCGCTGCTATGCAGCATTTTTCGCGATTTCCGCAATACCTCTATCTCAAGAACTAATGCTCGGAATTTAATAAAACTTTATATTCAGTTAGTCTCTGATATAAATTGGTGCTGATTAGTTTTTGGTAAAAATCGCCCAGCAGGGGGCGCTGCTGTGTAGCATTTTGCAGGATTTACACGATTTTAGCGAGAGTTCTATCTCAAGAAATAATGCACGGAATTTAATATAACTTGAGTTTCAGTTCGACCTTGATATAAATTGGTGTTGATTATTTTTAGTGTATGCGAAACCTGTGTGAGATAGAAGAAAGTTTTGGGATTGACACATTCGACTAGTTATTGATGGGATATGAACAGAAATATTCTATCCCATTCTAAAGCCTTTGCATGTTCAGTTTTAGTAACATAAAGAAAACGAGCCCCTTAATCTCAGATTTATTGCTCCTAAATTTGGGAGTCCTGAGCCCGGTTCGGTTTACTAGATATGAAAAGGGCTCAGCCAAGCCCGCCGCCGCACAGTGGAGTATTTGACACACAATCCTGGCTAAAATTAATTTTCCTGTGTTTTAAAGTTAAAACCATTGTTGTTGACTTACTATTAGTAAATACACTTAATTAATGTTATATATGTGGTCGCAGGAGTTCTCATCTGAACTTTAGACTGCAAACACAAGCACATACTTTATTGGGGCTTGTGAAGTTGAATGATGCCTCGCGAACAATATAAATTTTGATGATGTGCAATTTTATCGTGAGAACAGAGTAGATGTGCTACAGCCTTCGCCTCGATCAGACGGATTGACGGTGGTCTCTTGTTAATTCTATGCCGGTCGGTGGAACCGCGCATTTAACAAATGATTAAGCCCGACAGACGGTCGGATCAATTCTAAGTGTATATATGTTTTTAAATTAATGTTGTAAATATTTTATATGATAATCAAGAATTAAAAGTATAACGTTTTAATCAATTGGAAAAACGTGTGGACTATTACTCTCATCCCCTAGACGCCAGCTTAAAATCCTACAGATTTTGGGGGTTCGGCCGGGATAATTTTTTGAACACCAGAGGACAGACTTCAGACTTCTTATCATAAATTTCCGATGCTTCGAAAAAGAGAAAGAAGAAAAGTTTTCCGAAGCTGATAAAAGAAATGATTTGACCTACTGACGTGCGTTTTTCTCCAGATGTGATGTGTTTTACAGTGTTTTTGCACCGAAAATCGTGAATAGTGTGAATTGCTTCCTGGGTGTTTGTGACATCTTTCTACAGAAGAAGAAAAAAGGCCTCGCATCGAGTGCGATGTTTTGGTCTCATTAGTGAAAGAAAGTGGAGTGATTATTTTTTGTTGTTGTTGTAGCTATTTTTGTGCACGCAAGTAGTGATTTCAAGCAGTGAAATTATTTTTGTTTTTCTTTATCTTTTTACATTACAAAGATTAAAGCAAGGTGTAATTTTGTTTTTCCTGCATTCAACGAAGTGATAAAGAAAATAAAAAACCTGTAGTGCTTTATTTTTTTTTTGCAGGTAATATTGAAAAAGAATAAAAAAGGTGGTGGTACCTTTTGTTTTATAATATTTTAAAGGAAACGAAAAAAAATAAATACCTGTAGTGTTAATTTTTTTGCAGGTAATATTTAAAAGAAAAAAGGTGGTGGTACCTTTCTTTACGCTATTTTAAAGAAAACGAAAATTAATTACCTGTAGTGCTTTATTTTTTGTGCAGGTAATATTCAGTAATATTAAAAAGACAAGGCGGTCGAACCTTGGTCTTAAAAAAATAAAGGGAGCTCAGATTCCCATGCATAGTGTATATTTTATATGTTTTATTTTTATATATTTAAATTGGATCTCTTATTGAAGTAAGTGAAAAAAAAAAATGTTTTTTATGTGTATTGTTTATTACGATTAGATAGTTAATTTTGAATTTAATAGAAAATGGCATACCTCGCGCGAGTTAAAAAGTGTGATCTAATCACATTGGTTGAAGAATTAAATCTAGTATTGCCAGAAAATGTAAAATGTTCAGTACTGACAGACTTAATTCTTAAATCCGATAATTACGATGAAGAATACACGAAAAATATTCAAATGCGTATTACATCAGACAGGGAAGAGAAAGAAATGAGAGAGAGGCAATTAGCTGAGGAACAATCAAAGAGGGAATTTGAAATTCGTAAGTTAGAGTTGCAGTCAACAATTAGTGCTAATGCCCCCCCTCCAACAAATAAAAATAATTTGTTAAAAATTATGGCGAAATTTGAATTACCAGGTGATATCGGGGTATATCTTAACCTTTTTGAAAGGCAAATAAATAGAATTGGATTAGATAAGAGTGAGTGGGTTTCTCATTTGCTAGGTTTGTTACCTCTTGACATAGTACAATTCGTTGGTCGGGAACCAGACCCCAATGCTTCAGATTATGATTTCGTGAAGAAATTGTTGCTTAAACGGTACCGCTTGTCACCTGAACAATTTAGACAGAAATTTAATAATCATCGTAAAGACATTTCATCTTCTTGGCGTGATTATGCTTTTGAGATTAACACATTTCTACGAGAATGGATAGAAGGTCTTCAAATACGGACTTTTTCAGAATTTCAAGACCTGATAGTTGTGGATCAAATCCGAAAAAAATTACCTCCAGACATTCGTGAACATTTTTGTGATGAATTGCCAAAAATAACAAATGTAGAAGAGTTAATTGTTAAATTAGACGATTATGAATCAGCAAGGAACAATATTAGAAAAAATGATTATAGAAACCCGAATTCGGAATTTAGAAAACGTTCGATTGAAAGTAATAGGACATTTCATCGAAGTGATACGAGTCGCGTGCCGTATGAGAAAAATTACGCAAGTACCCAAAAAAATAGTTCAAGTGTAAAAATTCGTTGTTTCAACTGTAACGAATTTTCGCACAAGTCGATTAACTGCCCACGTAAAAGAGAAGGACCCATTTGTTTCAAATGCAAATCCATAGGTCATAAAGCGGATCAGTGTACTTATAATGTCCCTAAAAGTGTAAATTCCTTTGCAAGCGACATCTCAATTTCTTCAGATAGAATAATGAAAAACGTGATGATTTTAGGAAAAAGTATTGAAAGTTTAATTGACACAGGGAGCGAAGTAAATATGGCAAATTTAGACACTTATGATTCTCTAGGACGTCCCAAATTATATGCAAATGATATAACTTTGTCAGGTATAGGTGGAAACCATGTAACACCTATGGGCTACGTGAATCTAAATGTTGAGATGGATAATTATATTGTAAATACCGATTTATATATTGTAAAAGATTTAAATTATAATATTATATTGGGGAGTAAATTTTTAAAACAAGTAAATTTCAATATTTCTGAAAACGGAATTCAGATTACTGGAAAAAGAAAACTGAAAGAAATCAAAATCAATTACGCAATAGCTTTCCCACGAGAAACCACAAGAAAAAATTTTGCCCACATCAGTTTCAGCACACCCAGAAATTATTTGCGGTCAGTGTTAAAAACCTCTCCTACATTTGAAAAAACTGCAACGCACGCTGATTTCGTGAGAACCGAGGAATTTAACCGCAACACTCCCATTTTTAACTTTGCTGAGAAATCAAACATGCCAATTAAAGTGCAAAGTGACTGTTTGTTAGAAAATGAAGAGTGTACAGATATGCAACCGAATTTAATGGAAACCACAAAGATTTGTTTAGCTGAAACAGCAAATTCAATAAATTTTCAGGAGATAGATACTAGTCATATTACAAACAAGGAAATTAAAACAAAATTAACGGAACTTATCACTAACTATAGGCCTAATAAAATTAAAGATACGAATTTAAAAGTAAACATAATATTAACAGACGATGTTCCAATTGCACAGCGACCACGTAGGTTAGCATTTCCGGAACAGGAATTCGTAGATAAACAGATACAGGAATGGTTAGACTCAGGTATTATAACAGAAAGTCATTCGAACTATGCATCCCCTATAGTTCTAGCGAAGAAGAAGGACAATTCATGGCGTCTTTGTGTAGATTACAGACCCCTAAACAAAAAAATAATTAAAGATCACTTCCCCTTACCAATAATAGAAGAAGTTCTAGACAACATAGAACAAGCGCAAGTTTTCACTACCTTAGATTTAAAAAATGGTTTTTTTCACATCGATATTGCAGAGGATAGTAAGAAATATACCTCATTTGTAACACATAATTCTCAATTCCAGTTCGAGAAACTCCCTTTCGGACTATCGGTTGGACCTCAACAGTTCCAAAGATACATCCATGTTGTCTTTAAACAACTAATTAAAGAAAAAGTTGTACTAGTTTATTTAGATGATATTATAATTCTTGCGCAAACTGACGAAGAAGCTCTTTTAAAACTGAAACGTGTTCTAGAAATTGCAGCTGATTACGGACTTAAGTTTAATTTTACAAAATGCCAATTTCTCAAGCGAAAAATAGAATTTTTAGGTTACATAATAGAAAATGGTACGGTTAGGCCATCAGAAGCTAAGACCTTGGCAGTGAAAAAATTCCCCGAACCCCGTACTCTTAAGCAACTACATAGTTTTTTAGGTTTAACATCTTACTTTAGAAAATACATTCCTCACTATGCTAGAGTAGCAAAGCCCTTAAGCGATTTGTTAAAAGCAGAAAATACATTCAAATTTGGACCCATCGAAAAAGAAGCTTTCGAGACACTTAAAGAGAAATTAGTAAATACCCCAGTATTGCACATATTCAGACGCGGTGCTAAATTAGAGTTGCACACAGATGCAAGTGCTATAGGTTTTGGTAGTGTCCTACTACAGGAAGATGAAAACAAAAACCTACACCCCATACATTACATGAGTAGAAAAACTACACCTACTCAATCAAAATATTCGAGTTATGAATTAGAAACACTTGCAGTAATCGAGTCAATGAAAAAATTTCGAAATTATTTATTGGGAACAAAAGTTAAAATTGTTACTGATTGTGAAGCATTCCAAAAGACACTCGACAAAAAAGATCTTGCGCCAAAAGTTGCCAGATGGGCACTATTTTTACAAGAGTTTGATTATGAAATAGTACATCGAGCGGGAAATAAAATGAAGCATGTCGATGCACTAAGCAGAAATACGGTATTGGTAGTAACACGTTCTTATGACGAATTAACAGCAAAAATTAAATTAGCGCAACAAGAAGATGAGCATATTCAAATCATCAAAAAATTAATCGAAAAAAATGAAAGCCCGGAATATTTTAATCGAAATGACATACTGTATAAATATGAAAACGACAGAGAACTGTTGATGATTCCCGTAAATATGCAAAAAGAAATAATACGCCATGTTCACAATAAAAGTCATTATGCGGTAGCAAAAACCGAAAAAATTCTAAAAGAAAACTATTTTATACCCCAGTTAAGGAAGCAAATAGAAAATGTCATTGCGAATTGCGTAGAGTGCATTTTGTGTAATAAAAAGCAAGGGAAAGGAGAAGGTTTATTGAACCCGATCCCAAAGCAAAATATTCCCCTTGAGACTTATCATATTGATCATATAGGACCAATGCCATCCACTCACAAAAATTATAATCATATTTTTACCGTCGTAGATGCTTTCACAAAATTTGTCTGGTTATACCCAGTTAAAACTACTGCTGCCGTAGAAGTTATAGATAAATTAAAATTACAACACAACATTTTCGGAAACCCGTCCCGAATAATAACCGACAAAGGACCCGCGTTTACATCCGATGATTTTGAAGCATATTGTAACGAACAAAAAATACAACATGTCCCAATAACGACAGGTGTTCCAAGAGGAAATGGCCAGATAGAACGGATGCACAGAATACTGATACCAATTTTATCAAAACTTAGCATAGAAGACCCCACAAAATGGTACAAATATGTAGCATCGGTACAGCGAATTATAAACAGCACTATATCTAGAAGCACAAAATTTTCACCATTTGAGCTTCTAACCGGAGTGAGATTGCGACATAAAAACGATTTGCAAATAAAAGAGTTGTTAGACGAAGAACATGTAAATTCGATTATGTCAGAGAGAAATTTCAATAGGGAAATTGCAAAAGAGAACATTTTAAAAATACAGCAAGAGAATCGCAAAACCTTTAATAAAAAAAGAAAAACGGCATACACTTATAAACTCGGTGATTTAGTAGCTATACAAAAAACACAATTTGGTACAGGCATGAAGTTGAGACCTAAATTTCTCGGTCCCTATGAAATCACCAAAGTGAAAGGAAAGGATCGATACAACGTAAAGAAAATTGGCTACCATGATGGTCCAAACATTACATCGAGTGCTGCTGACTTTATGAAACGATGGACAAATTGGACAGATTGATATTTTGAAACAATATTCTTTTTACTTTTATTGAACATTATGAGTGAACTCTGAACTTTAAGCAATTTTCAACGTTATAACAAGTTTTGTTGTGTTATTTTCATTTTTATATTTTAGGAAACACTGTATGTTTCAATATTTACTATTGTTTATTGTTTTGTTTGTATATATATTTTTTGTGTGTATTTGATAATTTTAGATTTTAGTCGACTGGTTCTATACCTAGTGAAATTAGTAGATGATGACTGTGAGGACACAGCACAGTCAGGACGGCCGAGTTGTGGTCGCAGGAGTTCTCATCTGAACTTTAGACTGCAAACACAAGCACATACTTTATTGGGGCTTGTGAAGTTGAATGATGCCTCGCGAACAATATAAATTTTGATGATGTGCAATTTTATCGTGAGAACAGAGTAGATGTGCTACAGCCTTCGCCTCGATCAGACGGATTGACGGTGGTCTCTTGTTAATTCTATGCCGGTCGGTGGAACCGCGCATTTAACAAATGATTAAGCCCGACAGACGGTCGGATCAATTCTAAGTGTATATATGTTTTTAAATTAATGTTGTAAATATTTTATATGATAATCAAGAATTAAAAGTATAACGTTTTAATCAATTGGAAAAACGTGTGGACTATTACTCTCATCCCCTAGACGCCAGCTTAAAATCCTACAGATTTTGGGGGTTCGGCCGGGATAATTTTTTGAACACCAGAGGACAGACTTCAGACTTCTTATCATAAATTTCCGATGCTTCGAAAAAGAGAAAGAAGAAAAGTTTTCCGAAGCTGATAAAAGAAATAATTTGACCTACTGACGTGCGTTTTTCTCCAGATGTGATGTGTTTTACAGTGTTTTTGCACCGAAAATCGTGAATAGTGTGAATTGCTTCCTGGGTGTTTGTGACATCTTTCTACAGAAGAAGAAAAAAGGCCTCGCATCGAGTGCGATGTTTTGGTCTCATTAGTGAAAGAAAGTGGAGTGATTATTTTTTGTTGTTGTTGTAGCTATTTTTGTGCACGCAAGTAGTGATTTCAAGCAGTGAAATTATTTTTGTTTTTCTTTATCTTTTTACATTACAAAGATTAAAGCAAGGTGTAATTTTGTTTTTCCTGCATTCAACGAAGTGATAAAGAAAATAAAAAACCTGTAGTGCTTTATTTTTTTTTTGCAGGTAATATTGAAAAAGAATAAAAAAGGTGGTGGTACCTTTTGTTTTATAATATTTTAAAGGAAACGAAAAAAAATAAATACCTGTAGTGTTAATTTTTTTGCAGGTAATATTTAAAAGAAAAAAGGTGGTGGTACCTTTCTTTACGCTATTTTAAAGAAAACGAAAATTAATTACCTGTAGTGCTTTATTTTTTGTGCAGGTAATATTCAGTAATATTAAAAAGACAAGGCGGTCGAACCTTGGTCTTAAAAAAATAAAGGGAGCTCAGATTCCCATGCATAGTGTATATTTTATATGTTTTATTTTTATATATTTAAATTGGATCTCTTATTGAAGTAAGTGAAAAAAAAAAATGTTTTTTATGTGTATTGTTTATTACGATTAGATAGTTAATTTTGAATTTAATAGAAAATGGCATACCTCGCGCGAGTTAAAAAGTGTGATCTAATCACATTGGTTGAAGAATTAAATCTAGTATTGCCAGAAAATGTAAAATGTTCAGTACTGACAGACTTAATTCTTAAATCCGATAATTACGATGAAGAATACACGAAAAATATTCAAATGCGTATTACATCAGACAGGGAAGAGAAAGAAATGAGAGAGAGGCAATTAGCTGAGGAACAATCAAAGAGGGAATTTGAAATTCGTAAGTTAGAGTTGCAGTCAACAATTAGTGCTAATGCCCCCCCCTCCAACAAATAAAAATAATTTGTTAAAAATTATGGCGAAATTTGAATTACCAGGTGATATCGGGGTATATCTTAACCTTTTTGAAAGGCAAATAAATAGAATTGGATTAGATAAGAGTGAGTGGGTTTCTCATTTGCTAGGTTTGTTACCTCTTGACATAGTACAATTCGTTGGTCGGGAACCAGACCCCAATGCTTCAGATTATGATTTCGTGAAGAAATTGTTGCTTAAACGGTACCGCTTGTCACCTGAACAATTTAGACAGAAATTTAATAATCATCGTAAAGACATTTCATCTTCTTGGCGTGATTATGCTTTTGAGATTAACACATTTCTACGAGAATGGATAGAAGGTCTTCAAATACGGACTTTTTCAGAATTTCAAGACCTGATAGTTGTGGATCAAATCCGAAAAAAATTACCTCCAGACATTCGTGAACATTTTTGTGATGAATTGCCAAAAATAACAAATGTAGAAGAGTTAATTGTTAAATTAGACGATTATGAATCAGCAAGGAACAATATTAGAAAAAATGATTATAGAAACCCGAATTCGGAATTTAGAAAACGTTCGATTGAAAGTAATAGGACATTTCATCGAAGTGATACGAGTCGCGTGCCGTATGAGAAAAATTACGCAAGTACCCAAAAAAATAGTTCAAGTGTAAAAATTCGTTGTTTCAACTGTAACGAATTTTCGCACAAGTCGATTAACTGCCCACGTAAAAGAGAAGGACCCATTTGTTTCAAATGCAAATCCATAGGTCATAAAGCGGATCAGTGTACTTATAATGTCCCTAAAAGTGTAAATTCCTTTGCAAGCGACATCTCAATTTCTTCAGATAGAATAATGAAAAACGTGATGATTTTAGGAAAAAGTATTGAAAGTTTAATTGACACAGGGAGCGAAGTAAATATGGCAAATTTAGACACTTATGATTCTCTAGGACGTCCCAAATTATATGCAAATGATATAACTTTGTCAGGTATAGGTGGAAACCATGTAACACCTATGGGCTACGTGAATCTAAATGTTGAGATGGATAATTATATTGTAAATACCGATTTATATATTGTAAAAGATTTAAATTATAATATTATATTGGGGAGTAAATTTTTAAAACAAGTAAATTTCAATATTTCTGAAAACGGAATTCAGATTACTGGAAAAAGAAAACTGAAAGAAATCAAAATCAATTACGCAATAGCTTTCCCACGAGAAACCACAAGAAAAAATTTTGCCCACATCAGTTTCAGCACACCCAGAAATTATTTGCGGTCAGTGTTAAAAACCTCTCCTACATTTGAAAAAACTGCAACGCACGCTGATTTCGTGAGAACCGAGGAATTTAACCGCAACACTCCCATTTTTAACTTTGCTGAGAAATCAAACATGCCAATTAAAGTGCAAAGTGACTGTTTGTTAGAAAATGAAGAGTGTACAGATATGCAACCGAATTTAATGGAAACCACAAAGATTTGTTTAGCTGAAACAGCAAATTCAATAAATTTTCAGGAGATAGATACTAGTCATATTACAAACAAGGAAATTAAAACAAAATTAACGGAACTTATCACTAACTATAGGCCTAATAAAATTAAAGATACGAATTTAAAAGTAAACATAATATTAACAGACGATGTTCCAATTGCACAGCGACCACGTAGGTTAGCATTTCCGGAACAGGAATTCGTAGATAAACAGATACAGGAATGGTTAGACTCAGGTATTATAACAGAAAGTCATTCGAACTATGCATCCCCTATAGTTCTAGCGAAGAAGAAGGACAATTCATGGCGTCTTTGTGTAGATTACAGACCCCTAAACAAAAAAATAATTAAAGATCACTTCCCCTTACCAATAATAGAAGAAGTTCTAGACAACATAGAACAAGCGCAAGTTTTCACTACCTTAGATTTAAAAAATGGTTTTTTTCACATCGATATTGCAGAGGATAGTAAGAAATATACCTCATTTGTAACACATAATTCTCAATTCCAGTTCGAGAAACTCCCTTTCGGACTATCGGTTGGACCTCAACAGTTCCAAAGATACATCCATGTTGTCTTTAAACAACTAATTAAAGAAAAAGTTGTACTAGTTTATTTAGATGATATTATAATTCTTGCGCAAACTGACGAAGAAGCTCTTTTAAAACTGAAACGTGTTCTAGAAATTGCAGCTGATTACGGACTTAAGTTTAATTTTACAAAATGCCAATTTCTCAAGCGAAAAATAGAATTTTTAGGTTACATAATAGAAAATGGTACGGTTAGGCCATCAGAAGCTAAGACCTTGGCAGTGAAAAAATTCCCCGAACCCCGTACTCTTAAGCAACTACATAGTTTTTTAGGTTTAACATCTTACTTTAGAAAATACATTCCTCACTATGCTAGAGTAGCAAAGCCCTTAAGCGATTTGTTAAAAGCAGAAAATACATTCAAATTTGGACCCATCGAAAAAGAAGCTTTCGAGACACTTAAAGAGAAATTAGTAAATACCCCAGTATTGCACATATTCAGACGCGGTGCTAAATTAGAGTTGCACACAGATGCAAGTGCTATAGGTTTTGGTAGTGTCCTACTACAGGAAGATGAAAACAAAAACCTACACCCCATACATTACATGAGTAGAAAAACTACACCTACTCAATCAAAATATTCGAGTTATGAATTAGAAACACTTGCAGTAATCGAGTCAATGAAAAAATTTCGAAATTATTTATTGGGAACAAAAGTTAAAATTGTTACTGATTGTGAAGCATTCCAAAAGACACTCGACAAAAAAGATCTTGCGCCAAAAGTTGCCAGATGGGCACTATTTTTACAAGAGTTTGATTATGAAATAGTACATCGAGCGGGAAATAAAATGAAGCATGTCGATGCACTAAGCAGAAATACGGTATTGGTAGTAACACGTTCTTATGACGAATTAACAGCAAAAATTAAATTAGCGCAACAAGAAGATGAGCATATTCAAATCAACAAAAAATTAATCGAAAAAAATGAAAGCCCGGAATATTTTAATCGAAATGACATACTGTATAAATATGAAAACGACAGAGAACTGTTGATGATTCCCGTAAATATGCAAAAAGAAATAATACGCCATGTTCACAATAAAGGTCATTATGCGGTAGCAAAAACCGAAAAAATTCTAAAAGAAAACTATTTTATACCCCAGTTAAGGAAGCAAATAGAAAATGTCATTGCGAATTGCGTAGAGTGCATTTTGTGTAATAAAAAGCAAGGGAAAGGAGAAGGTTTATTGAACCCGATTCCAAAGCAAAATATTCCCCTTGAGACTTATCATATTGATCATATAGGACCAATGCCATCCACTCACAAAAATTATAATCATATTTTTACCGTCGTAGATGCTTTCACAAAATTTGTCTGGTTATACCCAGTTAAAACTACTGCTGCCGTAGAAGTTATAGATAAATTAAAATTACAACACAACATTTTCGGAAACCCGTCCAGAATAATAACCGACAAAGGACCCGCGTTTACATCCGATGATTTTGAAGCATATTGTCACGAACAAAAAATACAACATGTCCCAATAACGACAGGTGTTCCAAGAGGAAATGGCCAGATAGAACGGATGCACAGAATACTGATACCAATTTTATCAAAACTTAGCATAGAAGACCCCACAAAATGGTACAAATATGTAGCATCGGTACAGCGAATTATAAACAGCACTATATCTAGAAGCACAAAATTTTCACCATTTGAGCTTCTAACCGGAGTGAGATTGCGACATAAAAACGATTTGCAAATAAAAGAGTTGTTAGACGAAGAACATGTAAATTCGATTATGTCAGAGAGAAATTTCAATAGGGAAATTGCAAAAGAGAACATTTTAAAAATACAGCAAGAGAATCGCAAAACCTTTAATAAAAAAAGAAAAACGGCATACACTTATAAACTCGGTGATTTAGTAGCTATACAAAAAACACAATTTGGTACAGGCATGAAGTTGAGACCTAAATTTCTCGGTCCCTATGAAATCACCAAAGTGAAAGGAAAGGATCGATACAACGTAAAGAAAATTGGCTACCATGATGGTCCAAACATTACATCGAGTGCTGCTGACTTTATGAAACGATGGACAAATTGGACAGATTGATATTTTGAAACAATATTCTTTTTACTTTTATTGAACATTATGAGTGAACTCTGAACTTTAAGCAATTTTCAACGTTATAACAAGTTTTGTTGTGTTATTTTCATTTTTATATTTTAGGAAACACTGTATGTTTCAATATTTACTATTGTTTATTGTTTTGTTTGTATATATATTTTTTGTGTGTATTTGATAATTTTAGATTTTAGTCGACTGGTTCTATACCTAGTGAAATTAGTAGATGATGACTGTGAGGACACAGCACAGTCAGGACGGCCGAGTTGTGGTCGCAGGAGTTCTCATCTGAACTTTAGACTGCAAACACAAGCACATACTTTATTGGGGCTTGTGAAGTTGAATGATGCCTCGCGAACAATATAAATTTTGATGATGTGCAATTTTATCGTGAGAACAGAGTAGATGTGCTACAGCCTTCGCCTCGATCAGACGGATCGACGGTGGTCTCTTGTTAATTCTATGCCGGTCGGTGGAACCGCGCATTTAACAAATGATTAAGCCCGACAGACGGTCGGATCAATTCTAAGTGTATATATGTTTTTAAATTAATGTTGTAAATATTTTATATGATAATCAAGAATTAAAAGTATAACGTTTTAATCAATTGGAAAAACGTGTGGACTATTACTCTCATCCCCTAGACGCCAGCTTAAAATCCTACATATATGCATAAATGTATGTACTTATTTAAATAAATAAATATATAATACAATGGTTATTGTTTATAAGAGGAAATTAATTGTTATTCATACACTGTAAAAAATGACCAATGTTTCTTATTTTATGAAAATATACTATAACCACGAACGAAAATATAATATAATCTTCTGAGTTATCCGAAATTACAAATAGCATGTTCCATTGTCTTTTGAATCCCCAGAAACCAATACATTTCCAAAATTTAAAGAATTATCTATAGAAACAAAGTATTTTTTTGCTGCCCGTATTTTTCATTAACGTTTCCGAGGGGTTTTTATAGTGTATTAATGAGTGTCCTCAGCCTGTAATACCTGTTTTTCGAATGCTATCAATTCTCAAGTAAACATTTTCATGCTCAAAAAATATATTTAACAGACAAACATGCAAAATTAACAGCGTTAACAATAACATTAAAATAAAGATTATTTCTTTACTCTTTCATGTATAAATTAAATTATGCGGCTGAAAACGTTTACTTGAGAATAGATGACATTCGAAAAACAGGTATTCCAGGCTGAGGACACTAATTAATACACTATAAAAACCCTTCGGAAACATTTCTGAAAAATACGGGCAGCGAAAAATACTTTGTTTTTATAAATAATTCTTTAAATTTTGGAAATGTATTGGTTTCTGCGGATTCAAAAGACAATGGAACACGCTATTCGTAATTTCGGATAACTCAGAAGATTATATTATATTTTCGTTCGTGGTTATAGTATATTTTCATAAAATAAGAAACATTGGTCATTTTTTACAGTGTAGGTTTGTTTTATTTACAAGTAATGTTTAATTAAATGTGGTTAATTTTACGACACATACATATTTAATTATTTATAAAAAAAACAATGCGTATAATATACAGTGGACTCCCTCTATCTGAACACTCTCTAATGTGAACACCCCAGTATTATGAACACATTCAGATGGTCCCGGCGAAACTCCATAGACCTTACAAATGATGAACTCTCTGTATTCTGAACACCCTCTAATCTGAACACCCCACTATTGTGAACGCTACTTTTGATCCCCATTCTACTCCACCTCTCTGTAAACTGAACGTGTGTTTGCAATCGGAATTCGGAGAATTCCCCCATCATGAAGATTCGTAGAAAGTGTTGCAGATGAATAAAAAGGTTCAACGAACTCTATTTAAAAATAAACAGACAAAATCTTTGATAGATTTTAAGCATCCACCCGATACTGCTGTTTGTTTGAATAATTCAGATAAAATTTTCAGTTAACAAAACAAACAAAACATTTATTATAACAAAAAAATCGAAAGAATATTTTTTAAACAGATACGTCTTTACCGTACGTGTTCTACATCTCAACTAACTAAAACATTCTTATATTTTTTAATAAGAAAATAGTCCAGATATAAAACTGTTGCCATTTCACAAAAAGTAAATCAGGATAATCAAACTAAACGAAATGTACAAAACAATTAATTTTTATGCAAAGAGATACAAGAAAAATAATGTAAAAACCATGTCACGTGGTTCCCTCTTACACGAGCTGAGATAAAATTAGAAAGATTACACAACAGAAATGTCCTGCACCTCAGTGACAGATAACAGACAACAGGTGTTAGAGGGAGTGGTCAAAAAATGATTATGGTTCCTTTCCGCACACCTGGTTGCACAGCATTGTCTCTTCTGTTACTTTCTTCCTTTTTGCTCGGCAAAGGTAAATTTTTTTCTCCATTTTACTATTGTTACAGGTAAAGAAGCATAGAACTTATGCAGATATGTCAGAAATAAGTAGGAAAACGGAAAGAACTGAAGCTTCAGGAAAAATATGTAGTTGTTCAAAAATTAAAATCAAAAGTAAGTCACAGAAAAATTGCATCTGAGTTAAGAATTTTAACAGGTCAACGCCATCAGCAAGAAAGAGAAAGAAATTATAGTCGCTTTTGAAGCAAATGAACCTTCCTCAAAGTGTAGATTTTTCGAAAAGAAAATGGGAAACAAGAACATAAACAATCACGTCTAAAAGTTTTTTTGCCAAATGAGAACGAAGAATCTTCCTATCACTGGACCCCTGCTAAATCAGATTGCTCTGGATTTTCAGAAAAGGAGAAAATCACGGAATTCAAGGCATCGGAATTATGGTTGCCTCGCTTCAAAAGTCGGCGTAACATTGAATTCAAAGTAATCAATGGTGAAGCAGCAGACATAAATATCAACACTGTGGAGAAATAGAAAAGAACACATCTGGACACTAACGAAGGATTTCGACGCCGCTGACATTTTTAATGCCGACGAAACCAGCTTGTCTTTTAGAACTCTTCCAAATAAAACCTTAGCAGAAAGAAGCGAGAAATGCGTGGGCGGAAAAATGTTGAAAGAAAGACTGACCGTCATGCTCTGTCCCAGTTTTACGGGGAAGAAGCTCAATCCACTTGTGAACGAAAAAAGTGAAAAACCACAATGCTTCAAAATTGTGAAGATCGCATCATTGTCTGTGCACTATAAAACAAATCGAAAAGCCTGCACGAAATTCACAATTTCTCATAATGGTTGGAGGGCATTAACGAGATGATGAAGAGAGAAGGAAGAAAAATTCTTCTTTTTGGATAATGCCAGATCACATACAAAAATGCAGCTGAGCAACGTGAACCTGAAGTTCCTGCCACCAAACCGTACTTCTATAATTCAACCGCTGGATTAAAGAGTAATCAAGACTTTTAAAGCTCACTACCGAATCCATTTTCTAAAGAAAATGTCCCTGGTGACGGAGGAGGTAAATACGGCAACTGATCTAACGAAGAAGGTCAACGTCATGAATGCTGTCCATTGGATATCAACGGCTTGGAATGAAGTAACCCCCTACACCAGAGGTTCCCAAAGTTCCCCGCGGCGTTCCAGGAAAATAAACAAAACATGAAAGAAATTAGAATATTGCAAGGGAAAATTTTTAGAAACTATGTAGGATTTTTTTTTTTTTTTTGCGTGTGTATCAAAAATAAATACATCTATCACAGGTTGAAAAATACTATAATATATTTTCTCAAATCATATAAAAATTTGCATTATACATGTATCCATTTTCTATATAATATTTTTTGTTTGAACTAATTTATTTTATGTTTCTGCATTTAATGTGTTTTAAAAATTCGATTAAAAATAAGCTACAAGAAAAAGTATTCAGATTCGAATGCACAACGTGAATCGAAAGAACAAAGGCCGCGCCAGTGCTGTTATCTCTGATGGCCGAACAAAGGGGAGTTTTGGTCAACAGTTTTGTTCTTTGGAGCTCCGCCTATTCATATGTTTATACTTAGTTCTTTTTCCAGGTTCTTTAACCAGGTTCTAACTTCACTGTCATTGATTTAACATCTCAAAGCAATGTAAAAATCTATTTCAAAACCAACGTATCACAGAATTTTTATGTTATTTGATAGAGGGATACAAAACCTTGTCAAAGAGAGCAAAATTAATTTTACTCCCAGTCTCAACGACTTATTTGTGTGAAGCTGCATCATGCTTACACAAGTATGAAAACAAAGTACAGAAGCCGGTTAAATGCAGAGCCAGACATTCGCTTACAATTGTCAAAAATAGTAGCAGATATAAACAAGTGTGGTAAGTGTGATCAAAGATCGCTCTAAAGGTTTCGTTTAATAATCCTTTCAAAACACTTTATCCTTTCTTTAATAAATCCAAATAAATTTCATTTAGCAACCAAAAAAAAAGTCACCTTTTTTATAAAGTAAAAATTTACTGGTCTATTTTTCTCGTCTTTTCGAATATCTAAAGCAGCTCAATAGCGGGCGAAGCCCGTTATCATATTCTGTCATAATAATATCTGTCATCTGGACTAAATGCGATATTTAAAAACATTTTTCAAAATTAACATATTGTACACCTTCAAAATGTTAAAATATGCGAATATTCCGTAATCGGGTTTTTATCGTGATTCAATATACGTTTCTCAAACTCATATATTTACTACATTAAAGACGTGAGTATAAAACATCACAAATTTACTGAATGGTGTATATGTATACAAACGTTTTGTATACACCATTCAGTAAATTTGTGATGTTTTATACTCACGTCTTTAATGTAGAAATGTTTCATGGTGTAATCGTCCAGCATTTATATCATATATTTACTATTCTCTATTATTCATATTGATACTCGCTTTGTATTATTCTGAAACATTTTAAAAATCCGTTGAACTTCCGATATGACGTCATATTTTCTTTTTAATTATCTAATGACGTAATATTAATATACTTCGTGTACATTACCCATACTCATACTCCTTGTACTATTGAGAAATCTTACAGTTTTATTACCACTATGACGTCAATCAATTTTATTTCATATTAATCTTTTTTTCAATTGGTGAAACTTTTTGTTTCATTTTCATTTCTCACATGGAAATCGTCTGATAGAAAATTAATTATTGTAGAAAGAATTTCATCGTGGATTTTTAATTTTTGGCATCGGCTATAACGAAAAATGTTTCAATTTAACAGGAAAAGGCTGTTAGAATTTTGGTTTTTTATGTCTATTTATTAAAATAATACGAATTTTTCAAATTTTAATATTTTGAGCTCTTCACAGCTGCTATTCAGATTTATACACTACGTTTTAACTCTGTAAGTTACATAGTTTTTGAGAATGTCTCTGTGACAGACAGACAACGGAGCCTGAGTAATAGGGTTTCGTGAGATGAATGAAACCCTAAAAAGACTGCAAAACAATTCAACCACATTTTCATGCTAAATCCTTATACGTTATTGCTCGTCACACTTTGTGCAGAATAAAATAAGTTCTATCGGCATTTAATATTTGTATATATTGTATATTGTAGTATTTTTATTTTTGGAATTTTAATTTGCTTAAACGGTTTATTTTATTTTTATTAAATTTTAGTTATTTAAATCTTCTGTCTTATTTTTCATAATTGTATTTAATTTTTCAAACAAAGTTTATCGCTTAAAACGTCTTTTTTATAAGATCTTGCATCATTTAAAGCCCCTCACTAGATTCATTTTACATTTGTGTATGTTATGTACACATATTTCTTTTTCTTTTTATAACTTTGATTTCTTTAATCCGTTTATGTTCTTTGTATTAATTTTTAGTTATTTAAATTTTCTATACTGTTTTTCATAGTAAAACCATGTTTGTCGCTTAAAACATATTTTTTATAATATCTTAAATCATTAAAGCCCCTGATTAGATTCATTTCACCTTTGTGTATATTTTGTATATATATATTTCTTTTTATTTATATATGACTTTAATTTCTTTAATCTGTTTATGTTATTTGTATATTTAAATTTTCTAATCTGATTTTCATAGTAAAAATATGTTTGTCGATTAAACCGTCTCTATTTTGTAACATCTTGTATCATTTAATAAACCCCTCATTAGATTTATTTAATATTTGTATACGTTGTGTATATAGTTTTCTTGTTTTTGTAACTTTAATTCCTTTAATCTGTTTATTTTATTTTTATTAATTCTTAGTTATTTAAATTTTCTATGCTGTTTTGCATAATTGTACTTCATTTTTAAACCAATGTATGTTGCTAAAAACGCATTTTTTTAACATCTTGTATCACTTAACAACCCCTCTATAAATTTTTGTTTTAATTGGTCTCGGCATTGGCTAAGATTCTTATGTTATGATGCCACATTTTCCTATCAGAAATAAGGCTGTAGCAATTTAAAAATATATATTCGTTCTGAACATGTGTCATCACACGAACAATCTAAATTCTAAACTTTTGCTCAGCTACACCCCTTGCTTAGTCTTTTCGTCAGTGAGTACCCGCCCTGATATAAATTTAACTCCCATACTTACAGTGGCGCAGCCAGAATTCGGTTCTAGGGGGGGTTTTGAGTTTATAATAAAGATGGTCGCCGGTTATATGAATCATCGGTTAATGGAATCAGTCTTTTAAATGAATGAAATCATAATGCTTTTCTCCGCAATTACGTTGGTTATGATTCATTTAAACAGCGTTTACAATATTAGAAGCGCGATAGAATTAAAAATAGCTAAAAGAGGAACCACAACTAATTTATAAAATTTTAACGATAAATATACGAATCTCCATCATAAGCAAGAGGTTGTTGCAACATTACCAACAAATGAAATATAGTGTTTAAATTTGTGTACAGACCCCCTCAGGGCTCGGAAGTAGCGCGCTACAAGTAGCGAAACTACAGTAGCCGCTACTTTTTCCAGTAGTTTGTAGTGTAGCGCGCTACATTAAAAAAAGTGTAGTGTAGCGAGTAGCGCGATACAAAATATCAGTAGTTTGTAGCGCGCATCTACGCTACTTTTGACGCTACTTTCGGAGGGAGGAAAAAAGGTCCCAATCTTCAAATCACATGATTATAACTCGTTTCTTTCGTGCGAAATATGTTCTCTGCAACAATTTGCGAACGTCAGCGACAAATCTCATTTGCAGTGTCATATATTTCTCCATCAACGACGGGCACGGTCACAAATTAGCTGTCATTTTCACAGTTTGGGTGTCAGAAACTTCCTGTACTGTTATTTAAATCCATAGAAATCTTCTCAATATAATGTATTTTTATACGACTACGATTGTTTTTTTACCAAAATATAGTCGTCTGGCTATGTTAAATCTTTATCTGACTAATTTCTTCTACCTTTTGCCTCCCACCCCCAGCAAGCAAAAAAATGTAAAATCCTTATTAAAAAAAAGAAAAAGAATGGATTTATCTAAACATAAATCCTCTAAATTATCCCTAATCTCTCAAATTCACGCTTCCCCATAGTAGCATACAAAGGAGTTTAAAATATTTTTAAATCTTTATTTTTATACAAAAATAAAATCTTTCGCTCATTTGTCTAATGACAACAAATAAAAATTATTTCCTTGTCCCCAAAATTTACGCTTCCCTTTTTGCCCCTCCTCCAGCATACAGTTTCAAATATTTAAAACTCTTTATTTTAAAAAAATGTCCACATTTGTTTCTACCTAATAATAATATATAAGTAACTATCTAAATTGTCCCCTAACTTCCCATAATTTACTCCTCTCCCCCCCCCCCCCAAATTTTAAGTTGTTTTTATTTCTATATAAAAAAAATCTTCTGCACATGTTACGTGTGTCTAGATTTAGAGGTGGCCGCTATTCAGAGATATAAGCGTTTTCAAATATATAAATTTTAGGAATTAAAAAGTGGCGCTAAATAGAGGTGGCCGCCTTTCGGAAGAAAAAACAGAATGGAGGTCTTATTGTACATAGATTTTTAACCTGAAAAAATATTTTGGACATTCTTTTGAAATTTGGGTCAACCCGACCCCTACCCGCTAGAATCAAAACCCAACCCGAAACCGATCCGAACTCGAAATAATGAAATTCAACCGGATCCACAGTAAAAAAGTGGAAGTCAACCCGATCTGAATCCGACCCACAACAAAAAAAATCTAGAGCCGGGTCGGGTCGGGTAAACCGACCCGATGCAGGACTCTAAACGGTATAAAACTAAAAATCTAATCTTTAAATGTTTTTTTTTAAATTAGTTGCGGTTTCAAAACTTCCATTTATAACGAAATACTATAAGAAGCAAAACGCTAAATAATCGTTTCCTGTCTTCCCGTCGATCACACAGTTTTTTGCCATAACAAAATTAGAAGTATCAAGAATTAGAATTGTAACTATTCAGCAGAAATGTTTCAGCTGTGCAGGAGCATTCGTTATAACCATTATCGTATACCAGTAGTTGAAAAAGTATGTTTATATTAACTTCCTGATACGAATTCTAAGATTAACAAAACAGACAGGCACGCATTTTGCTTTTGTGAAACTGTGATCTGCGGTTTATATAGACTTTTAATGTGAAAAATATTTTGGACATTCTTTTAAAAATCCGGGTCAACCCGAACCCGACCCGCAAGATTCAAAAAGCCGACCCGAACCCGAAAGAATGAAAGCCAACCCGACCCGCAATAAAAATTTGAAGTCAATCCGACCCGAACCCGAACCGCAACGGGAAAATATAGCCGACCCGAACGGCAGGTCGGTCGGGTTTGGGTAAAAGCGGGTAACCCGTCCCGATGCAGGATTCTAAGCGCTACTGTGCTACATCACTCTCAAAAATGTGTAAGATTATTACAATTTTTGTTTTCAAATTTCCTCTTTTAAAAAAAATTCCAACATAATTAAAAAGGTTCTATGAATTTGCCTTGTTTGTCTGTCCGTGCTCTAACTCTCATAAATATACTCCGACTGCCATGAAAGTTTTATATGTTATTGAAGTTTACCATAGAATGTTCAGTATTGAAAATGAAATGTGTAGCATTTATATCTCGCTTACAGGGGCGTTCAAAAGAATTCTGTTACATTATGGTCTATCGGGAAAAATCGTTTGCGGTGTATTTAATTAGCGATGATTACTAAAGTAGCGAAAAGTAGCGAAGTAGTGACTACTTTTGGAAAGTAGTTTGTAGTCGCTACTTTTAAAAATAAGTAGTTGTAATTGTAGTTAACTACATTTTTTATAAAGTAGTTGTAGTTGTAGTTCGTTGCAAACAAAAAGTAGTTTTCCGAACCCTGGACCCCCTACGAAACAAATGATTCGAAAGAAACACAGATTGCAAAAATCTGCTCATAATCGAAAAATAGCTTTTTATAACTTTAAGTACTTTTTTTAAATTCTTACTTTTGCAAAGATTTTTTTCCTGGGTACGCACATAGCTTGGTCTTAGATATAACAACGCAAAAAAAGCCGCTTGAAACTGAGATAGACTTACAATGTGTATGTTTTTTTTTCTCTGGAATTCGATGATCTGTTATTGTTTCGAACGTGAAACAAAGACAGAAATGCAATTAAGAAACAGACCACTGTATACTATATAACTCAAAGCGTCTCTGTGAGAGTATATGACCCATCTTTTACTATAAGACGTCTCGACAAAGTGACACAGTCCAAAAATCAAGTTTTGACATAACCTATGCGTGTAATATGCACTTTCATAGTTTTAAGTAGAATTTTCGCCGTTTAATTGAATCACATTGTTGAATAGAATTTGATTTAAGAAAGCGGTGGATTCTGCCAAGGCGGAAAGGCCAAAAAACTTAATTTTAACTTTAGTTGCTTTGATTCATATAAGCGGCAATTATAGTAATTTTTTTAGCTCTGGGGGGGGGGGTTGACCCCAAAAGCCCCCCCTTGGCTGCGCCACTGCATACATATATCACGTTTTTTAGTAAAGTTTTCCTACTAGTTGCAGTTCTTTTAACATGTGTAGTTTTTAACCGTATATCTATTTTGAGGCAAAAAAATTGGTGAAAGAAATTTTCTTTCAAAACTATAATTAATAGCCAAATACTTCAAATAAAAAATTCAAAAAAAGTGAACGATACTGCGCCTAACAGTAAAGGTTATAGATTTTGCCCCGCCCACTTAAACACTAAAACGATGATCTGCTTCTAAATCTATTTTTAAAAAATGGTTCAAAAGAAGAACCTCAGAGGCGATTCGTTTTCGTTGCATGTTTAGAAGTACTAGAAACGAAAGAAGAACGAAAAAAGAATCCTTAATAGCATAATTCTGTTACGGGTGGGCGGGACTAACGAAAACGTGTTATATAATTACTCATGGGCGACTGGACCTACGCATTTTCTTTCTATTCGCGCCTAGCCTATTGGGATTATACAGAAGTCTCTCTTTGTAAATGAAAACTGTACCACTTACCTTTTTTCTGTGTATGTGTGGTTTTGCCATAAATAATAATAGTTTCACGTAAGCCCCAATGCAGTGCATGACCGAGACATGGTTACCATTTTGATCTTTAATTCCGAGTTCATAGTGGAAATCTCGAAATAATAATTTTTATTTTAAAAATGGATGTCATTAACCCCTTAACAGTATTGCTCGAACGTCGCTCGGGTAAGAAGAGTTTGTTTTCTTCGTTACTAAAAGCTTTCAGAAACCACAAATTTTAATTATGATTTTTGCTGTATTTGGCGGACATATCTCGATTAGACAAGGCATATATTTTAATACAAAAAAGTGGTTTTTAGTCCTTATTTTTAATTTATTGTGTCCAATAAAAGTAATATTAAATAAAACTGTTAAGGGGTTAAATAATAGGAAATTTTATTTTCAAAATGTTTAGTATGAATTCAGAATTTCTGTATCAAGAAAAGGGCCAAACTGAAAACCTTGGCCCCATGTTGGAAACTACTGGTTCGGACTCTTATCCAGCAGATCTTTCTCTGCTCCATAGGCATAAAAATCATTAATTTGTAAACCATAGAGTACCGGGGGGTTAAGGTGCTCCGCCTTAGAAATTCTTCTCAAAAAGGGCTCCGCGAGCCCAAAAGTTTGGGAACCACTGCCCTACACCATCCAAAGATACTTCTACAAAGCTGGATTCCCGTGTGAGAATGAGCAATCAAGAATAGAAGACAAAGAAGCAACAGATGTGAGTAACTTGGGGTCAATTCTTCAGGAGCCACATACTGAAATTGAACCTGAAGCTTATCTCGAAGCCAACGGAAGCTTTCCGGTTTGAGACAACTTCTTTGAAGAGGAAGAGAATAGTGAAGAAGAAGCAGAAGCAGAACAGACCGATGAAAGAGGGATTACAATTAACTTCAAGAAATATGGCCAAAGTATTCAAGATCTGTTGAATTGTGCGGTTGAACATCACCCGGAAGCCTTTCTTCTTCTTAAACAACTAGATAGCATGTACCTTGTACCCTGCATGAGCATACACAATGCAAAAACAGACTAAAATTAATCACTTTTTTAAGTAATGTACAGATTATGTTTTCAAGTAAAGTATTGTACGTATGTAATTGCATATGTTTTGTAAAACTTTTTTAATATAACTTTTTTAATATTTTCTAAATTCAGCACCTCCATTTCGGTAAATGACATTGCTAACCAGGCTAAGTATTCTCTACAGTCTGTAAACTCAATACATAGTAGTAGTAGTTATGAATTTAACAGTCTCCCTTTATAATGAACACCCCCATAATCTGAACACTTTTGGTCGGTCCCATGAGTGTTCAGAATAGAGAGAGTCCACCGTATATATTACTTGCATTTAGCATTTATCAAAGTTGAGTCTCAAGAGTATAAGAGATGCTGGTTTTTGAGTGTTTTTAATAGGTTTGCAGTCCTTCCAAAAAACATTGATATCTAAAACTGGAAACAATATGCGGAATATATTTTTTTAATTGCTCAAAACTATAACCAATACGATTAAAATTCAAAAATGGTCCGACAAGCCTGACACAACTTTAAAAAGCTTTGAATATATTAGATAATATATTTCAATAAATATATTTCAATAAATTAGATCTAAAAAGGCTTAATATTAACCCATTTTCAATTTAAATTATTTTTTATTATATGAAAAGTAAAATTATTTAAATGCACATGTCAAATTATATACATTTAAACACAGTAACAAAGCTGAAACATAACAAAAAACATGTCTTCGCACAAACAAACTTTTACTTGAACTGAGGCTAGGAGCCGCCTGATATGATTCATATTCCTAAAATACGCATAGATCGAAAAATATGTGTATATATATTTAATTGCGATTTTTGCTGATTTCTGCCAATGCTTAGGTGTAAATAAAAAAAAATAACAGATTTTCAGGGTCATGAAAATCGCAAAGCGTCATCATGAGGGTGTAACATATCGGCTGATAAGTTCCCGGTCTGGCACACAGATAGCGTTGCAATCGCCGAACCGATGCTTTTTTTGTAAATAATAACCTTTAAAAGGTAGCAGAAAAAAATGTCACGACGATTCGCCGTGTGGATAAAACGTTAGAGTGGTTTTAGTTGAACGACTTTGTTGATAAACAAAAAAATGGATAAACAAGAATTTCAAGAATTGTTATTTGATGGGAAAAAACGCCGTTCAAACAAAAGCTTGGCTTGATAAGCGTTATCCGGACACTGCAGCAGGTAAATGAACCATTATTGACTGGTTTGCTGAATTTAAAGGTGGTCGTACGGACACCAGTGTTGCACCACGCAAAAGATGTGGTTACTCCGGAAAACATAAAAAAAGTCCACAAAATCGTTTTGGAGAACCGTAAAGTGAAATTGCTGGAGATAGCTCAGACTCTGAAGATATCCAAGGAACGTGTAGGTTTTATTTTGAATGAACATTTGTCTATGAAAAAGATGTTGTCAAAGTGAATGCCGCGCGTGCTGATTTTTGACCAAAAACAACAACGAGTCGATGATTCTCAGCACTGTTTGGAGACTTTTTCGTTATAAAGTTAAAGTTATTTATTATTAAATTATTATTACTATTTATTTATTAAATTATTATTATTAAATTATTATTACTATTTATTTATTAAATTATTATTATTAAATTATTATTACTATTTATTTATTAAATTATTATTATTAAATTATTATTACTATTTATTTATTAAATTATTATTATTAAATTATTATTACTAAATTATTATTACTAAATTATTATTTATAAAATTATTATTATTTATTATTAAACTTGTGTTATTTATTAAATTATTATTATTTATTATTAAACTTGTGTTATTTATTAAAGTTATACAGTTATAAAATTATAAAGTTATAAAACTATGTTAAAAAGTAGTGTTTTCTTTATTAGACTGGGAACTTATCAGCCCATGTGTTATTCAGGGTTAATACTTATTTCTATGCAAGAAAAGATTTTCAAATGAGAAAATTAATCTTGAAACATTTTTAAAATGTTTTTAACAATTTTCTGTTGTGCACTTTCGGTACAAGCTCGGGCTATGGTGACACAAAATATTTCGGGCTTGGGTGTGCACGGATTTCAAATCATTGGTCTCGGGTTTCAAAAAAAGGAACCCGAATTCATCTCTAGTATACGGTACAGATGATTTCGGGCTTTTTTTTCGGATCCCGAAACCGTCCGAACTTAACAGTTTGCAATTCAAGCCGTCCGAAAAATTGTTTGGCATCAGAGCCCGATCAAGATGCCGAAAGTACGCAGTATAGAAGATTGTTAATAACATTTTAAAATTGTTTCAACATTAATTTTCTCTAAATTAAAGTGTAATTACTGCTTAAAGTGATAAAAACAAAAGGCTTAAAAATAGCTTTTAATATATGGCAGGTATAAAATATGACCTTTTTATGTTGTACACTCTACCCCTAAAATAAAGACCTATGGGCGTGGAATACATTCGTATTTTTAAAATATCTCCTCAGGAAATTAATATTTCTAACTTTTTTTTCTGTGTCCTCTTCTTAATGCTTTCTGTACTGTTCTTTTCTTTCTTTCTTTCTTTCTTTCTTTCTTTTTTTTTTTTTTTTTTTTTTTTTTTTTTGTCAGAGTATTTCAATACATATACTTATTATTATTATTATTATTATTATTATTTGAAGTGTTAAAAAATCTTACTCAAAGCTCATCAGCTTTTAACACACAAAAAGTTAAATTAAGCATTAATTTAAAAAATATTTTGACAGCTAAAAACTAGTCGTTGGGGGCCACCGTAATACTTACCCATCATGGATATGCATAATATAAAATATGAAACTAAAACATGTGTAAACTACTTATAAAATGCATCGCAATTCGTATGAAATCGGCTTGATGACGTCATGAACTTTAAATGCTCAATTACTGAATTGCGTAAAAGAAACTTCCTTATAACTCCAAAACTAATAATCATATTAACTAACGGTTTATTGCGTCGGATGAAGCGTCTCATGTCCAATTAAAAGATATATTTGAATTGAAATTTGGATGAAATACAGGGTCATGAAAAATCGAAGAGTGGGGAAAATAGGATAACAAATATCTCGGCGACTCATTATCCGATCGACTTCATGCTTTATGCAAAATTTGTTTTTTTATTGTCTTTTATATTCACTCCTTAAAATAAACAATTTCGAAACATTTTATATACCTTTTATCAGAACGAATATTTCGAGAGTCCGAAAAAAATAGTTTCGGATAATCGAGGTTACTGAAATTCAATAAGTTCTTCCCATTATTACATACTAAGTACATACCAAATTCCAAGTCTCTATCTCAATTTGTTCGGGAGATAGAGCGTTTACAGACACAAAGACATACAGACACACAGACGGACGGCATTTTTTTTTTTTTTTTTCAAAAAATATGTTTTTCGGAATCTTCAGTGTCTGAAACGTGTAAATCCGTCAAAAAAAAAAAAAAAAATTATTTTTAAAACGATTACAAGACTTACTTTATACTACGTATGATGGGTAAGTAAAAATGAGACATTCTTTAAAAAGAGTACACAGAATAAAAAATTAAACATATTAATTTTTTGATGATATATTTTAATAAAAAGAATGCATCTCAAACCCATAAATTTAATATTAGCGAGGGGAATTCCAAATCTCAATAACAAAACACCTTTAACACGAAAAATTTCCGAAAAATCTTACTGTTACTATAGCCATCTAGATTCTATATTTTTAATTAACTGATTAAATTGTTGTAACTGCCACAATGCATTCCACAAGTGAATGTCAAACGGCTGCAGATCAACCTTCAATCATGTTTCTGATCATAATATAATATTATATGTACTAAGTATGCTTTATTTTTACAAAATACCTATCGATTTTAACAAATAACATTATAATATATATATATATTTTTTTTTTTCACGATTTAAGACCATCTAAATTTACCACGAAAATTATTGGCATTTCAGGCATTATTGTCAAATAAACTTTTTAAGAACATTTACTGCAAAGAAAATGTTTCGAAATAAATATCAACGCTTAAAAACATTGAAGAATTATTTTTTTAATAGTTAAAAATGAGATTTTACTATCTGTTGTAAATCACACTTTTAAATAATCATGTATGAAATTTCGTAACAACCGCACATGCCGCCCTTTTCTCTCGAACATATCCTTGGACACATTTCTAGTCATAATGATAAGTATGGAGGGGGGAACGGGGGCAAATCCCCCCTAACTTAGATAAATGGGTTTTTCATGCAGAATTATCCAATTTGCTTCAATTATATAGATTCATTCTGATAAGGCGCTTCCCTGATTAGTTTTGGGGGTTAATTGGTTAAGTATAAAGAAGGTAACGGGGAGCTAATCCCCCCACACACACTTAATTTGGATTAAAGGATTTTTTTATGCAGAATTATTCGATTTGCTTCAAATTTTGTATATAGGTTCATTGTGATAAGGCGCTTCCCTGATTAGTTTTGGGGGTTCATTGGTTAAGTATAAAAGGGGAACGGGGGCTAATCCCCCCATAATTTATTGTCGATTTCTTTATTTTTCGAAGGGCATTATTCTTTTAAATAAGAGTACAATATACAATTAGTGTGAATAGACTGTGAGCTCAATGCCATCAGTTTAACTTGGCAATTTTCTTTTTTATTTCGTTTTGTTTCATTTGAAAAACCTAGAAACAATTTTTAATTATTTTCTTTGCGTTACATTGAATTAGTTCACGTTATAAATGTCCAAAATCGGCCCTTTTAGCTTTAAAAAATATTTTTTAAGATTATTTATACTAAATTTTACTATAAAGTACGTCAATTTTTATCTTTGAACAGAATTAAAACATCACTGAAAAAATCGGCGTGATAGCAACTTCACCGTGAGAGTCATATAAGTAAAGAGTGCGCAATAGCGATATCACTGAAATTACTTGTTACCAGTGGGACCCGTGCGAGGATTTCGCACTGAAATCCAAATTTTTTAGCATTGTAGTATTTATATACAGGGTGATTCATAAAAGATGGGCAGAACTTTAAGGGGTTATAGTACACTTAAAGACAAATAATATTAAATAGGAGACTAAGGGTCCCAGACGTATTCCCAAGGAGATAGGGGGCATTAAAGTTTAGGGTCCGAAATTTCAAATGATTATAAAACATGGAAAAATTGGTCGATTCGTTTGCGGTTTTTGCAAAAAATTTTCTTTATGCCAGTATTTTCTTGAAATAAAATTTTAAAGTTCAATTTCAAAAAATGCCGATAGGGGGCGCTTTAGACTTTGGAGTAACAAACAACTATTTTTTAACGTTATTTTTTGTATTTCTTTAAATGATTTCGAAAGCTTAGACTTAAACTTAAATTTTGATCTAAAAATCTGAGTCCTAACGAGTAGTTAAGTAGCGTAAACTGAAATTTGAAATTTGAAACCCTTCTCCCCCCAGAACAAAAATCAGTTATTCCCGATCTTTGTGTCGTAGATTAGGCTCTAACTACTGCCGCGTTTTGCTAAAATTATTCTTTATGTCAGTATTTTCTTGAAAATAAATTTTAAAGAAAATTTTCAAAAAATTCCGATAGAGGGCGCTTTAGACTTTGGAGTAACGAACAACTATTTTATACCGTTATTTTTTGTGTCTCATTAAATGCTTTCTAAAGCTTAGACTTAAATTTTCAGCCCAAAATCTGAATCGTTAGACGTGGTTAAGTTTCTGGGGAGAGGGGTTTGAAATTTCTACTCCTGAGCACAGTTCAGTTTACCATGTCCACACATTGTGTGCTGTGATACGAGGTAAAAAGACACAAATTAGGATTATGTTACCAAAGCATATTTATTAACATGTAATCACAATAAATGTTCAAAATTGTGACCACCAGAGGTTATGCACGCAGAACAACGGCGACGAATGGAACGGCGAACATTCGCGAAAACATCAGACTTTTCGAGCACTTCCCCTAAAGCGGCGGAAAGTCTGGCGACCAGTTCCTCGGGGGATTCAATGGGTGTCTCATACATAAGAGCCTTCAATCGTCCCCAAAAAAAGAAATCGAGGGGTGAAAGATCTGGCGAGCGAGCAGGCCAAGCAACAGGACCACCTCGACCAATCCATCTGTTCGGAAATGTGATGTCCAGATAGTTGCGGACGTCTCGTACGTAATGGGCTGGCGCTCCATCGTGCTGGAACCACATGACCCGCCGGATGCGTGGAGGAACAACGTTTAACAGGTCTGGCAGCACATGTTGCAGAAATGTGAGGTATGTTTTACCGTTGAGGCGTTCAGGAAGAAGGTACGGTCCGATTAGGTGGTCTCCGAGGATTCCTGCCCAAACATTGATGGAAAAGCGTCTCTGATGAGCATGTGGATACGTAGCATGTGGATTGACATCCACCCATACATGTGCATTGTGTGTGTTAAATGTACCTTCACGTGTGAAGGTACTAAGGTCTAAGCTTTAGAAAGCATTTAATGAGACACAAAAAATAACGGTATAAAATAGTTGTTCGTTACTCCAAAGTCTAAAGCGCCCTCTATCGGAATTTTTTGAAAATTTTCTTTAAAATTTATTTTCAAGAAAATACTGACATAAAGAATAATTTTAGCAAAACGCGGCAGTAGTTAGAGCCTAATCTACGACACAAAGATCGGGAATAACTGATTTTTGTTCTGGGGGGAGAAGGGTTTCAAATTTCAAATTTCAGTTTACGCTACTTAACTACTCGTTAGGACTCAGATTTTTAGATCAAAATTTAAGTTTAAGTCTAAGCTTTCGAAATCATTTAAAGAAATACAAAAAATAACGTTAAAAAATAGTTGTTTGTTACTCCAAAGTCTAAAGCGCCCCCTATCGGCATTTTTTGAAATTGAACTTTAAAATTTTATTTCAAGAAAATACTGGCATAAAGAAAATTTTTTGCAAAAACCGCAAACGAATCGACCAATTTTTCCATGTTTTATAATCATTTGAAATTTCGGACCCTAAACTTTAATGCCCCCTATCTCCTTGGGAATACGTCTGGGACCCTTAGTCTCCTATTTAATATTATTTGTCTTTAAGTGTACTATAACCCCTTAAAGTTCTGCCCATCTTTTATGAATCACCCTGTATATATATATATAGATTTAAACTTCTAAAGAAACCTTAAGAATAAAAATACCTGTAAACTACATTGGTACAGATGTCGCAAATGCCCCGGGGTTTCTTTTTCGCGCCGAAATGGCGATTTTATGCCTGGCGGGGCAACATGGTGACTTTTACTTTGTATGGCAGCTTGGTATTTTATAATAAAACTAGCCGCCACTCGCGAACAGTTTGGTCTCCCTTAAATGTATGTTAAAAGCACTATAACACGTTACTTTTATTCATAATTTATTTTTTTCCGTAATCCTTCGCCAAACCGGAATATTCTAATAGACAAATCAAAAACTTTTGCGATCATGGTAGCATTTCGCATATTTTTTGTTGTTATGTATTTCATCTTTCTTGACAAAAACCGCTTAACCAACTTAAGCGTTTATGCTTCATATCCGTTTGCTTATCAGTTGCAATATGTTTGCTAATGAGGAGATTCTTAAACATATTAAGTAGTTTTCCGTAATTGGATCCATTGCCAAATGGCGTATTTTAGTTAATACGATTTGGTGCATTGAAGTCTATTTTGTGAAAGTCTTTAATGATATCCACATTTACACTGAACTATATTGTTGCCAATATTTTTTTGTTTGTTTGTTTGTTTCTCGCTACCTTTGGCTGTAGACTTGATTACGGGAGATCAGAAAATCTATCATTATTCTCATTTAAAACGTCTTGAATAATGTGACATAATCGGGGTGCATATTATAACACGTAATTTTCGAGTATGGTTTGGTGAAACATTGAACTTTTGGAAGCCAGTTTTGATAATCACATTTCTTTTAAACCATATTTGCTGTCAGCACTTTTGACCCGTGGCGTAGAATCTCATTAAAATTCACGAACTTCCTTCTAGATGCCGATCTCTGTTCGACTCTGTTTTTCTCTGCTCTCCTATTTTGATATAGTTCAGGAGTTTTCATAACTGCATAATTCCCTTACTTTGGCATTTCTGCTTAATGTCTACTGACTATTAAGATCCGTAACTTGTAAATACGCCACGCCAACATTACCGCCTATAATTCTAATTACAGCAATCCGTTTTTTCTCTCTATATTGCAACTCTATAGTTAATATAGTGCCCCGGTGCGTCTACGACAGCTGTTCCATCAGAACATTTGATTTCAAAATCAAAGTATCGTTTCTAATTTGCGCACGCGAAAAATAAAAGCTGGTATTGGCGATTTTAAATATGCTATTGGCGAGATTTGCGCCCAAATAACACAAAAGTACTTAATGATGTTATGTATTTTGCAAATGTATATTAAATTACTGTTTTGAAAGCGATTGGTCATTAATAATGGTAAATATGATTGGTGATTAACAATCATTTTCAGTGGTCTCTCTTCCTTGCACGTATAATACATAAATACCAAATTAACTGACAATTTGTTTCGAAATTTGATTCATTAAATATCATTACAGGAGTTGTATTTGTTTACATTCAGCTAAGAAAAGATAAAGAATGAAGGTGAGTTGTATAGCACATAATTATGGTAAACTGTGATTGTGTCACTGGTACGAATTATGTTTTTGACACCAGGCAGCGCTCCAAAAAATCTTTCACGGAAAACTTACTTTACGAACGATTATCTCCGTGGTTTAATGGTTTAATATTTTAAACCTTCACGACGAATGAATCTTTTTTTTTTTTGTTTACTTTCATGGATAGAGAATTTGAATCGTGAGGCTAATTTCAACTGAAGTTATTGAAGAATATATACATAATTGAACGTAAGTCATCTCTCAAATATTAATTTATTTTGAACGATCTTTCTAAAAATGTAACATTTATTATGTTTTATTCGAAAATATAATTTTGAATAAAAATGGCCGCCTGGCATATGAAAACGTGAAGCGGGCATTCCGGAATTGTTGATGACAGTCACATGACTTACGGTTTTATTATAGAGATGAAATGTGTATGTAAATAAATTAAAAATAAAATAATATAAAAATAATTAATTAATTAAATTAAAATATGTGTAATAAAAATAATGTGTGTGTTAAATAAAACTGTGTGTGATAATAAAATTAAATGTGTGTGTTTTAAAGTAAAATTATAATACAATTTTAGGTACTTCTCTATTATCCCGTCGACCACTTTTCATAACAAAAAACTATCGCCAAACTGTAACGTCAAATAAACGGGAGAACGTTGCCATTGGAATAAATAAATAAAATATAAGAATTTAAGGACACAATTGTTATTTTAATGAATGAAATAACTAATAGATCAGTAAAACATAATGAAAAATACACGCAAATATCGAATTAAAAAACACTTGATGACATAACAAACACGTATAATGCTTTTGACATCAAGTAAATGGTACTGCATTTTTGGCGTTTAGTCTTACAGTTTGGCGATAGTTTTTTGTTATGAAAAGTGGTCGACGGGATAATAGAGAAATACCCAATTTTATTATAAATTAAACTAACGCGTTTTCGCAAGCTAGGCCTAACATGTATTCGAAAATGGGATTTTCTCGCCAAAATAGCACCACAAAAAAATTGCGCCAACCCCGTTACGTCTGCTATATCTGTTCCCTAACATTAATTAGGGAAGTCAGACTATCAGCTCATTTATTCCATCAAACTTAGAAAAAGGCACGCGCGAGAGAAAAAAAAATTAACAATCGTATTTTAATTGCATAAAAAAAAAAACATTGGACAATCCATGGTGTCTTTTTCTCCTAAACATTGCAATTTCAATTTTGATTTTTAATCATAAATATAGAATAAACACGTACGGAGATGTCACACTTTATCTTTTTTGTGCTATTTATTATTTTTATAATCATTATTGAGCGTGATTTAATCCGGAATTTTATTTTTGTGGCAACACTAATTTGAAGAAAACCTTTCATTTCATTTATGAAAACAATGCCGATTTAATTTTTAATTATCAGCAAATTTTAATCAAAAACCATGTTTTAGGAAAATGTATTTGTACTATGTCAGAAGCCTGTTCAAAATCCTTTCATATGGTATCTCATTCGTCGTTCCACGTTTCGTATTTTCTTAGAAAAAGGGATTTTGACAGGAGAAATAATATATACCAGAAGGACCCGTGCGAAGCTTTCGCACTACAATCTTTGAGATTATTTTCTGGTACGTTTTAGCACTAATTATTAATTAACTGATTTTTTTTTTTTAAATCAAACAACGCGTTTTAACAATATGTGCGTGTACTATCTCAGAAACTTGTTCAAAAACTTTTCGAATGATACCTCATTCATCGTTGTACGTTTTGTATGTGCATAGAAAAGAAAGATGTTGAAAACAGAAATAATATATATGATGATTGTTTGTGTATAAGAAAATGGGAATAGATTGCCAGAAAAGTTTTTGCCAAATTTTTTTCTCTCGCCAAAGTCATTTCTCTAGGTTGCCAAGACTCCTATACTGAAAAAAAAGGACTTACAAAAAATTGAAACACCGAATCTGACGTTTAGGGAATTCATATGAAAGCCTTTCCTCAGATTTTGTAAAACTGTTCCAGAAATGTCTTAAATAACATAAATCAATATTTGGTATACACCAATTTTTTGCAACCCTATGGGAACTTAAACATGGGATGTTCAAACTTTGTGGTTCAGCAGCCATTTAAGTGACGTCAGACTTCGCTGGCGTATAAACAGCTTAATGAAATATTTAAAAATAAATACTTACAATTTTTGTGAATCCTAATGAGCTGTATATCTAAAAGGAAGATAATCCTTAAATTACGCAATCTACTGGTGCTCCGATACAGTACGCATATACACAGCCAAGATTAAAAAAGAAAACAAATAAAAATAGCTGACGCACGTGTAAAAATTAAATAAAATCCCAATTAAAAGCTCGATACTTTTCAAAAAGTACGCGCAAGAAATAAATTAACAATCGTATTTCAATTTCATTATAGGATGACGTCATCTGATAATGCAGTTTTTTATTTTGGTGGCAATACTGATTTGAGAAAACCTTTCATTTTCTTTATGAAAACAATGCTGATTTAATTTTTAATTAACTACAATTTTTATTCAAAAACATGTTTCAACGAATTGTTAAGCGTGCTATGTCAGAAGCCTGTTCAAAATTCTTTCATATGCTATCTTCTTCGTCGTTCTGCGTTTGGTATTTTCTGAGAAAAAGGGATGTTGACAGGAGAAATAATATATATGATGACCAGAAAGACCCGTGCGAAGCTTTCGCACGGGTACAAGCGTACAAGGAAATAATCTTTGAGATTATTTCCTTGTACGCTTTAGCACTAATTTTTAATTAACTGATTTTTTTTTAGTCAAATCACGCGTTTTAACGAAATGTGGGTGTACTATCTCAGAACCTTGTTCAAAATCGTTTCGAATGATACCTCATTCATCGTTGTATGTTTTGTATGTGCATAGAAAAATGGATGTTGACAACAGAAATAATACAAAGAAAATGGGAATAGATTGTCAGAATTTTTTTTGCCAAATTTACTTCTTTCGCCAAGGTCATTTTTCTACGTTGCCAAGATCCCTATACTGAAAAAAAAAAAAAAAGAATTATAAAAAATTGAAACACTGAATCAGACGTTTAGGGAATTCATATGAAAGAATTTCCTCAGATTTTTCAAAACTGTTCCAGAAATGTCTTAAATACATAAATCAATATTTGGTTCACCACATTTTTGCAAGCCTATGGGAACTTAAAAATGGGATGTTCAAACTTTGTGGTCCAGCAGCCATTTAAGTGACGTCAGACTTCGCTGACGTATTCACAGCTTCTGACGCATCCTCGCAGATTTGGGTCTCAAATTGAAGTTCAGTGGAAAAACCAAGCTAATCAGAACCGGTTCAGCCAATCAGAACCGAGTCTTAGGCAACCCCAATTCCGGCTGCGGTAGATTGATGCTGAACTGAGCACGAATAATCCGAAACAAAATGGATATGCGTCAGCTCCTATTATAGGAGTCTTACTTAATGACATGTTAAAAAATAAATACTTACAATTTTCGTGAATCCTAATGAACAGTATATCTAAATGAGAGATAATCCTTAAATTAAGTATTCTACTGGTGCTTCGATACAGTACGCATATACACAGCCATGATTAAACAAAGAAAACAAATAAACAATAGGTGACGCACGCGTAAAAATCAAATAAAAACCCGATTAAAAGCTCGATATTTTTTCAAGAAGTACGCGCAAGAAATAAATTAACAATCGTATTTTAATTCCGTTATATAGGGTGACGTCATCTAATAATGCAGCATTTTATTTTTGTGACAACACTGATTTGAGGAAAACCTTTCATTTCATTTATGAAAACAATGCCGATTTAGTTTTTAATTAACTACAATTTTTAATCAAAAACATGTTTTAACGAAATGTTAAGTGTGGTATGTCAGAAGACTGTTCAAAATCCTGTCATATGCTATCTCATTTGTCGTTCTGCGTTTCGTATTTTCTTAGAAAAAGGGATGTTGACAACAGAAATAATATATGCGATTTTTATTTTTGAAGGATCAGATATACAGCATGAAGTTCTACCGAAGATATCTAGGGTTACACGAGCACGCAACATTGGGAGATATGCTTGAAGTAGGCTGCAAGGATCCAGAACATGGACGAGATGTAAGTGAAATTATCATTTTTATTTAAAAAAAAAAGAAAAAAAAATATTTTCTATTATATACGGCAGTCTGAGAACCTAATTCTACCCTCATAAAATATCCCAATAAAAAAACATGGTAAAATATACGTAATTTATGAAATATATATGTGCTGAAATATAAGTCCCGCAGTGGCGCGGACGAATAAGCTCGGTTCCCGTAAGATAACCGAAAGTGAAGCAGCATCGACCGTGGGAGAATGACAACCTCTCTCGACTGCGGCTGCTGTGGGACCGTGTGCACGTAAAATCTGTTCGTGTGGCTCCAATGTCCTCCAAGTTTAGCATAAGCGTTACCGCTGGCGGTGCAGGTCTCTCATCTGGAATTGGTTCAAAATTAAGAGACCAGCTCTTCTGGACGGGGCTTGTGAGTGCTTAAGCCATTTGGTAGGCCTCCCCATCCAGCTGACTCTTGTGCTGAAATATAAATGTAAGATAACGGATCTCAATAAAGAATTTCATCCGAAACGGTGTTAAATTAGATTAAATTGTGATGCTTTAGTTTTCTTATCTTAGTTGTATTTACACGAGTTACAAATATTTATACAGAGTGGCCAAAGATAAAAGAAGCTCGGTATACAGAAGTACAAATACTTACTAATTTTTATTTAAAGGTAGTAAATACAGAATATTATGAATACCAACACCTCCTGTGAACTATTGAATGTTCAGTATGTTGTTATTCATAATATTCTGTATTTACTACTTTTAAATAAAAATTAGTAAGTATTTGTACTTCTGTATTACTGAGCTTCTTTTATCTTGGCCACTCTGTATAGGTGATCGCAAGAGTTCGTTATCTGAACTTTGGATCGCAAGGAGCAGGAAATTTTTAATTGAGGCTTGTAAAGTGGAACCTTAACTTCCAAATGATAAAAATTGATGAGCTGCATGTTTTCTACTGTGAGAACGAGAGCAGATGAGCTCAGGACTTCACCGTGGTCAGATAGACTGTGAAGAAGTGTTTTTTTTAAGCTGATTAGATAGATCACGCTATTATCTAAGTCTAGAAAATCGACAGACGGTCGAATACGGTTAATCAGATAAATTATATCTTTACCTAATTGTAATTATCATTGTAAATGTTTTATATGTTATATTTAACCTAAAAGTATTAAAATTCTATATAATCTAATTTTGAAAACAGTGTGGACTATTAATTGTTCATCCTAGACACCGACGATTTTATTTCATCTCATTATACACTTATTCAAACAAAGGAAAAGACAACGATTTCCTACATATGTAGTTTCTTATGTAATATGGTGATATGTGAAATGCAAATCTGTTGATAATATTTAAATAATTACAAGTTGATAAAATAATACAAACTGAGATTTAATCTTTGGAGATAAATACTAATTTTACAATCTGCTATGCTTAGCTTTTCAAATATGCCAAGATAAATATTTAGAAATCGTAATTTACACGATAACTGTAGAATGTTTCAATTAGACCTAACACAACCAGTTGCTTTTTTAACCGTTTTTGGGTTTATGCTTCATTAATGATGGAAAATACATGACTGGGAATTTCTGATTTTAAAAGTTTAAAGTCATCGTGTTGGTGATCCGTGAATTTTGCTTTTTGTATCTCATGCGATAAAGATATGGACAATAAATAAAAACCAGAGAGTTATTCAATTTGCTCATATGTCATAAGAAAGATAAATTTAGAACCTACATCTATACAGTGTACCCATTAAACTCCTTGCCACCCTCTTAACTTCGGAACGGCTGCTGCTATACTCATAAAAGTGGTGTCTAGGTATAGTAAAGTAGCCATGCGCTACTGAATGAAACCGCCTGTGGCGCCAACTGGTGGACAACTGCGGAGTTAGCATTCCTATCTCGAAAACAGCTCGAGACAGGGAAAAAAGTGATTTACAAAATTGTAGAGCATCATCGATTTTAACAAGGTCCTGTTTTAATGAACAAATATACACTGAGTGGCCAAAAAATTAGAAACTCCCTCTAATAATGAGTTGTTTCACCTGTATCTCTGATCACAGCCTTGATATTCTTCTTGGTATGGACTCAACAAATTGCTGAGGAATGTTGGCTCATGCAGACATAATGGCTGCTAAAAGTTGGGTCAGATTGGATGGCGGCGTTTCCAAGCTTTGAAGTGCTCTTTCGAGTTCGTCCAACAAATTCTCAATAAGATTGAGGTTAGGGGACTGAGCAGGTAAAACTCTGATTGATGTTCCTCGACCATGGTGGCTAGGTGCATTGTCCTGATGAAAGTAACCATCTCCATAGGGAACATTATAGCCACAAACGAGTGCACGTGATCGGCAATGATGGTGAGGTAATCTGTGCTGTTCATAGTTATGTATCAAGGGACGCAGTGTACTCCAAGAAAACATTCCCCACACCATAATTCCACCTCCACCAGCGTGAAGAGTTTATCATTTGACAGGAGGGGTCTATGAATTCGTGCTGTTTGCGCCATATTCTGATCTTGCCATCTGCACGATAAAGCAGAAAACGAGATTCATCGGACCAGGCTATTTTTTACGGTCCAATTTCGTCGTTCCTTCGCCCACAAAAGGCACCTTTATTTTTTTCTGTGATACCAAAGGCACTCTTGATGGTCTCCTGCTGCTACAGCCCATCCTTTGCAAAGTCCGTCTTGTTGTGCGTTAGGATATGCTTTGTGGTGTATCTGCATTATCTGTAATTTGTCGTGTTGTTGCCCTTCAGTTGCAGCGGACTAATGCGTGTTACTCTCTCCTTTCACATCTCTCGTTCACCATCTGATTTTCGAACAGAATGGTACTTATCGCTTCAATTTTTTTTTCTCAACTGCCACAAACTTTACATCCGAGATACTGTTGGGCGAGAAAGTCCTAAAAAGGCCGTGGTTTCAGAGATGCTGGCACCAGCTCTTCTTGCACCGACGATGATCATCCCTCGTTCAAAGTTATTTAAATCTTTCGTCTTTCCCATTTTTACAGTAACTTCTGTGTTAACTACGTCGCACGTCGTACGAAACTGAGAGTTCCTTATATAAGCAACTCTGCGTTGTTACGTCTTTCTACGTCACTGTCGGACAGGTTTGCATTCAATTCTCTAATTTTTTGGCCATTCAGTGTATATAAATGCATTAATTTTAGATCATAAATTTATACACATACATATTTATCCTCTATATATAGCTAAATAATGTTTTTTGGTGATACCAAAAATTTTGTGAGAGGTCTGGGTGTATTTTAAGAAGATTAAATTTGTGAAAAGTATATTTTTGAGGTGAACAAATTTTGTGAAAAGTCCATGTTTAAGACAAAGAATTTTGTGAAGGGTCCTATTTTAAGATAAAAAATTTTGTGACGGATCCTTTAAAGAACATAAATTCTTCCTAAACAGATCCCTGATTTTGAATGGTTACACACAGCTGTTTTCTAAGCTCTGACATTTTACTGGAAGAAAAAAGCTTTATCAGAAAATTTTAATCTGTTGATGTGAGTTATATACTGCTGTCGTAGTGTGAAACGATTTGCATTTTAATTAAATAATTAATGAAAGTTGTGATCTCAGTTTCCAAACCAATAACAAACCGTGCGTCGAATCAAAACCAAAGATATGATTCAAAATAAGTTTTGTCGAACAAAGGAAAAAAACTGTAGTTCAGTTGCATAATTTCCCTGTCCACCGTGGATAGACGATTGCAATTATCACGCTTTCTGATTGGTTGTTAAACCGAACGCTTCTTAAGTCATTTCCGGTTGAACTTACTCCCTTATATAATATCTATTAATTTCTATATAATCTAATTAATTTCCAAATATAATGTAATAAATAATATATATATATATGTTACGTTCAATATGATTAATCCGGTCATTATTAATAATCGGTTATTATTAATAATGACCGGATTAATCATTTTGACATAATTTATATTTATATATATAATATATATATATATTATATATAATTAATATATATATATTTTATATAATTAATATATAATATAATATATAAAATAATATACTAAATTAGATAATCTAATTAATTTCTATATAATCAAATAATATCTATTAATTTCTTATATAATATCTTCTTATATCCTCATAATCCTCTCAAATACTGGAAATGACTTATGAAGCGTTCGCTTTCACAACCAATTAGAAAGCGTAACAATCCCAATCGTCGATAGGCGATGGAGATGGAAATTATGCTAGTTCAGTTTACATAATTATTCTATTCATATCATCTTACATGCGGACGGAAAGCGTCAAGGTCTCAAAAACACTTTGCTTCAGCAAGTTAAAGTCTTGAAAATACTTCCAGTACATTGGTAATTTAATGAAATTAAAACTGAAACGAAAACTAGATGTTTCGAATTTCCATAATATTAACTGATTTTAAAATATATCTCCATACAATTCACCATAATCAACATATAAATTCCAGAATTCGATGACGACTACATGGATGTGAACAAAAACGGAAAACGGCAAAAATTCTCCCTCTCTCTGAAGGTGTGCATCCACTTTTAACAGTGAGTGCCTAAAAATGCACAGACGATAAAAATGAGCAGTGCGATAGATGGCGTCAGCCAATCAACGCTCCTGTCGAAGCTCTTTAATGGCGTATGGAAAAAATGATATAATAGGATATTAAAATTGGCGAAAAAACTCTAGAGCGCATCCTCTTACATTTCAAAACGATGCTTAAGACAGAAAAAAGAATATTCTAAAATGGAAATTAATTTTGATACGGAACAGGTAAAATGCTAGGTGTATAAACAAATAAATTTTGAGCTAGGGAAAGTAAAGAAATGACATTTTAAGGTGGAAATAAGTAAATTAAATGGGAAAAAATATAGAATTTAAAATATATTATATATATAATATACATTCAGTGGCGGATCATGTGGGTATGCTAGTCATGACCGGGAAAATTATCATTTTAAACATTTTAGTGAAAACATTTTAGTGAAAATATTCATTTAACAAGTAACTTGCAAAAATAGTTATCGCTAAGTTTTCGAATTCTATACTGAATGTAACTAAACTTTCTATCATACATAAGGTAATTCCAGAGATTCTTTATAACGTAATAACATTCTCCCTCACAGTGGTATTCTTCGGGACTACATGCATTTTTTTTTCTGTTTACAATGTCCAGATCATTCATGCATCGTAGGTATTACGATAATGACCCCATCTCATTATAGAGTGGGCATTTTCCCTTTTTTCTTTCTTCTATATAAAAAAAAAGTATATGATTCGTAAAAAATTGCGACTTCCAGTTTTCTACGGATTTATAGTATTAGGAGATCCTGAACACGATATAACTGTGTTTAGAAAATGTCTGTCCGTGAGTCTGTCTGTGTGTTTGTCTATATATGGCACAAATTTTGTGGGCACTCTAACTCACAAGCTACCGCGCGGAATTTCATAAAACTTCAGAAAGGGAGAGAGCTGTGGTATTTTTACTTCAGTCAATTGTTCCTAGATGGCAGCACTAAAATTTGCAAATCTGTCTGTACGGTAACGCCATCTATTTGCTTTTATTTTATCTCTGATGTAATCAGTCTCAGTATTTTGATTTATTTGATTTATTTAACACATACATCTGACCTGTGTGCTTGACATCACGTGTCCGCTTATAAATCATCGGCAATATACAAGGACGAGATATCCACAAATAAATTTACAACACCAGAGAATTACAACCGAGTGCTCCACAAAGAGTGAGCAATGGAGCTGACGGGAGTCGAATCGGCGACCTGACTCCTACGCTCTCAAGCGATTGGCGGAGTGGTGTCTTAACCCCTCGGCCACGGAGGCCTCTGTATGTTTTGATGTTGTGATGTTACGTATTGTTTTCGTGAATTGTAATTAAATATGTAAAATAGCCTTCCACATTTATCGAAAATTTGTTCTTACTTATTTTAATCTTCTCTAAATAATTAGACAGTGGCATATTTGTCGCTGTAAATGTTTAAATAATTTGCTTTCGGGCTATGTTTTAGGCATTATAAGCTATCAGAAAATGCATAAACAAAATATTTCTATAGTTTGAAAGTTTCAAACTGGTATCCGCACTTAAGGCTGCTCGTCAGTAAACTTCCCGATTCCCCTCGCTAATGCTAATCTTATGGGCGTAGGATGCATTCGTATTTTTAAAATATCTCCTCGGGAAATTAATATTTGTAACTTCTGTTTTCTTTGTACTGTTTTTAGAGAATGTCGCTTTTTTTTTTTCTTAGTTGTAATTTTTTTTCTAAAATATATACTTAATTTTATGTGACGTGTTAAAATCTTATTCAGTTTCGCTAAGATTTTAAAACATAAAAATATAAATGAAGCACATATTTTAGAAAAAAAAATGATAACTAAGAAAAAAAAAGAGATCTTTTTTAAGAACAGTGCAAAGAAAACAGAAGTTAAAAATATTAATTTCCCGAGGAGATATTTTAAAAATACGATTGCGTCTTACGCCCATAAGGATTAACATTAGCGAGGGGAATCGGGAAGTTTACTGACGAGTAGCCTTAAATAAAATGTTAGTCTGACAGATCGCAAATAGTATGTCTAATTGAAAAACATTCAATAAAGTTGAGTATTTGAGTATTTTTTGTAAACTGTTTCTATAAATTATTTTTTATTTTTTTATTTTCAGGGTGTAAATCAGTACTACGATGAGATGAAAGAGGAAAAGGTGAGTACTTTCACAGCAGTTTGAAAACTACTAGGGAAATGCATGGCATAAAATTTTTTTAAGTGCAAAATCAACAACATTATTAATTGGAAAAGGAAATCACTTCAATTAGTACATCCACGTGGGAAAAAAGGCTTCAAATGGAAACTATTCGGATATGCCAATCCCAAAACTTTCTCCTATCTCAGACATGTTTTTTACAGACCGCCGGAATCAGGTGAACCTCGAATGCACCAATGAAGGTGTACGAAAAGAGCATCACGTCACCCTAGCAGTCTGTAAAAAAAGATAAGTGGAATGCACCGCGGTAGCCTGTCTTGCGTTAGCCTCGCTAACAATTCGCTAACAATTCGTTGTGCGTTAGCCTCGCTTAAAGGTTATATGACGTGTTCAGGACACCTCGCCTACAAGAAATCTTGTTGGCTATTAAACTAACTTTAGTCAACAACTTTCAGTAAATTCGCGAAAATACCCGGCGCAGAAGGAATTCCGATTGGGAAAGTCTGATAGACGGAAAGGTGGTCTTGGTTTCCAAAAATCGTTAACAATATGAAAACGTATCTGGCTACTTGGACTTGGGTATGGAGCATAATATTATGTACATCGTACCGGGTGTGCCAAAAATTCGTTGTGCAGAGGGAATTCCGATTGGGAAATTCTGATAAATGAAAAGGTGGTCTTGGTTTCCAAAAATCGTTAACAATATGAAAACGTATCTGGCTACTTGGACTTGGGTATGGAGCATAATATTATGTACATCGTACCGGGTGTACCAAAAATTCGTTGCGCAGAGGGAATTCCGAATGGGAAAGTCTGATAGATGGAAAGGTGGTCTTGGTTTCCAAAAATCGTTAACAATATACCAACGTATCTGGCTACTTGGACTTGGGTATGGAGCATAATATTATGTACATCGTATCGGGTGTACGTGTACCAAAAATTCGTTGCGCAGAGGGAATTCCGATTGGGAAAGTCTGATAGATAGAAAGGTGGTCTTGGTTTCCAAAAATCGTTAACAATATGCCAACGTATCTGGCTACTTGGACTTGGGTATGGAGCATAATATTATGTACATCTTACCGGGTGTGCCAAAAATTCGTTGTGCAGAGGGAATTCCGATTGGGAAAGTCTGATAGATGAAAAGGTGGTCTTGGTTTTCAAAAATCGTTAACAATATGCCAACGTATCTTTTACTTGGACTTGGGTATGGAGCATAATATTATGTACATCTTACCGGGTGTGTCAAAAATTCGTTGTGCAGCGGGAATTCCGATTGGAAAAGTCTTGGAATGTCACTGAGTGGAATTGTAATATTATGTACATCGTACCGGGTGTGCCAAAAATTCGTTAAAACTTTAAAAATTCATTAAAAATAAACAAGTGATGCTAAAAAATTGCGGTTTGCAGGAATGGGATTAGTGGAAGATCGGGTTTTTTTGTATAACAAAAAAAGTTATGGTTAAAAAATTACCAGTAGATGGCGCTGGCATGCATAATATGAAGCAGATGTATGCAAATTAGGCTTATAATAAAAGACCCATTTCAACGAAGCGTCTAACAAGCTTCAGTATCCGAGCAAGTGAAACAGGCCTTTTTTTCGTGTTCAGTCTTTTTGCCGTACAGAATTTCAACAATGCGCCAATTGCCAATCCCCCGTTCTTGTAAAATAATTTAACCAACAGCGGTTGATTTGGCAACTATAGTATACTGCTGGCATCGAATGAAGAATCTGTGTGCAATGCAATGAGGGGATTTATTGATAACCTGAATTTGCATAAATTTGCTTCATATTATGCATGCAGCGCCATCTATCGAAAAATTTTTAACCTAATTTGTTTTTGTTATATAAAAAACGGCCTCCCTCTAATCCCATTCCTTGCAAACCGCAATTTTTCAGCATCATTTGCCTTTTTTAAATGATTTTTTTTATTTTTAACGAACTTTTGCGCATGCGGTATAAGACGTCTGTGTATTGGTATCTCTACTGCAGTGACAGGATATTCTCATATCTTTTCATATATGTGATGATGGCGCCTTTCTATTGTTAACCAACAGCTGATGTATGCGCTCGCGCTTACAGAAAGGTTGGACAACCCTGTTCTAAGCTACATTCACATTCTATGTTATAAGGAATTTCCTGTTATATCATTTTAAAAGTGTCAGTCCATTTTAGGGTACCCTACATGTAGAATTACACTTTTTTATTTATTTATTTATTTTTCAAGAAATGTAGTTAACTGAAAAACTACGGAAAGTTTAGTTCAGCTTTTTTCTGTAATTTTATACGAGACTACGCTACATTCACATTCTATGTTATAAGGAATTCCTGTAATATCATTTTAAAAGTGTCAGTCCAGTTTAGGGTACCCTACATGTAGAATTACACCTTTTTATTTTTATTTTTCAAGAAATGTAGTTAACTTAAAAACTACGGAAACTTTAGTTCAGCTTTTTTCTGTAATTTTACGAGACTATGCTACATTCACATTCTATGTTTTAAGGAATTTCTGTAATATCATTTTAAAAGTATCAGTCCAGTTTAGAATACCCTACATGTAGAATTACACTTATATATATATATATATATTTTTTTTTTTTCAAGAAATGTAGTTAACTTAAAAACTACGGAAACTTTAGTTCAGCTTTTTTTCTGTAATTTTACGAGACTACCCTACATTCACATTCTATGTTATAAGGAATTCCTGTTATATCATTTTAAAGGTGTCAGTCCATTTTAGGGTACCCTACATGTAGAATTACACTTTTTTATTATTTTTTTTTTCAATAAATGTAGTTAACTTAAAAACTACGGAAACTTTAGTTCAGCTTTTTTCTGTAATTTTACGAGAAACCAGAAAACAGCGATGTATTCGAGTGAGTGATGTAGCGAGGCATCATATAACGGGAGTTGGGGCGACTACTGTATTTCTTTTTTGAAAATAGTTTAATGTATTATTTTATTTATTTATTTAGGGTCGTACAAAACGAGAAGATGAGCAAGTAGTGGAAGCAAGAGTATGTATTCTTTAAAAAAGTATTTTTTTTTAATTGAAAATGCTTCATTTTATTGTTTTTCTTACTGAAATGCATTACCCCTCAAAAAGGTTTGATCACTTATTAATACATGAAAAGTTATGTTTCAAATGTTTTGTAATTTTGCATAAATGTTGGAAATAATTATTGAGGGAAAAGTCCACGTATATGATTCTAAATCAACAACAGTATGAATTAAAATGTTCAAATGTATGATATTGTTGAAAATGTGGGGGAATTTTCAGCAGCTGCAGCAAAATGTGAAAATTCAAAAATAAATAATTTGAATAATAATAAATAAAACATTGTTACTGTATAGACTTAATACTGATAGCAACAGGTTTATCTGGGGTAATAGACTATAACCATTATGCTTTGGGAAGAGCTAACTTTGTCAATAGACACATACTAGAGATAAATATACGTCCGCGAGAAGAAATAGTTCTTCACTGAATTTGAAAGGAAAAGCACTTTAAATCTGATATTTTAGATTTTTTCCATTAAAAAACGATTGACTGATTAAACAAAATTGATTTCATCTTAACGTAAACACATTTTTACGATAAAGACAATATACATAGTAGTACCCAATGAATATTCATGCCTCTGCACAGAAGTTTTTTGGCGAGATTTTGGCGGTTGAAACAAATCAGTGGGTAACTCTAGTGTTAAGAGGAGTTGATCTGCTACAGAAAATTTTTCCTGTCATTTCAGGAGATTGTAGATTTTTGATGCCCAATCATATGTTTAATTTTTTAAGTTAGTTTTTATGAAAAGTTATGCTAGTTAAAGCAAATATTGGTGAGAATACCTTTTTATCAATATTATGCATTCTAACATTATAATTCATAATAGTTGTTAGTTTAGATTAACACGCGAAGTCTTTTTTTTTTTCAATAAATATATTTCAAACATTCATACTTAATCGAAAACATTTCATACACAACTTGTATAATATTTTCTTATGCTTGTAGATAGCTAAATACTTTTGAGCGGTAGTGCATAGCAAAAAATAATAATAATAATAATAACATTTATAGAAAAAAAAACTGTTTGAAATAAAAAAGTGTTTTCAGTTTTATTTTGTTTTCCATCCCTAACTGATGTAAAATTGTAATTTGACGGTTATTTTGAATGCTTGTCTCAGGGTTGCCAAATTGCCCTCCATCGAGCCAAATTGGTTTGTAAAATTACAAAATATGTTTGTTAAAATGGCGATTTATTTTAATAAATGTAACCAGTGCTTCACAAATGCGGTCGCTAGGTCGCCACTGGGGACCAAGTAATTTAATCTGGTGGGTTTTATTCCTACAAAAGTTCACCTAAAAACACAACCTAAGCACAAACGGTATTTTTTCTCTTTCCCACCCCTGCTCGTGCGTTTCAAGCAGTGATCTTCTTCTTTTCTTGTACTTTTAATGGAAGAACCAAGTATTAAAAGGCAATTAAAAGGCATTTTCTATGTCAAACATAGAAATCGCCATTCATTTCCGCTCTTCGGAAAAATACTCCACTATTTTATTTTATTTTATTTTATTTTATTTTATTTTATTTATTTATTTGTAAATAAGTATGATTTTCGTCCTAAAATCGCAAGATAAAGGTACACTCTCAGAAAAAACTGTAAATTTATGAGCGTTTGCCCTTCAATTTTCACGGGCAACAGCCTTATTTGGTGAAAAACGGTCTGATCCACTCAATAAGCGGCCTTATCCCTTAGATACTTGGAAAATTAAGAGCAATCCACATATTCTTACAGTTCTAGACCATATGTTAGCAAAAATACGGTACGACCCCATACAGTGTCCTCCGCTAGGGTGTTCACCCTTCATTTTACTCGTGTTTCGAAAATTTTAACCCGCCAAAAAAGCGATTCTGTGATGATGTGTGCTTACGGATGTGTGCTACGTGCTACGGAGCAGCAAGTAAAGTGTTATTGTGTTTTAAAGTGCATTATATCCTGTGCATTATAATGCTGTATTACTTTGCCCCGTAAAATTACGGGCTGCACAGAATGATGGGCATGGATTTTTTTTTACGGGGTATGACTGGAATCTCTGCTGCCGGCCTCTGCCCGTAATTTTACTGCATTTTTTTTTACAGTGTATTTGCATCAAAATTCGTTGTTTATGGTTTTGTACCCTATTGTTATGGTTAGGTTTTCTGGAGGGACGTAATGTACACCCGGAAGTTTGGTAGAATCGGATTGCTCTTTGTTTAGTCAGAAAATGCAAGTATATACAACGTATACAATTATCATAAATAACATATATAACATATAAAATAAATAAAATAAAAGACATAAAAATTAGACAAAGACTTCACTGAGAAAAATGACACTTTCAAATCTGAGTAAATCGATGTTTTCATTTTGTTATGAAACTTTTTGTTTCAAATAGGACGACACAATGCTTTCGATTCTGAAATACAAGAAATATGCTCAGAATATTGAAACATGATCATACTCAAAACTGAGCACAGAGAGGTCAGTTCATACTCATTTTTGAAACATGGACATACTCAAAAAGGGTTAGTGTCAGTTCATACTCATTCTTATAACACGGACATACTTAAATAAAAAGGAAAACTGCCCAGTTAAACTGAGGGCATTGAGCTCACAGGCTATTCACACTAATTGTATATTATACTCTTATTTCAAAGAATTTGAAATATGCCCCTCGAAAAATAAAGAGATCAACAGTATATTAAGAGGGGGGGGGTCATCCCACCGTTACCCCCCTCATAGTTAACTAATGAACCCCTTAAACTAATCAGGGAAGTCTCTAATTACAATCAATATATATACAAAATTTGAAGAAAATCGGATAATTCTGCATGAAAAACCCATTTATCTAAATTAAGGGGGGATTAGCCCCCCCCTTTTCCCCTTTATACTTAACCAATGAACCCCCAAAACTATTCAGAGAAGCGCATTATCACAATGAACCTATATACAACATTTTAAGAAAGTCGGATAATTCTGCATGAAAAACTCATTTATCAAAATTAGGGGGGTTATACCCCCTTTCCCCCTTTATACTTAACCAATGAACCCCTAAAACTATTGACAGAAGTGCATTATCAAAATGAACCTGTATACAAAATTTGAAGAAAATCGGATAATTCTGCATGAAAAACCCATTTATCTAAATTAAGGGGGGATTGGCCCCCTTTTCCCCCTTTATACTTAACCAATGAACCCCCAAAACTATTCAGAGAAGCGCATTATCAAAATGAACCTATATACAAAATTTGAAGAAAATCGGATAATTCTGCATGAAAAACTCATTTATCTAAATTAGGGGGAGGGTTATCCCCCCCTTTCCCCCTGTATACTTAACCAATGAACCCCCAAAACTATTGACAGAAGCGCATTATCAAAATGAACCTATATACAAAATTTGAAGAAAATGGGATAATTCTGCATGAAAAACCCATTTATCTAAATTAAGGGGGGGATTAGCCCCCCCTCCTTTCCCCCTTTGTACTTAACCAATGAACCTCCAAAACTAATCAGGGAAGCGCCTTATCACAAGGAACCTATAAACAAAATTTAAAGTAAAACGGTTAGTTCTATCAACAGTTATCGCGTTACGTACATACATACGTACGTACATACAGAACCGGCGGGCACATAAGCTCTCAGGCTTTGATAGCCTGTGAGCTAAAAATGAGCACATAGAAGTCAGTTCATACTCATTTTTGAAACATGGACATACTCAAATAGGAGCACATTATGTTTTAATTCTTGAGTGTGTGCATGTTTTCAGAAATGAGTATATGCATGTTGCAAACTTGAGTCATTTTGATTCGGAGTCATTTTGACTAAGCGACATACTCAGATTTGAGTATTTTTTGCTCAGTTTTGAAAATATCGTTTTTAGAGTGATTGAAAATATGAAGTAAAAAATGTATTAAAATTCATTAATGTATTAAATGTATTAAATGTCATTCCGGTGGCTAAAAAGCTCTAATGCCATTCAAAGTAGCAATAAAATAGTCATCATTTTTATGAATTCAGCGCCACATAAATTCATTTAAATATGAATCCAAGATTTTTAATATAAATGGGAATCCCAAATCTTTTATCATTTTTATTTATTTATTTATTTGTTTGTTTGTTTAATGCGAGAGAAAACAGAGAAATAGCATTTCACTTATATCCTTCACTAGCAACACCAAACTGGTTTATCAACAAAATAAACGAAAATGAAATTCACACATCGCGTTTTAATCAGGGCCTGATTATCACAGGAGCACATGGGGCCGGTTCTCCACTTATAAGGGCCCTCAAAAAGCATTTTGTGTGGTCTCTATAAAAAACATTTCTGTTCACAAATGCCATTAAAAAAATATTTTACTTTTTTGTCATCACTGAACTATGTCAGTATTTGCAAATGAGTTTAAAAGAAACTGCCAAATTTCTGAAAACTGAATATTATGTCTAATATAATTTGTTATTTGTTAACACATTGTACTATAGCAAGGAGACATCTATATTTAAATATATAAATTTATTACACATCTATTTTTAGAAGAGTGGTAAAAACAAACCCGCTGCAAAGAACATGCATTCTTACACTGTGTATCGTATTCCTGATTCTCATGCAAGAGTTAACAAATGAGTCTGTTTAGTTGGGCCATCTCAGGTTATAGATTAATATTAATCTTTCACAATCTTTCATATAGATATAACTACGTCAAATATGCTTGTACGAATAATTTAAATCATTAGGATTCTAATTAGCATCACAAAGATAAACGAAGCATGTCTTAAACATAAAAATTATGGTGTAAAATCTTAACTGCACCATCAAGTTGTATCTTATGTTTCTAATGTATTTTTTTTATTTTTGTAATTCGAGATTATTTTGGGAAAGGTTCTCCTTAAATATGTTTGCCGCGGGCTCCACATAGAGTTGATCGGACTCTGGAGCTAGTGCAGCATTAATCAAACGTGACTTCTCACTTTTGTATTATTGGCGATAAGAGGCTACTTCACTCAGGCGAAAACACCCGCTTGCTAATGTTAATCCTATGGCGGAAATAATATACGATATCTCGTTTCAATTTCAATATTTTTAAGTGATTTTTATTATTATTATTATTATTATTATTATTTTTGCATTATTTAGCTGAGGTCAATCTCTATGCACGCTCCTTCGTACTTTTTCGATTTTGATCAGAAGTTTTTTTTTTTTTTTTGAGAATACTTTTATTTTCGGAACCGGTTTCGAAAGTGAAAGTATTCTCAATTAAAAAAAAAAAAAACTTGTGATCAGAATCGAAAAAGTACAAAGGAACGTGCATAGGGATGGACCTCAGCTATCCAATGCAAAAAAAAAAAAAAGAAAAAAAAAATCACTTAAAAATATTGAAATGCGAACAAGATATCGTAAATTATTTCCTCCATAGGATTAACATTAGCGAGCGGGTGTTTTCGTCTGAGTGATGTAGCCTCTTAAATACTATTGTTTGAAGATTCTTATTTTTTTTTTTTTTTTTTTTTTTTAAGAGATGAATAGAAAGTAGTTGTGAGACGGGAAAAGGGAAAATACGTAGTATTTAACAAAAAAAAAGACGGGGGGGGGGGGGATGAGGAGGAATCTCTTTGAAAACATTATCTATATTAATAAAAGAAAGTTTCGCCCTGTGTGTGTCTGTTGGCGATGGCTAGCAAAATCTAGCCAACCTAGAAGTCTGGAAATTTAGGTGTGGATGGTCCAAGGTCTGACCATGTGCACCTGAATCTCAGAATTTTAATATTTTGATAATTACCCAAGATATTAATTAGATTCTCATTAACCATCGCTTCTAAAATGACATCTTTTAAATCAAAATGGCTAAAGAAACGAACAGGCGCATTGGATTTGCAAGCGGAAATGAACGAATTCGAAATTATTTTACTAATTAGCGAATTTTAAGAAAGCTAATTGAGATAACAATTTGAAAATTTCTGAGCATATGTAAAAAAAAAAAATGTTGCATCTGACTATGTGATTTTTGAAAAATTCGGTCGGTATTTTTTTTAATTTATGCAAAAAACTGCCAAAAATCTACCGGCGCCAGTGAAAACAATCCGAGAAAGTTTCAGACAGGGATCTGCTTTCATTAAAAACTGAACTACAAAGATATTTGTTTCTCTGGCCAATCCCTCCATTTAGTTTGCGAAAATGAAAGGAAATAATTGCCATTTTTTATTAATGAACAAAAATTTTGGTAACTAATTAAGATATAGATTTGAAATTGAGGTCGGTATAAGGGGCGTCATCTGCCGGCTATTTTAGCGTAGCGTCTTCGTTATGTTCTAATTATCAGAAAAATGTAATTATTTTTTTAATGATCGCGTTAATGTAGGTGACGGTGTTTTCTTGAACTAATTATTCATTATATTTGCGGGTATGGGGAGAGAGGGGGGTTAACGCCTTTCTCTGAGATTGTAATTATCTCGGGCCTGGGCAACGCCGGGCGGGTTAGCTAGTATTATAATAACTAAGAACAAGTGCAACTCTCTTTTTTTATTGATGCCCGAACTTTATTCATTTAAACTTGCATTAATCTAATATAGGATAATGTATATTATTAAATTTATTTTCAGGGCTGCATGTTAGCAATGATAGAGACTTGCATGTTCAAAAAGAGCATGGGAATGTAGAAGACCTGAAGAATCAAGATGTTCAAAAAGCTGCTAAATCAGCTGTAATTGAAATGTACATGTGAAATTAAATTGCAATGCTTTTAAATAACTTTCATTGTTGTTTATTTTTTATTTTTTTCGACTGTGTGTACATCTAGCCCAAGGGATAAAGTCTAAAGGAAAACTAATAATAAATAAGGCCTTGTAAATATGTAATTAAAAACTATATATAAAAAACTAGCTGGTCTTCGCCCGTCTAGCCGGTCGTTTCCGAGTGGGGCCCAGATACATAGTGCAACGTACCGCCCTGACTTTGCTTGGGGTCCAGAAAGTGCATTTTACATGCAACCAGATAAATATAAATAAAATACTTTAAATTTAAAGTATATGAAAGTATACGAAAATAACGAACAATAATATAAAAAAAAGCACTTAAATAAAGATTTTGCGACTTTTAATTAATTTTTTTCATGAGCCCCCTGACAAAGTATTGCTAGGCCCTGCCCGTGATTATCTAGGGGCTGGGCTCAAGTAGTACTTTGTATCTGGGCTCCATTCCGAAGCGACCGCCAAGTATATAATAAAAAGTCAGCAATAGTTCTTTTTTTGTCTAATCTTCCGCAATCGGGTTTACAGCCGATGTTGCCCACAAACTCGCTAGCTCTAAATCGCTGAATTACAGGATTAACTACTTTTTTTTAATTATATTATAATAATATTATATTATAAATATTAATTATATTAATATATTATTTATATAAATAATATAATAATTATATATAATAATTATATAATATTATATATAATAATATATATACTATTTATAATATTAATTATAATACAATAATTAATAAGTAATTATAATTTTATAAAACTGTAAATTTAGAAAATTTACACTTTTATAAATTTATTAAAAGTGTAAATTTACAAGTTAAATCACTTGTAAATTTAAAGTGATTTACAAATCACTTCAATGATCATGCTTGCGTTGTTTTTTAGGTAAAACATATTTTTTTGAAAACCACCTTAACCTCTTAATTTTTTTTTTTTTTTTTTTTTTTCACACAATAAACTAAAAATAAGGCCCAAACGCAACTTTTTCCGTACAAAATTATTTTCCTTATATAATCGAAAAATGTCTGCCAATGAATAAAGCGAAGATTACAGTTCAAAATTAGTGGTACTTAGTGGTAGTTATTACCACTTATTATACAAAATTAGTGGTAGTTACTAAAAGCAAAAGCTTTTAGTAATTCTTCTTATACCCGAAACCCAAGCGGCGGCGTTCTGATAGTGCTGCCATCTATCAACGTTTTGCTTAAATAAACCGCATTCCAATTTATACCTCAGAGCAGTGCTGCCAGTTCGCTACTTTTCATTTAAACTCAGATTGCTTTATTGCCTTCGCTTTATTTAATAACATATTATATAAAGCGAACTATGCCATGTTTAAAAAAGTGGTGACAATCAAGCAATATGAATATTAAAAAAAAGTAGCAAACTAGCAACATTGCTTCAGATTCAAAACTATATGAGAAAATACATACTTATTTGTTTTTGTGTGTGATAATAACAGTGTGAGCATCCCACAGAATAAAGATATTGTTCTCTTCGATTATTGGTTCTCGCTACCCTTCCAGGCATTTACACATTTTGATGATACTCATTTATCCTTTCGTTTCGGAAATATACTTTAGTGCTGCCATCTAGTAATCATTTTAAGAAAGAAAATAAGAATTAACCCCTTCGGGACCGGCGGCTTTTACACAAATTTTATTCGGTTAGCACCACTTTTTTTTAAATAAAAGCTACCTTTACTTAACCTATCACAAAAATGCTCTAATTAGAGAAAGCAAATATTACTTTTATTTTTTACTGGTGCCTAAAACAAATTCTGTATGCTCTTTTTGAGGGTGCATATATGCACCCATGGTACCGAATGGGTTAAAATAGTGTTGGAATATCTGGGACCGTCTACAAATGTCTTTTCAGATTTGAAATTTTAGGACTATGTTTGGAAAATATAGGCATCGTAAAGGAGGGAGAGGAATTGGAAAGACAATTGCATGTATTAAATGGGTTTTAATTTTACATTTAAATAAAGTGTAATTTAAAATACGCTAAAACCTGTAAATTACAAACTAAATGTCATTCCAGAATTTCTATATGGCGTCAATAAATTTTCCTCTTCAGCTTTGAATTTTCATACATCCGCCCAGGGGGTAACTCCTTAACCAGTTCGATTGTATTTTATTGTTTCAGATAGTAATCAACAAATATCGTCTATTCCAAGATCATTGACAAAGGTTTTTCAAATTTAATTAATTAAATTTTCATTTTCTTTGATAATTTTCTTTTTTTTCTGTAAGAGTACAAACTGTATTATTTTCAAGTAACTAAAATTAATTAAACACGAAGAGAAAAAAAAGAACTAAGTACTTTTCGCTATTGGTGCTCTGACCGCCTTTCCCTGAACACTTCGTGAGAAACTATATTTATTTATTTATTTATTTCAGATAGTAATAAACAAATATCTTCTTATCCAAGTCCATTCACAATGGTGCCCGCGTCCCCAAACCACCCTTGGGTTTTTTTAATTTAATTAATTAATTTTTGTTTTCTAACGAGAACAAAATTATTCTTTTCAAATAACTTAAATTAATTAAAAACTAACAGAATAAATTATTAGCACCTTTTTCGTCATTCTGCTTGCCCCCTGCCCGTGTAAGGGGCAGGTGCAAAATACATTATTACTGTTGAATGCATTATGTAACAAAAATCTATTATTTAATTTTTTAAATAGTAACTATTTATTTTAAGAGTTATTTGATATAATTTCCTACGCAATAGTGATATTTTATTGACTTATGCTCTGCATTTGAACCAGTAAAGTATACGAATAAAAAATGTATAGTTATATCTGTATATAACTGCAAACAAAAGAAAAAAAATTGAAAAAAAAAATACTGATAAAGATGTCATTGGGGGAGGGAGGGGGGGGGGTGAGGGATATTAACGTATGATATCGTAAGAGGGGAGTAGTTACCAAAAAGTTTATAACGTTATATGTACAGCCCCAAAGTCAACCTGAAACCCGAACCGAACCCGACAAAACAAAATCGGCAGCCTGAAACTCGACCCAAACCTGAAATGAAAGAAAATTAATCCATATTTTAATATAATTGTGGGGGGGAGGGGGGGGGGGAATCAATCTAGAGTTACATCTTTAACGTCAATTTTATCTTTTATGCTGAAAAAAAAAGACATATATCTGTTCTATTAATATAATCATTAATGTTCAAGTATATGATTTTTTAGCTGAAAAAATATTCTAGATTAAAAAAAAAAAAAATCGGGTTAGCTCGAACCCGACCCGGGACAGTCAAATCCCAACCTGAAGCAATTAAAGTCAATGCAACCCGCAATAATAATAATAATAATAATAATAATAATAATAATAAAAGCATCAACCACAAGATACCCAAACTGCAGGTTGGGTCGGGTTCAGGTCAAATCCGGTTACCCGATCTAGTGTAGGACTTTACTACTGGTACAGAGTGCCCAAGATCAAAGAAGCCCGGTATACAGAAGTACAAATACTTACTGATTTTTATTTAAAAGTAGTAAATAATAATATTATGAATAACAAACATACTGAACATTCAATAGTTCACAGGAGGTGTTGGTATTCATAATATTCTGTATTTATTACTTTTAAATAAAAATTAGTAAGTATTTGTACTTCTGTATACCGGGCCTCTTTTATCTTGGCCACTCTGTAGTAGCAAAAAAAAAAAAATTAAAAAAAAAATCACTCCTCCGCAGTTCATCTGACCACTGTGAAGTCCTCATCTGCTCTCGTTCTCACAGTAGAAAACATGCAGCTCATCAATTTTTATCATTTGGAAGTTAAGGTTCCACTTTACAAGCTTCAATTAAAATTTTGCTGCTCCTTGCGATCCAAAGTTCAGATAACGAACTCTTGCGACCACATATACAGAGTGGCCAAGATAAAAGAGGCCCGGTATACAGAAGTACAAATACTTACTAATTTTTATTTAAAAGTAGTAAATACAGAATATTATGAGTACCAACACCTCCTGTGAAGTATTGAATGTTCAGTATGTTGTTATTCATAATATTCTGTATTTACTACTTTTAAATAAAAATTTGTAAGTATTTATACTTCTGTATACCGGGCGTCTTTTATCTTGGCCACTCTGTATAACTCTGCCAAATCCCAATTCCAAAGTTCACTCAAAGAAGGTAGAATACATTATCTAGAATAGAACATCTATTCTACCTTCTTTGGTACATCCACGGGGAAATAGACAGTGTTTTTCTATGGGATTATCTTTGTTCTCCCACCCCAAATGCCCTGGGATACAGTCTGTACCCTGACCGTATTCTTGGTAAATCCTGCTTTTTTTTACACAAGCACCTGACAATCTTTTTTTTTTTTTCTCTCCCCAATCAAAGTTTTTTCTTTTGCGAGAAACATTGCAAAACTGTAATCTTCAAATGTCATTTTATGAGATGACAATAAAGACAGTTTACAAACGTTTTTTTTTTTTTTTTTTTTCCGTCTTGTAACATTCCAGAAAACAATCCACATTGATTTTTTGGAAAGCTGAAAGCAGGAAATAGCTATAGTATAAAATTTGTCAAAATAGGGACAGCAGTTGTTATTGCCACGTTTATATATATATATATACAGTGGAACTCCAGATATACGTTACCTGAGTTGTACGTTTCCCTCAGTTATACGTTTCAATTCAGTGGTCCCGACCACTTGCCATTAAAAATTAGCTGAGTTATACGTTTTGAATTACACATTTCCCTCAGTTATACGTTACGTTTTTGCGTCCCCGGACGAATTTATTTTTCATTTATCCATTTTGAAACCGGAAACACTGACGAAGCGGCCGAGGAGTTTGATTTGAAAAATCCCATTCAAACTTCAGAGCTGATGTGAAAGCTTCTGACGTAGTAAAACGGTTCGTCAGTAGTAAAACCTGCATTATTAACAGAAATGCAAAATTTGCTGTTCAGTGTCGGCTCTGCCGAAAAGAAACAACCGAAGATTAGTGATTATTTCAACAAGATTCAATAAACTGCTGAAATATCTTTTGATAAATGATTTATATGCCAAGCCGATTCCAACGATTTCTTTTAAGTACTCTATGTGTTTTAAAAATAATTTTAATAAAGCTTTTAAGATAAAATAAGTTCATGTGTACTTCTCTTATGTACTTTTTTTTCTTCTCATTTCCATTTCCAAAAATTTATGTCATGGGTGCAGTACTACTTAGGAAACTTCTGTTTTCAATATAAAAGGTAGCAAACACCTCGACGGATCAAAGTTTTCACGATGTATTTTAAAAATTGTTCCGGTAAACCATTAATTGAGTTGTACGTTTTACTGAGTTATACGTTTCGTTTGTCCGGTCCCGGGCAAAACGTATAACTGGAGTTCCACTATATACTATTTGATTTAACTGAAAGTTGGTTCTCAAATAACCTGCTCAATAACGCGAAACTTTTTTACATATTTTCTGACACATTTTTAAACGCAAAGGCATAAAATTGGCAGACTATTATTGAAGCGATTTGGAAAAAAGTTTTTCATTTTATTTATATAAATAACTTACTTATTGATTTATAAGCAATTCGTGTCACGTGACGACACGTTTTTCCCCATTTTCGCGCTCAGAAATTCAGTTCAAAACGTCCGACTTTGACAGTATTTTCTGAAAGATCTTCTGCCTTTACCAAAAAAGGGAAAACGTTTTTCAATTATAAAGTTTCTGAATAAGAACACCTGCCAATTTCATGCGTTTCGGAACAAAAATGAATTCAAAAATGGTAGGCGGAAAAAAGCGCACGGAAAAAAGCGCACCCGGAAAAAAAGCGCATTTGGAAAAAAGCGCACCTTGAAAAAATCGCCCCGATAAAACGTCCACTTAAAATTGCAAAGTTATTACAATATAAACTGTTTTAGTTAAGATATTCAAAATTTAACATTTTTTTCATGTGAGGTAATGTCATGGCTTTTAGCCTTGCTTTTAATCTGAATATTTTCATCTTTAGGTGAGTTCGTAATTATATAAATACGTAGCACCTATAGTCGTCGTCTGGTCCGTCTGTCCGCATATAACAGCTCAAAAACTACCCAACCAAATGATTTGTAATTTAATACATATAATCGTTGCAAAATTTTGTCAAAACATTTCAAATTTTATGAAAATCGAATCAAAACTTAAAAAGAATATTAACAAAAATAGTTATTAAGTAATTTGAATTTTTTATAAATCGGCACTTCCTTGTTATAGCAGCTTCCGAGGATTAATCGTCGAGCGACCGAGATGTATCGCCAAGTTATTTGTTTTAGATAGATCTGTTTAAGATATTTTAGTCATATATGACGTATATGATATTTTATAACCTCTATGACCAAGTTATAGTCACATTCTTCATTCTATTAAATCCTATCATATGTAATTAATTCAATGATATCCCATGATAGGTTGCCGTGGTGATTACGTCCTATTTAAGATGGAGTCCTATTATTTCTATGGTGTTTAGTTATTAATCTAATTGCTAGATGGCAGCACCACTGCGGAAATTCTGTCAATTACCGGTAAAACGTTTGTTTACTGTTATATGTAAAATGTATCTGTAACCTGTATTATGTTCGATGTTGTGTTGTGTTGTGAAGTAAATGTCAATTAAACGTATTTACATTCCACCTCGAATCATTAATAATGCTGCTGCTTTAATTTCTTTAATTTAAGTACTTAAAATACTATAATATGGCGACGAGAAAATCAAGTTTCTTACCAGAATTTAAATTACAAGAAATTCCAACTGAGCAAAATGGCGACACTTCGTGTTTTGCATCTACAAGAGAATATGCTGTATTAATATTTTGAATGCGTACGTCATTTCGAGGGTGGTAAGTGCTGACATTTTTTTTTCTTCTCTGCAATAAATAAAAGGTAATAAATAATGTTTGCAAATTTTAAAGAATTTAACGATTCAATTGAATCGTTCCAATCATATGTTAAGAGGTTGGAACAGAGTTTTTTATTACATGATGTTGAAGAAAAAAAAAGGTACCTGCTATTATTTCCTGTATGGGGCCTAAATTGTATAATTTGCTGTCAGATTTAACATTTCCGAAAAATCCTGAAGCACTGAAATATGAGGAAATAGTTGATATTCTGTTAAAGCACTTAAGCCCCGCCCCTAATAAATTTTGTTCTAGAATTAAATTCCGTAATTCTTATCAAAATGAGAACGAATCGATACAAGATTTTGTTTCAAAATTAAAGAAGTTAACCACGTTGCTGGTGAAACACTTAATGAAAATTTGTTCGAACAATTTCTGCGAGGTTTAAAAAATGAAACTATCCAAAGTAAATTACTCTCACAAATAGATGATTTAACATTCGAGAAAGCCATTGAAAAAGCAATTATTTTTGCAAAATAACGAACATGATATTTCTGAATTGAAAAAAAATGTAAATGTTAATAAATTGGCATATGCTAAAAATGTTCAACCGAATTTTATCCGAATAATCTGAATATTTTCATCTTTAGGTGAGTTCGTAATTATATAAATACGTAGCACCTATAGTCGTCGTCTGGTCCGTCTGTCCGCATATAACAGCTCAAAAACTACCCAACCAAATGATTTGTAATTTAATACATATAATCGTTGCAAAATTTTGTCAAAACATTTCAAATTTTATGAAAATCGAATCAAAACTTAAAAAGAATATTAACAAAAATAGTTATTAAGTAATTTGAATTTTTTATAAATCGGCACTTCCTTGTTATAGCAGCTTCCGAGGATTAATCGTCGAGCGACCGAGATGTATCGCCAAGTTATTTGTTTTAGATAGATCTGTTTAAGATATTTTAGTCATATATGACGTATATGATATTTTATAACCTCTATGACCAAGTTATAGTCACATTCTTCATTCTATTAAATCCTATCATATGTAATTAATTCAATGATATCCCATGATAGGTTGCCGTGGTGATTACGTCCTATTTAAGATGGAGTCCTATTATTTCTATGGTGTTTAGTTATTAATCTAATTGCTAGATGGCAGCACCACTGCGGAAATTCTGTCAATTACCGGTAAAACGTTTGTTTACTGTTATATGTAAAATGTATCTGTAACCTGTATTATGTTCGATGTTGTGTTGTGTTGTGAAGTAAATGTCAATTAAACGTATTTACATTCCACCTCGAATCATTAATAATGCTGCTGCTTTAATTTCTTTAATTTAAGTACTTAAAATACTATAATATGGCGACGAGAAAATCAAGTTTCTTACCAGAATTTAAATTACAAGAAATTCCAACTGAGCAAAATGGCGACACTTCGTGTTTTGCATCTACAAGAGAATATGCTGTATTAATATTTTGAATGCGTACGTCATTTCGAGGGTGGTAAGTGCTGACATTTTTTTTTCTTCTCTGCAATAAATAAAAGGTAATAAATAATGTTTGCAAATTTTAAAGAATTTAACGATTCAATTGAATCGTTCCAATCATATGTTAAGAGGTTGGAACAGAGTTTTTTATTACATGATGTTGAAGAAAAAAAAAGGTACCTGCTATTATTTCCTGTATGGGGCCTAAATTGTATAATTTGCTGTCAGATTTAACATTTCCGAAAAATCCTGAAGCACTGAAATATGAGGAAATAGTTGATATTCTGTTAAAGCACTTAAGCCCCGCCCCTAATAAATTTTGTTCTAGAATTAAATTCCGTAATTCTTATCAAAATGAGAACGAATCGATACAAGATTTTGTTTCAAAATTAAAGAAGTTAACCACGTTGCTGGTGAAACACTTAATGAAAATTTGTTCGAACAATTTCTGCGAGGTTTAAAAAATGAAACTATCCAAAGTAAATTACTCTCACAAATAGATGATTTAACATTCGAGAAAGCCATTGAAAAAGCAATTATTTTTGCAAAATAACGAACATGATATTTCTGAATTGAAAAAAAATGTAAATGTTAATAAATTGGCATATGCTAAAAATGTTCAACCGAATAAAATTTCAAATAATTTCCAGAAACCGAAAATAAACAATGTAAATAAGGGAAATTTTGATGTAAATAAAAATAAATTACAATGTTATCGATGTGGAAATCCATCACATCTTGCCAATAAGTGTAAGCATATCAATACTATTTGTAAAATTTGTAAAAAAAGAGGCCATCTTGGTAAAGTATGTAAAAGTAATTCTCAGAAACAAACAAATGTATTGCAGACGGTTGATATTTTATCTGTGAGTAATGATAAGAGTTCTACTCCTATAAAAGTGTGGGTTTTAATTGAAAACAAAGCTAAAGCTGAAATGGAGGTAGACACGGGCTCCGGAATTTCTGCGGTACCTGTAAATCGTTTTCGGAGAATTTTTCCGAATAATAAAATTTTTCCACCAGACGTTCAGTTGAGAACTGCAACGGGTCAGGTATTTACACCTGTGGGGTATGTAACAGTAGATGTTTCTTATGCAAATATTACTAAAAAGCTTAAACTGTATTTGATTAAAGAAGATAATTTCCCACTTTTATTTGGCAGAGACTGGGTAGCTGCATTTAATTTGTTTCCCACTAATTTTAAATCTGTATATGTCAATGAAATTGTAAATTCTACTGATAAATTAAGAGCATTATTAAATGATTTTTCTGATTTATTTTCGGATAAAGTAGGGGAAATAAAAGGTTTGAAAGCAGAACTTTATCTAGAAAAAGGTTCTACGCCCATATTTTGTAAGGCTAGAACAGTCACGTATGCTCTACGTAAATGCAGTAAATGATGAAATCCAAAGGTTACAGGATGAGGGTATTATTAAACCTGTCACCAGTAGTAAGTGGGCAACTCCTATAGTTCCAGTGGTAAAACCAAATGGGAAAATACGTTTATGCGGAGATTTTAAAGTTACAGTAAATAAATTTTTGAATGTGGAAAAATATCCTTTACCTAGGGTAGAGGACATGTTAGCTACTTTAGGTGGTGGTTTACATTTTACGAAAATAGATTTAAATCAAGCTTATCTTCAGTTATACCTGTAGACGAAAAATCACAGGAATTGTTAACTATAAATACTCCGAAGGGCTTATTTCAATTTTTAAAGTTACCAATGGGTCTTACTAGCTCTCCAGAAATTTGGCAAAGATCGATTGAACAAATATTAAGTGGTATTGATGGTGTCACTGTGTTCATTGATGATATTGGTGTTACGGGGGAAACTGATGAAATTCATTTAAAAAGACTAAAACAAGTCTTAGAAAGATTACGTGAATATAATATTAGGATAAATAAAGATAAATCAATTTTTCTGGCTGACCATATTACATATTGTGGTTATAAAATTGATAAGCAAGGTATTCATAAAACGCAAGATAAAATTGAGGCTATTGTCAATGCTCCTAGACCAATTAATGTGTCACAAGTTAAAGCTTTTTTAGGCTTAGTCACATATTATTCTAAATTTGTACCAAATTTATCTACAATTGCTCATCCTTTAAATCACTTGCTCAAAAAAATGTAAAATTTATTTGGTCTCCTGTTTGTGAACAAGCATTTAAAAATATAAAAAATGAAATTATTTCAGAAAGAGTGTTTACTCATTTCAACCCTAAATTGCCTTTAGTGTTAGCAACAGATGCTTCTCCATATGGTATCTCTGCAGTTCTTTCGCATATGATGCCAGATAACGTGGAAAAACCAATTGGTTTTGTGTCCAGAACTCTTACGAATGCAGAAAAAAAGTATAGCCAGGTGGATAAGGAAGCACTAGCTATTATTTTTGGAGTAAAGACATTTTTTCAATATTTATATGGTAATAGGTTTACTTTATTTACAGATAGCAAACCACTCGTGTCCATATTTTCTCCAAATAAAAGTATTCCTGTTCTTTCAGCTGCTCGGATGCAAAGATATGCATTATACTTACAAGCGTTTAAATATGATATTCGCTATAAGGAAATATCCGAACATGGAAATGTCGATGCTCTTTCACGACTTCCATTACGTAGTGAAGATTTACCCCCACAATTAAATTCAAGTAATGTAATTGATGAATCTGAATTTTTTCAAATTAACCAAATTTCTACATTGCCTTTAAACGCCAAATCAATTGCTGTAGCTACAAAATCTGATCCTTTATTACGTCAACTTTTCATCATCTAATTTCGGGTTCTCCAATTCCTAAAAATTTACTTTTTGGTGGCAAACAAGAAGAATTTACTCTTCAACATAGTTGTATTTTAAAAGGATGTAGAGTAATTATCCCAGTAGTTCACCGTAAACAAATTTTACGTGATTTGCACTATGGACATTTTGGTATAGTGAAAATGAAGTCCTTAGCTCGCAGTTTTGTTTGGTGGCCAGGGATTGACCAAGATACTTGTGTCAATTTAAAAAATAATCCTCCTAAGGTAGATACTCATCATTGGGAATGGCCTACAGCTACATGGCAAAGAATTCACATAGATTATTTTGGTCCTGTGATGGGTAAAATGCTTTTGCTTGTGGTTGATGCTCATAGCAAATGGCCTGAAGTTTTTATTGTTCCTAATACAACGTCAGAATATACAATTACTTGTCTTTCTTCTCTTTTTGCCAGATACGGGTATCCTATATCTCTGGTATCTGATAACGCAAAACAATTTACTTCTGAAGAATTTGAGACATTTTTGAAGAATCATGGGGTTAAACATAGGTTTAGTGCACCATACCATCCAGCTACAAATGGTCAGGCAGAGAGATATGTGCAGATTCTTAAAAAAGGGTTAAAAGCCTTATCTTCAGAATCTGGTACTTTACAGATGAAAATAAATAACTTTCTTTTACAATGTAGAAAGATGCATCATGTTACTACGGGGGAAAGTCCTGCATATCTATTTCTAAAGAGAAATATAAGAACGAAAATAGATTTGATAATTCCAAGCGTTACAAATTTTGTGCATGATAAACAAAATGCGAGAAAGGCCAATTCTAAAGTAAAAGAATTTCAAATCAACCAGAAAGTGGCTGTAAGAAATTATACTCCAGAAGCCAAGTGGAAAATTGGTCGCATTATTGCAAGAGAGGACAAGTTGCATTATAGAATTCAAGTTGGTTCGAATATTTGGAAAAGGCATGTTGATCAGATAACTAATGTCGGTTCGAAGATACATTTAACTAATGATTCAAATTCTGAAGAGAGTGGTACAGAAAGTCACAAAAGTGATAATGCAGTTGTTAATCAAAGTGATTCTCAGCTAATGCCTCCTAGTACTCCAGATCCTCGACCAGCTGACTCAGTTGTCTCATCTGCTCCAAATCCTCAACCAGATGACTCTGTTGTTACATCTACTCCAAATCCTAAACCAGATGACTGTGTCCTCCCAAATACTCCAAGTCCTGCTCCAGTAGACTCTAAAGGGATACCTTCAGCTCCAAAACCCATGGTGTCCAATACTTCTATTGATGATGCTAAAGATACTTTAATTAACTCTTCTTTTTCCCAACAGGTACCTAGAAGATCCACCAGGAAAAGAAAAGTTCCTTGTAAATTTCCCAATTAAGGAGGGGAAAATTATGGTGTTTAGGTATTAATCTAATTACTAGATGGCAGCACCACTGCGGAAATTCTGTCATTTACCGGTAAAACGTTTGTTTACTCTTATATGTAAAATGTATCTGTAACCTGTATTATGTTCGATGTTGTGTTGTGAAGTAAATGTCAATTAAACGTATATTTACATTCCACTTCGAATCATTAATAATGCTGCTGCTTTAATTTCTTTAATTTAAGTACTTAAAATACTATAATTTCCATATTACTGAATTTAAAAACCGAATTTGTATACTAAAATTGTTTAATTACAGCAATCCTAAAATCTACCGATTTCCGGAGAAATATCAAATAGAAAAATAGTCTAAATACGGATTTCAAGTTCTGAAATTTTCAAAGCTAGGCTTAAGTTTGTCATTGGAATTTTCAGTAAATGTCAACAAAAGGTAAAATTTTGCCAACTTAAAATGTACTTATTTTATTACGGAAATTAATCATATCATAATAACAGACGCGACATAATTAATTCCACTGAAACTAATTATAGTACATACGCACCTCATTTGTCATGTTTGGCGTTCAATTTCCAACTTGTTCTTACTGTTTGAGTAGCAAATTCAAGCTGATTCATACTGAATTATTTACGGAACTCTTTCATTTCGATTTTTATTCTATACTGAGTAAATAAGTTTACTTATCAGGTCAAATTACAAGTGTACACAGGGCCCGCTTAAGACTTAGAAACAGGGGAAGCCCGACGTCACACAGGGGGCCCCCCTTTCATTCTACCAATTATGCTTCAACAATTTGAAATTTTACCATAAAAAGTTTGAGTAAACAACACTTTTAATATTAAACTAGTTATAAAAAATATTTTATTATACACGTAATTATACATAAAAAATTTTGTAAATGAATTTACAAATATAAAACGTGTGAATATTTAAACTTCAAAATATATTTTATGCTTTATAAATTGCAGGATTTGCCAGTGCTAAGAACAGTGCATGGTATATATACAAATATTTGACGTAAATTTATACTTAGCTGCAACACAATTGTGCTTCTATTTTATAAACAGAAATTTGATATCACCTGAATGCTAATTACTTTCCCCTTTTTTTAAATAACCTATTCCCCATATTTTATATCATTTCTCCACTCTTTATGAAAGAAAACAAAATATAATTATGCCGATTAAATTTTCTGTTATTTTTAGTATGTTTTAAATTAAAATGTAAAACATAAGAGAAATGAAAATAAGTTGCATTTAATCACTGTTTTTATACCATTTATTATATCAACAGAAAAAAATAGAGTATAAATGTGTCAGTAATAGTTTGAAGGAAAATTTAATAGCTATAATTAAGAAAAAAAAAATACATTTTTTTACCCTGACTGAAATTTTTTCCCCTAAAAATTAGTTTTGAAAAGTAAATTTGGGGGCCACTTTGTATTTCAGTGGGTAAGCTCGGGCTTCACGGGCCTATTCGGTAAAATCCATCTTCCAGACTTTTCTTAATCTTTTAATAGAGGGAACATTATAAGAGAATGTACATTGGTATTCACAATCAAAACATAATTTTTTGTTTTCATCTTAATTAAAATATTTTATATTTTAATTACAGTGTCATTTTTTCCAAGTGAAACTTTCTTTCTGACGTAGGTGCGCTTTTTTCAAAGTGCGCTTTTTTTCCGTGATTCTTAAAAAATATGTCATAAAGTAGCCAGTTTGGATTTGAAAACTGTCCTAACTTTGTTCATGTACGAGGTAAAGTCATTAAGTAAGTCTTAAAAGATAATGAAATAATAACTTACAATGATTTTCATTATGGTTTAACGTTTGTGAATCATTTATGGTTTATTTTAATGATGTTACACTATTTCAAACATATTGAAATTGATATATATCACTTAAATGCACTACAAGAGGCTTAATATAAAATATGGTGTGCATAGCACTTATAGTTTCTTTACAGAGACAATCAAAAGAATTCTTTCACATTACGGTCTAAGGAAAAAAATCGTTTGCAGTTTATTTTAATAATATTTCACTATTTCAAACATATTGAAATTGATACATATCACTTAAATGCACTACAAGAGGCTTAATATAAAATATGGTGTGCATAGCACTTATAGTTTCTTTACAGAGACACTCAAAAGAATTCTTTCACATTACGGTCTAAGGAGAAAAATCGTTTGCAGTTTATTTTAATAATATTTCACTATTTCAAACATATTGAAATTGATACATATCACTTAAATGCACTACAAGAGGCTTAATATAAAATATGGTGTGCATAGCGCTTATAGTTTCTTTACAGAGACACTCAAAAGAATTCTTTTACAATACGGTCTAAGGAGAAAAATCGTTTGCGGTTTATTTTAATAATATTTCCTATTTCAAACTTATTGAAATTGATATTTATCACTTAAATGCGCTACAAGAGGCTTAATATAAAATATGGTGCGCATAGCGCTTATATAGTTCCTTTACAGAGACACTCAAAAGAATTCTTTTACATTTCGGTCTAAGGAGAAAAATCGTTTGCGATTTATTTTAATAATATTTCACTATTTCAGACATATTGAAATTGATATATATCACTGAGGTGCATTACAAGAGGCTTAATATAGAATATTGTGTGTATAGCAATCATCGTTCATTTACAGGGACCACACAAAAATATTCGGTTAAATATTCGGTTCTGTTAAAAATAATTTCTGGAAGTGCATTTGCAGTTGCGGCACACGTTTTTAAATTTAACTAATTTTCTGCCCATTTGGTTTGAATAAATTTTATAGATCATATACAGAGCAGCACAAAGCATCTCGAGTACATTTGCGTTTGTTGAAATTGCTGAAGGGGTATTTTCAACTGTGCTATGAGTTTCCTGAACTAAATTTTAGCATTCCATGTAGTATATATACAAATCTATAGATCCTATACAGCGCTGAACAAAAGAATTGGGACATTTTTCCGAATAGTGTTGGTAATTTCTGAAATTGGATTTTTAGTGTTATGAGTTTTCTAAATTATTTACTTAGATCTTATTAAACGATAAATATTTCTAAATGTATTTTGGAAGTTTTGGAAAGAGTTACATAATCTATGCTTGACGCATGATTTTTCATTATTGTTTTATAAAGCCATGATTTACATGTTGAACTGCAGATAAAGACTAACGACTGACCGCGCGCCAACGACTGGCTCATGTCACACACTTCAGGGCACCCTCCAGATCAACGGGGCCTGTCGTTCTTCCTTCACGGGTTTTCCACAACTGTAGAAACATTTCTCTAGAACATTGGCCCTTTCTATTACCTTCTCAACCCAGTTCGCTAGGAATCCAGTGCTCATTGTATCCACATTCCAAAACCGGATTTGTTCTTTTCACAATGACCCCGAGAACATCCTACGAATATCTGAGCGGATCAGGGAAATTCCATTGTCAAAAAAGAATTACATAACTTACTAATACAGTTACACAATACACACAAGTAGATGTATACAAATAAAAGTAAAGTTAACCTAGGATTGTATTATTTCATTAGCAGTCATTAAACTGATATTACTGGAGATGGTATTACTTTTACAGTCTTTCCTAGTTAACTTAATAGGCACATCCCTTTTCTCAGCACACCCGATCGGATGACTAATTTCTGCCTCTGATGCCTTAATTAAATTTGATTATAACCATTCAGGAACTTTCCTATCCATGTCCTCCTTGTACGTGATAAGGACACTGTATAGTTTCTGTATTATCCTAACCATCCCCGGTTTCCGATCAATCCGATGTTTCTCTTTTTCTACCGTTTGTATAGGACCCATAAATACTTCCTTGTTTTTTCTCAAGATTGATTTTATATCTCCAACTTGAGTACTTGATAACCCTTTTATCTCAAACCCTTTCATGTCTTTAATTACCGGTTGTTCCCTATCTGACAAAAGAGTTTTTCCACGGTCTTCCAATTCCTCATCACTATCAAAGACAATATCAACTATGTTATTTCTAGCGATAAATTCTCTCATTTCATTTTGGCGCACTTGCTTCTTACCCCGTCCACTAACTCAACTATAAATGAATGTTGAAATGCTTTCTCTTTCTCTCCATCACTCCCATTCATTCCTCTCGTTAACTGACACTCTAAACATGACTCACAAAATGTTTCAGCTTCTTTAGCTATGCCTTCCCAATAGAATGAATATCTAATTCTTTGTAACATTTTCATAACCACGTGATGCTCTCCATATACGGAAGTATGCGCTAGTTTTATAATTTCCTCTCTTCTGATGTTAGGTATTACTAATTCAGCTACAGTTTCTCCTACCAATTCCTCTTTATGATACAATAACCCATTCACAATGTAATACAACCCTCAATTCTTTTTAACTAATTCCCAAGTTTTCTCTAAATCTTTATAATCCATTTGGGCTTTCGGAAATATATCTGAACTACTTTCCGTACTTTCATCAACATTACTTTTCTCTACCTCCGTTTTTTCCTTTTCCTGAATTGTAAATTTACCGACCTCGTTTCTACGGCATAAATGTTACCATTATCACTTCCTATTCTTTCCCCTTCATTCACTTTATCACTACTACCTTCCTTACTTTTGGTTTCTTCGGATTCTATTAATGGCTGTACGCAGTTTAACCCTACTAATTCATTAGCCACTTCAGGATGTAAAATTACCTGTTCCTTACTATTATCAATTATTGTGCAAAGTACATCCTCATGAATTACATTAGTTTGACCGCATTTTGGAATAGCTAAAGATAATTGAATTAACGGTGATTTAACTGCCTGACCAAATATTCCTTGTAAATAAATGCTACCAGCCCCTTTTAGTTTCTCTGCCAGTACTAAATCTTTATGAACGACACCTATTTCACAACTTGAATCCACTAATCCTTTTAATCTTTTCCCATTTACACTAACCTCAATTTTCTCGAGTTTATTTAATTTCTCTCCAATAACATTAGTTGTCCGTTCGCTACGATTCTTGCTATAATTGCCCCCTTTGGTAACTCTTTAATTCCTCGCACTGAGACATTATTTATACTAGCCTTTGATACTCTCCCCTCATTAACATGCCTATTCTCTTCATTATTTCCTTTCGCACAAAAGCGTTGGTAATGACCCCTTCAGCCACATTTAAAACAAGTAGGCGTTGCATCCTCATTAGATTTTTTGTACTCTGGTTTTCTACTCGAAAATGAACTGACTTCATTATTCCCATTTTGCCTCCAATTATCACCAAATCTATTATCTTTTCCCCCTCTAGAATCTTCGTTATTTACATATCTTTCTTTACCTTTATAACCGTTATAAGTTACTGCATAAGATTTGTGTTTAGCGTCGAAGTAATTATCACATTCCTTAGCGATTTTTGAAGATTCTAACCAGTTATTTTGTAATATATACGTATAAAGACGAAAAAATACGTATAAACAAGTTCTATCGCGACGCTGCCTAGATTGTTATGGTCTTGTCGCCTTTTGCTTTCACCGTCGTACTTCTCCTAGATTTGAGACTTTAGTCTTATGGTATTTGCTGCCACCACCGTTATTAGACTGATACCGGACACGTTGGAAAAGAAGTTCTCACATAAATAATCAACTAGTAATTTATTGATTAAATTAGCATGAAAAAATGTTACAGTGATAGTTCTTATTGGTCAATACAGATTATTATCACTTGCCGTATGCGACTGTCGAATGACAATTCGCCCTGATCGCACGTTTTGCTCTATTTCGTTATGCACTACTCGTACACACCGTTCCGTCTATGCTGCTATTAATTCACCCTGGACCAAGCTGTTCGATGCACGTTCTCTCTGCAATTCTACACACTCCTCTGCACTCTTGGCTCTGCACGTCTACCCTCTACTCTCTCACAGTACACTGCCTGTACCTACTCACTTCGCTGCACACGTACTCCTCTGTCGTCCTACACTCTCCATTGCACATCAACGAATGACACGTCCTACACTCTTCATGGCACACCAGTGACTCTCACGTCTCTCACCCTTCACGCCACTCTCCAAATCAACGGGGCTGGATTTCTCGTTTCACGGATTTTCCATGCCTGTAGAAACATTTCTTCTCGACCATTCCACCCCTCTATTATCCTCTGAACCCAGCTCGCTAGGAATCCAGTGCTCATTGTATTCCCCTTCCAAAGCCGGATTACTTACTTTCAGAATGCTCTCGTGAACCTCCCACAAATATGTAATCGGATCAGGGAAATTCCATTGTCAATCACATACGGAAGTTTTACAGAAAAAGAAAAATGTACCAGAATACAGTAATATATAATAATGATTCAATATAATTAGTTAAATTAATTAGAAATATACGCTATAGGTTCTGTTAAAGTCAGAAACCTGACAAACATCTGCTAATTTCATGCATTTCCAAACAAAAATGAATTAAAAATTTGTCATAAAGTAGCCAGTTTGAATTTGAGAACAGCCTTAGTATAGAAAATGGTTAACAGCTCTCAGAAATACTTTTTTAATGCTTATAACATTGTATGTTTTTTTTAAAAAAATTCAACCCTTATTATGTTCTTTTAAGTAACGTAATTTATTTTATATCTATGAAAAAAAAATATGTATGAGTAGGTTTGAAAATTTACGCAGGAAAATGTACTTAATTTAATAAACTGCCCAAAAAAAAGTTATTTTACACTTAAAAGATATTGTTTTAATGAAAATATTAAATATGAAAAGGCAAAATTCTTAATAAAACATAAAATAACTTAAAATCAGCCGGACTTGTATTTAACGAAGTCGCTAAATCCAGCAAAAAAGTTCGTTATATGGAAAAATCGTCAACTAAAGTTTCACCTTTTAAACTACATAAATACAAATATTTAATTAAGAAATATCAATAATAAATATCAATATACAATTGAACTTTTTAATGTAATTTTTTTTTATTTGTTTTAGTTATATTTCATTCATCCCCCCCCCCCCACGAAAAAAAAAGAAAGAAAGAAAATATACAAAATATAACTGTCACTCTCTTTTTAGTTTAAGAAAATAAATTTTACATTTAAAATTAATCAGTCATTTTTTTATGATATTATCGTACGTTTAAAATTTGTAAAATAATCAGTTAAGTGTGTGTTTCGTACAATAAATTTATGAATTACTAAATGGAATATTACCAAAAAAAAAAAAAAAAAAATGTTGCTAAAAGAATAATAAGACAACAACTGTCTTTTAATGTTTCGGAAATAGTCTATGATTTTTTTTCAATAATTAAATTCAATTGGAATGAAAAACGTTGATTATTTATCACTATGATTCGCCTTACCAAAAAGAAAGACTTTGTACAAAATTTAAACTTGGCATTATGACAAGCGCGTTTTGAAAAGAGGTCGCAAAGTTGCAACACCGCCTTTGTCCTTGCCGCATTTTTCTGGAAAGATTTTTAATTAATAACTCGGTTAATTACCGAGTTTTTTTTTTTTTTTTTCAAAAATCATTATCAACAATTCTTGGATGATTCCGCGTTTATAGGTACCTCGAGTGCCTGCAAATTTAAATGTGTGTTTAACGGGAAAATGCGATTTCCTCAAAAACTTATGCGTCCTAGAATAATCGCTATAGTTTTCCTGCAAGGTTTAAATAAACTTTTACTACCCCCAATTTTTTCATAATTTTAGTTTCAGTAGATTCGGAAATGGAGGCGCGAGGGGGGGGGGGGGGATATTTTTGCAGTACATATTCGACGATATCCCTGAATATATAGCCACACCAGTGGCTGAGTGGATTCTGATCTCACAACTTGTACACGGCAGGTGCTGGGTTCAAACCCCTGTCTCGCTCGTCGACCTAACCGTTCGGAGTTTTCCGTGGTTTTCTTCGATTAGGATACCTTAGAAAGACCCCCACGAAGGGCACTCCCCCCTTAGGGCCTATATTCCTCGTGTAGATAATCGGCCGTCATAGAATCAACCAACCCTGAAAATATAATACCAAAAATTAAAACGTTCGTAAATATATTATTGAGTTTGGTATTACGAGATCTTTCTAACAATATTCCGCGATCTATCACTTTCTAACGATATATGTGGATCCATAGCAAGTGTCGATCCAGACAAAATTTGGGGCCTATTTAAAGCCCCTTCACAAAAATCAATTTAATAAAATGGCCCTCTTCACAAAATTCTTTATAATAAAACTCGCACCCTTCACAAAATTCCTTTCACAAAATTCCATTTCATAAAAACTTACTATTTATTGTTTATTTATTATTTTGTGACTTTTAAAATGTGTCATTTGTAACCAAACAAGTTCACCAGAGAGGAAAACTTCAGCAAAAGTATTTAAAAAAGATTTTGTTAATAAACGCTTGGTGCGTATTTGAGTAGCTGCATTTCGACTTTCATTACAAAATGATATTTTTCACAAAAATATAATAAAATTTCACAAAAATAAGCTTTACTTTTCACAAAATAGGCCACAAGAAAAAAAAACCTGCATCGCATCGACCCCTGAATAGCCATTATAAATCTGCCAAGTTTGAATTTTTCGTGTCCCATAGTTTTCGAGATAAACGGTTGCGACAGACAAACACGCGAGTGATCTTATGATGGTTCCGTTTCTATTTTTTAAGTAAGGAACCCTAAAAAAAAGTTTAAAATGACCAGAATTATTTTGTGAAATAGGTAGAAAAGATATTTAGATCACAAAATTATCTAATTAGAGAATGTACTTCGCTATTTAAAGATTATCTTACAAGGAGAAAGAAATTTTAAAAATGTTCTTCATTCCAAGGAAAAGTTCGTAAAACAGAGGATATCGCAGAATAGAGGTGCTTTAAAAAGAAATCGGACTGTTACATCGATTCGATAATAGCATGTTGGAAGAAAAAGAAACAAAAAAATCTCATTGCATCGTAGCTGCAAAGCACTTCTTTTTCTTTTCATTTGGATCAAACCACAACCTATCTTTAGTGAAGTTGCGGTTAAAAAGTGATTTCGAGTAGTAATTGGTTAACATCACAATTTTAGAGGATAGTTTGAGCTTTTTAATTGTTTTAAGGCGGTTTTTAAGGCTTTTCTCTAATCCAAAGAAGCTGTGCGCGTATCTATAGATGTAAACTCAAAAATTCAGAAACCACAGGGCGCAGGGCTACGAAATTTGACACACGGGTTGCTGGTATAGGGGGGCCATGAACGATTGGGGCAAAATATTCGAAAATTTTAAATAGATTTTTTTTTATTTTATGTTTTTGACGAATTTTTGCCTTTCTTTATGTTCAATCCGTAATCGTGCGAGTTCTAACCAGTTCTAAATGTCTACTGCAATGTGAGATATACATATTACATACACCACGCTGCAATACTAAGAAGCTGTAGCGGGGATTACGATAATTGTTTTACCTCACATACAAATAATTAGAGATTATTTAAATGCGCTTAATCATTACCTTTAAAAAAAAAAAAAAATAAAAAAAATAAAAAAAAAATAAACATTTTATCACAACCATCAACAAAACTTTTTATTCTATTTATTCCCTTATTCCAAAGATATCGTTTTATCGTCTGCTGCCATAGCAGCAACATGATAAATTAAATTTCATTAAAAAAGAATGCACAGTAGTAGAAAAATATTTTACAAATTACATTAGATATATTTGGTTGTACTGATTTTTATTTTTAATTTTGGTTTTAGAATTAAATTCATGAACTCCCATGCGTAGAACGGGTTAAACAGCTAGTTTTTAATTAACTCTTTGTTTGGAAACGGACGAAATTGGCAGGTGTTATTATTCAGAAACTATGTCATCGAAATGAGTTTTCCTTTTTTGTAAAGGCTTTGTTTGTAAAAAAAGCCTTTTTTGTAAAGGCTTAAAAATACATCAAATGATGTATTTTTAAAGTTTAATTTTACATAAATATTTATACACCATTAATTAAAAACGTGTGTTTTACCTTACACAAATTTATATACGATAATATTTTGATGGTGTAACAGTCCAGCTCAAACATTGGCAGAAGGTCTTTCAGAAAAATCTGTCAAATTTGGTGTTTTTGCCCGAGGCAGCACAGCGAGAAAGGAGAAAATCCTGTCGTCATGTGACACGAATAACTTATAACTCAATAATTTATTTATCAAGAAATGAAAAACTCATTTCTATTCCAAATTGCTCCAACAGTCAGGCTTGCCAATTTTATGCTTTTGCGTTTAAAAATAAGTCAGAAAATTGTGTCAGAAAGTTTCGCGGTGTTGAGCAGATTGTTTGAGAAACACCAAGGTTCAAATTCAAAAGAGCAACTTTCAGACACATTTTTTAATTATTTTTTGTTCGGAAAGGCATGAAATTGGTAGGTGTTGTTATTCAGAAACCATATAATCGAAAGGCGTTTTCCATTTTTTGATAAAACACAAAAGATCTTTCAGAAAATACTCTCAAACTTGGCGTTTTCAACCGAATTTCCGGATATGAGAGCCAGAGAGGAAAGAAAAACCGGTCGTCACGTGACACGAATCGCTTAGAACTAAGTAATTTATTTATAAAAAAAATGGAAAACTCATTTCGATTCCAAATTACTTCAATAGCCAGTCCTGCTAATTTTGTGCCTTTGCGTTTTTAAAAATGAGCCAGAAATGTGTCAAAAAGTTTCGCGTTATTAAGCAGGTCATTTGAGAACCAACCCCCTTAAAAAAAAAAAAAAAAAAAAAAAAAAAAATGTTTCCCCGCTCAACAACAGGAAACTTCCTGACTCATTTTTAAATGTAAAAGAATAATACTTAAAAAGTTTTTTATTAATACTAACACAAACAAATTTACATATGCGTATGAAGTTGCATCTCAAAACGTTATTAAGGTGGTTCTTAAATGACCTGTTGAACAACGCGAAACTTTCTGACATATTTTCTGACTCCTTTTTTAACGCAAAGACATGCAATTGGCAGGCCTTACTATTGAAGCGATTTGGAATCGAAATGAGTTTTCCATTGTTTGATATATAGATTACTTATCGAGTTATAAACGATTAGTGTCACGTGACGACACGTTTTTCCCTCTTCTCTTGCTATCGCTCCGAAAATTCCATTCAAAACGCTGTCTTTGACAGTATTTTCTGAAAGGTTTTCTGCCTTTACAAAAAAATGGAAAACGTGTTTCGAAGACATAGTTTCTGAATAAGAATACCTGCCAATTTCATCCGTTTCCGAATTAAAATGGATTAAAAATTCTGTCAGAAAAACTCCTTTGGATTTGAATACAGCCTTAAAATCAAATAACGATTATAATCAAATAACAATTAATAATAAAATGTTATCAAATATATCAATAAAGAGAAAACTGCCCAGTTAAACTGAGGGCATTGAGCTCACAGACTATTCACACTAATTGTATATTAAACTTTTGAAGCGCCTTATTACAATGAACATATATACAAAATTTAAAGAAAATTGCATAATTCTGCATGAAAAACCCATTTATCTAAATTAAGGGGGGCGGGGGATTAGACCCCCCTTTCTCCCTTTATACTTAACCAATGAACTCCCAAAACTAATCAGGAAAGCACCTTATCACAATGAACCTATATACAAAATTTGAAGAAAATCGCATAATTCTGCATGAAAAACACATTTATTTAAATTAAGGGAGGTTAACCCCCCGTTCCCCTCCTTTATACTTAACCAATGAACCCCCAAAACTAATCAGGGAAGCGCCTTATCACAAGGAATCTATAAACAAAATTGAAAGTAAAACGGTTAGTTCTATCAAGAGTTGTCGCGTTACGTACATACGTACATACATACAGAACGGGCGGGCACATTAGCTCTCAGGCTTTGATAGCCTGCGAGCTAAAAAGTTATTAATGTATGGAATGTGAATGAATTTAATGTATGGAAATAATGCTAGATAAAATAGTATAAAAATAGTCTATGAGGCAATCTTGCACCAATCGACGTATAAAAATAGCATTCTATGTGGATTTCATCGCAGAAAATAAAAAGTGGTTAATTAAATTTCGAAATCGAAGGGAAGGGCGATATATCTCTCCCGTACCTTCTTTCCGGCGTTAGAGTCGGGCGCATTGGGTCGGGTAACCCGATTTTACTCGACCCGCGTTCGGTTCGGATTGGGTTGACAATAATATTTTTCGTTGCGTGCCGGGTTGACTTAAATCATTTCGGTTTCAGGTCTCTCTCGGGTTATGTTCGGGTTGATCTCATACTACAGACAGAGGTCTGAATGGACCGAAATTTCCAGACCCAGGTCCGGCCAATCCGTATAAAAAATCTATTCAGTTCGGGCCGAAATTGCCAGAGGAGCACGGGCCTAGAAATTTCGGCTGGGAAGAATTAAGTCCAAGCCCGGCTCGTCCAGGAAAAAAAGTCTCCCCCGGCCCAACCAGAGTCGGCAAAAAATAGTAAAGCCCGGGTCTGGCCCGGGTGAATGAAAATTGGCCCGGCCTGGGCCCGTGCAGACCTCTAATTAGAGATATAATTGCAGATTATTTTTCCATAATTGTATTTAAATAGGGATTATAATAGGGATTAATTTTCTTTCATTTCGGGTTCGGGTTTAAAAAATATTTCGGGTTCAGGTGAATTATAATCCGACACGCGCAGGACTCAGGCAGCGCCTATTCAACTTCTATCCAATCATTCTTCATAAAGAACTTCTTTACAACAAATTCTTATTAATTAAGGAAGTCCCAGGCTTTCTTCATGTTAGCTTCGTTTTATAACATTTGTTCAATTATTTGCTTCAACACGCAGCCTGTTCAAAGGTTGAATCAACCAAAGATGTTATTTGTTGTTTACATTATTCTTAGGATATCTATCTTATCTCCCGTAAACAAATTCCCCCCAATTAATCTGTTGCGAAAACACTAGAATTTAAACGATAATACCTCTTAAAGATGTCAAACTGCATATTTTTCGGGTGATTCTATGCCAACATTTGTAATCTTATGATAATTTTCCCTTTGTCAATAGAGATATTCCCTCAACTGCAGCTATTTTTACAGATATTTGCTGTACGTCAGGTTTACCGATTATATCATACATGCTTCCAAGTAAAATATTGTTGTTTGATATATAATTATTTATTATCACTCAGTGTGTTTATAAAATTGAGAAACCCGCATCTTAAGTAATATCTTTTTCTTTAAAAAAAAAAAAAAAAAACAAGACACAAATGCATGTGCGCCCGTAGAATAAAATACGGGGAGGGGTAAGACTTTGGAACAGATGTGCATGTTCTCCGCTGTCAAGGCCGCTTTTTCTATATCTCTAATGCAAATTATGAACATGGAATGAACTAAACAAAGATTTTTTGTCAAAACATCACGTGCAAGAAATTTCAAACATATAAAAATAAGGAACAATACCGAAATTTAACAAATAAATTATATTAAAAATACCTCCCCCCCCCCCCCCCCCAAATAAAATAAAATAAATATATTTTGCCGGATTTTCATTTTTATTTTTTAAGAAAGAATTAAAACAGTTTTCTACCTTTTTTTTATCGGCCCCCCCCCCTTTTAAGTTTTTTTTTAAATATATATATATATATATACATGAACGTAAAAGGAAAATAGTACTAAATATTGTCTTTCAAGTGAAAAAAAAAGTTCGGTTCAATTATATTAAATCATTTGAGAAGAATAAATTTATTTTTATTTTTTTTTTATTTATTTTTTTTAATTAGAGAAAAGAGAATTTAATCAATTAAATTTCAAAATCCAGAAAGGGGCAATGGCGTTCTGCAGCCTCACAGCCAGCAAGCCAGGAGGGGGGGGGGGGGGGTGGGGGGGGGGTGCTCTGAAAATTTTTAGTCGGGCTAATTCTAAATAGTTTTACCTTGTCTGATAATAAAACCACTGTAGCAAATTTGTATTTTAGTTTTTAGGATTTTTGTTGTGTTTCTGTATTTTGACAATATTAAAAGCATTTGCAATCAAAAGTTTTAAAGTTTTAGTATTAAATTATTAAAATATTATCAGGGTTATACGTTGCGGAAAAGGTTGCCAGGAGGGGGGTTGTTCAACCCAACCTACCCCCATCTAGTTACAGACCTGCGCCTTTCGATTTTTGGGGCGCTCATGAAAATATGAAAGACATATCTGAAACTAAAGTTATGAAATACATTTTATTTCCCTTTCCACAAACCAGATGGCGTCACCACAATTAATAACCATATGATTGACGTCATAACACAGATTATCGCATACTAATCAGTCGATGTTCCTTTGAAAATTATCCAGACACGTGAACTGTGTTTTTGGTTCTCTTATTAACCATATTTTGGTGGCTATTAAAAAAATTGTGGATTAACCATAGAGTGAACCTTCACCATGTGCGGCGGGAAGGTGGCCTTTCCGGAAATTGTGAAGGAAAAAAGGAGGTACGTTCGAAATATAGTTCACTAACCTTAATGCCCCAGTATTTGTTGCTTTGGCTAGCTAGCGGCATGTTTCGTTCGCAAACGTTGCGCGATGTTGTAATCGAATTATATGACAAATTTATTTTGTTTGCAGTTCGAAATATTTTGAGCTGCTAATGCCACACAGCGCATGCAAAATTATTATTTAATAATAAATGTTTTGCGTAGTAATTAATCGATTGCGTTTCTGCTCCATCCCATAGAAGTCAGTCCAATATAAAATGATAAAATTGACAATAAAAAATATTTTTGTTTATAAAAATTAATTAACTTAAAAAAAAAATGTAATTGTGCATTAATTTTCTTATTTATAGCATTTCCTGATATAATTTCTCTAAATGATATATCACCTGTTGATGTTACGTCAAAATCAACGTTTTAAAATAATTTTTCCTATACTGATTTCCAGTATTGTTTATATACGATTATATGATAAATAATTAGTAGTAATATTCTATTTCATTCCCGCTCCATCATATAGAAATCAGTCCAATTTAAAACGATAATATTAACAATTTAATATATATATATATATATATATATATATATATATATATATATATATATATATATATATATATATATATATATATATATATATATATATATATATAAGTTAATTAACTTTTTAAAAAGATAATTCTGCATTAATTTACTTATTTATAGCAATTCCTGAGATAATTTTCTAAATTATATATCACATGTTGATGTAATATCAAACTCAACATTTTAAAATAATTTTTCCTTATACTGATCTCCAGTATTCTTTATATACGGTTATATGATCAATAATTAGCAATAATATTCTATTGCGTTTTCGCTGCATCCTAAGTCAGTCCAATTTAAAGAGCTAATATTAACAACAAAAAATATTTTTATTTATAAAAAAAATAATTCATTAATTAACTTTAAAAAATGTAACTGTGCAATAATTTTCTTATTTATAGTATTTCCTGATATAATTTCTCTAAATGATATATCACCTGTTGATGTTATGTCAAAATCAACGTTTTAAAATAATTTTTCCTATACCAATTTCCAGTATTGTTTATATACGATTATATGATAAATAATTAGTAGTAATATTCTATTTCCTTTCCGCTCCAGCATATAGAAATCAGTCCAATTTAAAGCGATAATATTGACAATAAAAAAAAAAAAAAATTATTTATAAAAATTGATTCATTAACTTTTTAAAAATGTAATTGTGCATTAATTTACTTATTTATAGTATTTGCTGGGATAATTTTCTAAATTATATATCACCTCTTGATGTTACGTCAAAATCAACGTTTTACAATAATTTTTCCTATGATGATCTCCAGCAGCGTTGAATTCAGGGGGTCATCCGAGGGGACATTCCGCCCTTGGAGCATTGAAATGTCCCCCCGGAAGATTTGAGATTTTATGCTTTTAATGGTGAAAAAGTACAATCACCCACAGAAATCCCTCCAAGAGAAAAGTATCTGAATTCAACACATTCCAGGTATTGTTTATAAACAGTTATCTGATCAATAATTAGCAATAATATTCTATTGCCTTTACGCTCCATCCTATAGAAGTCAGTCTAATTTAAAGAGATTTTTATTGACCAAAAAAAAATAAATTATTTATAAAAAAAAAATAAATTATTTATAAAAAAAAATAAATTAATGAATTAACTTTTAAAAAACTGCAATTGTGCATTAATTTACTTATTTATAGAATTTCCTGAGATAATTTTCTAAATGACATATAGCAGCTACTGATGTTACTCAAAATCAGTATTTTAAAATAATTTTTCCTTATGCTAATTTCCAGTATTCTTTATATACGATTATCTGATCAATAATTAGTAATAATATTATATTGCGTTTCCGCTCCACCCTATAGAAGTCAGTCCAATTTAAAGAGATAATATGGACCTAAAAATTAATTAATGAATTGACTTTTTAAAAATGTAATTGTGCATTAATTTTCTTATTTATAGCATTTCCAGAGATAATTTTTCTAAGTGATGTATAGCACCTGTTGATGTTACGTCAAAATCAGCGTTTTAAAATAATTTTTCCTTATGCTAATTTCCAGTATTCTTTATATACGATTATCTGATCAATAATTAGTAATAATATTATATTGCGTTTGCGCTCCATCCTATAAGAAGTCAGCCCAATTTAAAGAGCTAATATTGACAACAAAAAATATTTTTATTTATAAAAATTAATTCATTAATTAACTTTTTTTAAATGTAATTTGGAAATATTTTTCTTATTTATAGCATTTCCTGAGATATTTTTTTCTACATAATCTATCACCTGTTGATGTTACGTCAAATTCAACGTTTTAAAATATTTTTTCCTGAACTGATTTCCAGTATTGTTTATATACGGTTATATGATAAATAATTTGTAGTAATATTCTATTTCATCTTTGCTCCATCATATAGAAAACAGTCCAATTTAAAGAGATAATACTAACATTATAAAAATATTTTTATTTTTAAATTAATTAATTAATTACCTTTTTAAAAATGTAATTGCGCATTAATTTACTTATTTATAGCATTTGCTGGGATAATTTTCTAAATTATATATCACCTGTTGATCTTACGTCAAAATCAACGTTTTAAAATAATTTTTCCTATGATGATCTCCAGCAGCCTTGAATTCAGGGGGTCGTCCGGGGGGCCATTCCGCCCCCTGGAGCATTGAAATGTCCCCCAGGAAGATTTGAGATTTTATGCTTTTAATGGTGAAAAAGTACAAGACGCCACAGAATTCCCTCCAAGAGAAAAGTATCTGAATTCAACACATTCCAGTATTGTTTATAAACAGTTATCTGATCAATAATTAGCAATAATATTATATCGCGTTTCCGCTCCATCCTATTAGAAGTCAGTCCAATATAAGAGATAATATTGACCAAAAAAAAATATTTATAAAAAATTAATTAATGAATTAACTTTTAAAAAATGCAAGTGTGTATTAATTTACTTATTTATAGAATTTCCTGAGATAATTTTCTAAATGATATATAGCAGCTGCTGATTTTGTCAAAATCAACGTTTTAAAATATTTTTTCCTTATACTGATCTACAGTATTGTTCATATACGGTTATCTGATCAATAATTAGCAATAATATTCTATTGCCTTTACGCTCCATCTTGTAGAAGTCAGTCCAATTTAAAGAGCTACTATTGACCAACAAAATATATATATAATATTTATAAAAATTAATGAATTAACTTTTAAAAAATGTAATTGTGCATTAATTTTCTTATTTATAGAATTTACTGAGATAATTTTTCTAAGTGATATATAGCAGCTGCTGATGTTAGTCAAAATCAGCGTTTTAAAATAATTTTTCCTTATGCTAATTTCCAGTTTTGTTTATATACGGTTATCTGATCAATAATTAGCAATAATATTATATTGCCTTTACTCTCCATCCTATAGAAGTCAGTCCAATTTAAAGAGATAATATTGACAATAAAAATAAAAACTTTTATTTATAAAAATTAATTAATGAATTAACTTTTTTTAAATGTAATTGTGCATTAATTTTCTTATTTATAGCATTTCCAGAGATGATTTTTCTAAGTGATATATAGCACCTGTTGATGTTACGTCAAAATCAGCGTTTTTAAATAATTTTTCCTTATGCTAATTTCCAGTATTCTTTATATACGATTATCTGATCAATAATTAGTAATAATATTATATTGCGTTTCCGCTCCACCCTATAGAAGTCAGTCCAATTTAAAGAGATAATATGGACCTAAAAATTAATTAATGAATTGACTTTTTAAAAATGTAATTGTGCATTAATTTTCTTATTTATAGCATTTCCAGAGATAATTTTTCTAAGTGATGTATAGCACCTGTTTATGTTACGTCAAAATCAGCGTTTTAAAATAATTTTTCCTTATGCTAATTTCCAGTATTCTTTATATACGATTATCTGATCAATAATTAGTAATAATATTATATTGCGTTTGCGCTCCATCCTATAAGAAGTCAGCCCAATTTAAAGAGCTAATATTGACAACAAAAAATATTTTTATTTATAAAAATTAATTCATTAATTAACTTTTTTTAAATGTAATTTGGAAATATTTTTCTTATTTATAGCATTTCCTGAGATATTTTTTTCTACATAATCTATCACCTGTTGATGTTACGTCAAATTCAACGTTTTAAAATATTTTTTCCTGAACTGATTTTCAGTATTGTTTATATACGGTTATATGATAAATAATTTGTAGTAATATTCTATTTCATCTTTGCTCCATCATATAGAAAACAGTCCAATTTAAAGAGATAATACTAACATTATAAAAATATTTTTATTTTTAAATTAATTAATTAATTACCTTTTTAAAAATGTAATTGCGCATTAATTTACTTATTTATAGCATTTGCTGGGATAATTTTCTAAATTATATATCACCTGTTGATCTTACGTCAAAATCAACGTTTAAAAATAATTTTTCCTATGATGATCTCCAGCAGCCTTGAATTCAGGGGGTCGTCCGGGGGGCCATTCCGCCCCCTGGAGCATTGAAATGTCCCCCAGGAAGATTTGAGATTTTATGCTTTTAATGGTGAAAAAGTACAAGACGCCACAGAATTCCCTCCAAGAGAAAAGTATCTGAATTCAACACATTCCAGTATTGTTTATAAACAGTTATCTGATCAATAATTAGCAATAATATTATATTGCGTTTCCGCTCCATCCTATTAGAAGTCAGTCCAATATAAGAGATAATATTGACCAAAAAAAATATTTATAAAAAATTAATTAATGAATTAACTTTTAAAAATTGCAAGTGTGTATTAATTTACTTATTTATAGAATTTCCTGAGATAATTTTCTAAATGATATATAGCAGCTGCTGATGTTGTCAAAATCAACGTTTTAAAATATTTTTTCCTTATACTGATCTACAGTATTGTTCATATACGGTTATCTGATCAATAATTAGCAATAATATTCTATTGCCTTTACGCTCCATCCTGTAGAAGTCAGTCCAATTTAAAGAGCTACTATTGACCAACAAAATATATATATAATATTTATAAAAATTAATGAATTAACTTTTAAAAAATGTAATTGTGCATTAATTTTCTTATTTATAGAATTTACTGAGATAATTTTTCTAAGTGATATATAGCAGCTGCTGATGTTAGTCAAAATCAGCGTTTTAAAATAATTTTTCCTTATGCTAATTTCCAGTTTTGTTTATATACGGTTATCTGATCAATAATTAGCAATAATATTATATTGCCTTTACTCTCCATCCTATAGAAGTCAGTCCAATTTAAAGAGATAATATTGACAATAAAAATAAAAACTTTTATTTATAAAAATTAATTAATGAATTAACTTTTTTTAAATGTAATTGTGCATTAATTTTCTTATTTATAGCATTTCCAGAGATAATTTTTCTAAGTGATATATAGCACCTGTTGATGTTACGTCAAAATCAGCGTTTTTAAATAATTTTTCCTTATGCTAATTTCCAGTATTCTTTATATACGATTATCTGATCAATAATTAGTAATTATATTATATTGCGTTTCCGCTCCACCCTATAGAAGTCAGTCCAATTTAAAGAGATAATATGGACCTAAAAATTAATTAATGAATTGACTTTTTAAAAATGTAATTGTGCATTAATTTTCTTATTTATAGCATTTCCAGAGATAATTTTTCTAAGTGATATATGACACCTGTTGATGTTACGTTAAAATCAACTTTTTAAAATAATTTTTCCTTATACTGTTCTCCAGTATTTGTTTAAATAGGGTTATATGATCAATAATTATAGTAATATTCTCTTGCGTTTCTGCTCCATCCTATAGAAGTTAGTGCAATTTACAGAGCTAATACTGACAACCAAAAATATTTTTATTTATAAAAAAATAATTCATTAATTAACGTTTTAAAAATGTAATTGAGCATTAATTTTCTTATTTATAGCATTCTCTGAGATAATTTTTCTAAATGATATATCACCTGTTGATGTTGCGTCAAAATCAGCGTTTTAAAGTAATTTTTTCCTATACTGCTCTCCAGTATTGCTTATATACAGTTATCTGATAAATAATAAGCTTACCCTTTTGATTAAAGACCGTAACTGGCGACAATTTTTTAAATTTTTATTTTCAATCGTATCGCAATTTACAAAAAAATTCTCTTTTACAAAAATATAGCAGAGATCACTTGGAAGTATCTTTCCGAAGCCGTAATCAAAGGTTTATATTTATAAGGCAGAAAAGTAACAAAAAAATTTAAAAAGTTGTTCAATGGAAATTTCTTGCAATTTATTTTGAAATCAGTCTATTTGGCGCGTAATCTGTCTATTTGCCGCGTATCAGTACACTTCAAAAACGGAAAATAACAATAATAATAATTAATAGAAATTTGTATTTAAAGGGAAATAAATTATTAAAATTTAAAAAACTTACTTTTTATGCACTAGCCAAGGTTATTTTCCAAACGATATTTTTAATAATATATCGTCTGTTGCATTGCGTCATAATCAACTTTTGAAAATGTAGTTTTTCGAAAACTAAGTCGACAGTAGTGTCTATAAGCAGTTTATTTGATAAATAATTATGCTTGAAATATGTCAAGCAAAATAGAAATAAAGGGGATTTTTAAAAAAAAGATTCAACTAATCTCTATTGCAATTATAATTTTAAAACGAGAAATTTCAATAATGGAACCGTATTTTATCACAAACCAGTTTAAAATAATTAATAACAGTAATAATGATAAAATGATATACAGTGTCTCACAAAAGTGATGGGACACTTGTGCTTTATAAAAAGAAACTGCAATAAAATAAATAAACAAACATGTGCAAAAATTTTTTGGGTGTGTTTCATATTTAAAGTTAGTAACAATTATTACATAACATACATTTTGTCAAAATATTAAAATATTAATTTAGTAAAAATACAATTGTTCAGAACGGAGCAAAAAATGGCTCACATAAGTGATGGGACACTTACTTTTCCATCAAATATTTATCCACAAATTTTACTTTTTAAAAGGTTTTAATATTTTGTTGGATTTCCTTTTACTTTTAAAACATGATTTAATCTTTTTGGGATGGATTCGACTATTTTTTTTGTGATTTCTGGAGTGATTTTACCCCATTCTTCTTGAAGCACCGATTTTAGTTGTTGTTTTGAAGAAATGGTGTGTTTGCGAATTCTTGATTCCAATTCTTGCCAAATATTCTCTATGGGATTTAAGTCTGGAGATTGTGGTGGTGTTTTTATTATTTCAGGACAGTTATATAGCAGCCAGAGTCTAACGTTCAGAGCAGTGTGCTTGGGGTCATTGTCCTGGTAGAATTTAAAATCGTTATGAAGGTTCAATTTTCGTGCTGAAGATTTCAAATTTTGCTTTAAAATATCAATATACTTGTACTGATCCATTATACTGTCAATAAAAACAAAATTACCAACTCCAGCGGACGACATACACCCCCATACCATAACTCCTCCTCCACCATGTTTTACTGTTGGTACCAAGTTCTGTTTGCGAAGTTCTTCCCTGGGTTTTCTCCACACCAAGATTCTACCGTCAGAACCAAATATATTAAATTTACTCTCATCAGCAAATATAACTTTATTCCAGTAATCAGAATTCTTATTTATGTTGGATTTTGCGAAAGCTAGTCTGAGTTTTCTATTCTTTTCACTTACGAAGAATTTTTTCCTGGCTACTCTACCGTGATATCCAGCAGATCGAATTACCCTTCTAATAGTTTCAGGATTAACAATTATTCCATATAATGCTTGTAAATCAGCAGCAACTTTTGAAGCACTAATTCTTGGATTTTTTTTAATATTTCGAACGATAATTCGCTTTATTCCATTGGATAGCTTTGATGGTCAGCCAGGTCTTCTTTTATCCTGAATCATATGATTCTTTTTATATCGTTTAATGATATTGAAAACTGTTGAACGACTCAAGTTAACTGTTTCAGCAGTTTTTCTAATAGATTTTCCACGTTCAATATGCAAATTAATAACTAATTTTCGAATTTCAGGCGAAGTTTCTTTTCGTTTAGCATTCATGACTACACAGAGCTAAAAAACACAAAAATTCCAAAACAAACTGGAGAGAAATACTGCAGACGATTTTATAAATTATTGCCAATTGCTTTTAAGTAAAAATAAAACCCCAAAAAATATTTTTATTGCTTATTTCAGGCGATTTTTGTTGCATATATAATGGTGTCCCATCACTTATGTGAGCTATTTTTTGCTCCGTTCTAAACATTTGTATTTTTATTAAATTAATATTTTAATATTTTGACAAAATGTATGTTATGTAATAATCTTTACTAAATTTAAGTATGAAACACACCCACAAAAAAAATGTGTACATGTTTTTTTAATTTATTTGATTAGTTTCCTTTTGTAAAGCACAAGTGTCCCATCACTTATGTGAGACACTGTATGTATTTAGAGAGAAATAAACAATTTAAGCTTTGAAAATATAAATAACCTTTCTTCTTTCTTTCTTTCTTTCTTTCTTTCTTTTTTTTTTTTTTTTGAAAACTTTGAATTTTTTTATTTTATTTATTTATTTAAAATTTTAAACTTATTTCATTTTTTATGTAATTCACAATTCACTTCCCCGATTTCGTTACTTTTTTTGCTGTTGTGTGCAGAAAAGGTTTTTTGCGAATTTGTTTCCAGGACTTATAAAAACGTTACTTACAAAATTTATAATAAATAAAAGAGTAAAAAAAAAAGGATTTTTGGCACTTTTGAGAGTTATTTTACATTGAGGAATCTATTTTCAAATTTTTCACACAAAATTTAAAACTGCTGAAGGTAATTTATTAAAAATACAACATAAAAAAATATTTTAAAAAATTTCATACACATATCTTGCGAGAAAGTTTAGATAAATCATTTTAAAGGTGGAAAACTATGACAAAATCCATTTTGAGATAAATGGGCCTAAAGTTTTAGTTACGGGCAGTTTAGTTTTAGTTACGAACTGATAGTACAACACAAACATTGTTAGACCTGCTGATGTACTAATCATCGCAAAAATATGGAGTTTGCTTTACTTAATTTATTTAATTAAATAATACTTTATAAGAAAGGAAGATAAAAAATGCATTCGTTTAAGATTTTTGACACAGAACTCCCTTAAATTACAGGGATCATAAAATTGTGTAAGAAGAAACTGGGTCTTTTAAAGGGCCCTTCACAAAATTTTTCATCCGAAAACAGGACCCTTCACAAAATTTTTCATCCGAAAACAGGACCCTTCACAAAATTTTTATCCTAAAACAAGACCCTTCACAAATTTTTTCATCCGAAAACAGGGCCCTTCACAAAACTTTCATCCTAAAACAAGACCCTTCACAAAATTTTTCATCCTAAAACAGGACCCTTCACGAAACTTTCATCCTATAACAGGGTTATACCCTTCACAAAACTTTCATCCCAAAACAGGACACTTCACAAAATTTTTCATCCGAAACACCTTCACAAAATTCTTTATCTTCAAAATAAACTTTTCATAAAACTTCTCCATCTCCAAACTGAACCTTTCACAAATTTAATCGTTTAAAAGTAAAATCTGACTTGTCACAAATAGCTGAGTTCACCAAAGAACTTATTATCTCAAATTCACAAAATAATGACAAGATTTTTCACAAATGATAAATATAGAAGGTTGTTTGCAATTTCATAAAACCAGGACCCTAAGAGAAAAGTCGGGACAGATCCCTGAATTATTTTTTTCAAACTCTAATTATAAAATAATATCCATATCCTCTTATCTGCTAAACTATTGGCTTAAATGTGGATAAGAAAGGGAGATACAAAATAACAGAGGTTTTAAAAAGTGATTCAACGAATCTCTCTTGCAGTTATGATTTAAAAATACAGAAATCCAATATGTGCGTCGTATTTTATTATTATCCAGTTTAATTACAGTTACTGTAACAGTAACAATAATAATATATGTAATAGTAGTATTATAATAATCAACGCATAATAATTACTTACATTTTTCAGACAGTAAACGATTAAAAATTAATTCAATAATTCTCTCTGACAATTACAATTATAGTTTAAAAAAAAAAAAAATTCAATACCTGCGCTCTACTTTATGGCAAATTAGTTTAAAGAGCTAATTATAACAACAGAAATATTTATATTAAAAAAAGATCTTTGAAAATGTAACTGTGCATAAATTTATTTATTTACTGTGTTTTCAGTTCGCTAGCCAAAAAAGTTAATTTTCCAAATGATATTTTAAATAATATATCGCCTGTGAATGTTCCGTTGGAAGAAGCTTGTTATTTTTTTTTTCTAATATAGATCTATGTACTGATAAATAATTATATATGATAAATAATTTACTTAATTTACTAATTACTGTATCTGATAAATAATTTACTTAAACTTGTTTCAGACAAATTGGAATTTTCAAAAAGTTATTCAACGATTCTCTCTTGCAGCTGTAATTGAATAACACTTAATTCCAATATTTGCACTCTATTTTATTACAGTCTAATTTAAAACAAGTAACAACAACAATAATAATAATGATGAAATTTACCTATGTAGAAGAACATAAATAATTACAGCTTTGAAAATGTAATTTTTTATTGTTTTCTAAATTAATACTTCATCTGTTAATTTTGCATCAAAATCAACTTTTTTCTTCTTTTTTTAATTGACCAATAGTTATATTTATATGCAATTATTTGATAAATAACTTACTGATATAAGTATGTTAGGTAAAAAAGAATTTCGAATGAAGATTCTTTCTTGTAGGTGTAATTTAAAGTTAAAAAAAAAAAAAAAAAAAAAAAAAAATCCAATTTGAAAATACAGTGAAACTTCCATTTAACGAAGTCTCATCGTTACACTTAAACACTTCGTTATGAAGAAAATTCGTTAAATAGAAATCGTTTATGAAACTTGTATTACATCTAACCCACATAAAATTAAAAGTATACATAAAATGGAAATATTTGAAAAACGTATTTTAATTCGGGCTGTAATTTTTTTATGCAATGTAAATATGAGAATAATTTAATTAGAATAATGTCTAAAAAACAAAAAACAAAGAGAAGTAAACAAAAACCGAAGCGTACTTTCTCTTTTTCCATTAAAATGTAATTAAATGTGTGTTTCGATTAAATGATTCAAATGTGTTCATTTTCATACAGTCCGATTAAATAAATTCATATACCCATCGCAAAACGTTTTTCGTAATATGGAGATAAATTTACATGTTAATGATGTGCAAAGTCAAGGTTCTGCAGGAAATTTCGTAAAATGGAAAACTTCGTTAAATAGAAGTTCCACTATATTTGGAAAATCAGCATAGAATAAAATGGTATTCAAATTTTAATTGCTTAATAGGCGTATAGCCAACATAGTGAAAAAGTACCCAAGCCGGGACTCGAACCCGGGTCATCAGATTAGCGCACTGACATTCTACCAACTGAACCACTTGGGAACGATACTCAGCCTGGAACTTTTTCACCATAACACGTTGGCAAGGCTACAAACGCAGCACAAGATGGAATATTTTCCGTGAGCCGCCAACCCTGGGGCAAACATGAAATCAAAGAAAATCCAGCATCGACAATTGAATAAATTCATATTTTAATACTTGGAAATTTTTCAGAGAAAATTTCTCACGCCTTGCATTCATAATATTCAAATTTTAATTGCTTAATAGGCGTATAGCCAACATAGTGAAAAAGTACCCAAGCCAAGTTCCAGGCTGAGTATCGTTCCCAAGTGGTTCAGTTGGTAGAACGTCAGTGCGCTAACCTGATGACCCGGGTTTGAGTCCCGGCTTGGGTACTTTTTCACTATGTTGGCTATACGCCTATTAAGCAATTAAAAGTTGAATATTATGAATGCAAGGCGTGAGAAATTTTCTCTGAAAAAATTTCCAAGTATTAAAATATGAATAAAATGGTGTCCGAAAATTCTAAAACTTTACTATTCGTTCACACATTTGAAAGAATATTTTATGACGACGAAACTGTCTGAAGATTGTCTATAACATTTTATTTAATGAAAAAAAAAAGTATTTATTCGATCTTTGAAAACGATACTCTGCAATGAAAAACAAAATAATTCGTTCAGCTGCATACCCGCCTTTAATGAGGATGTCCTTGATCAACAACACGAATAAGAGGAATTAATTACAAATATCTAAAAAAGAGCTTTTGATGGCGATTATTCATTAATATTTCTTTGATGAAAATACTAATTGCAACATAATTGAAAATGTTTGACTTCGACTTGACTGGCGTCTGTGTGTCCGGGTTCTAACTCTCGTAAATTCTATTTGGATTTCCACGATATCGGTATAAGCTATTGAAGTTTACTATAACACTGAAAAAAATAAAATGGGTTCTCAAAATTGAGTAAAAAAGTACTCAATTTTAAATACGTCTCATACTCAAAATAGTTCCGATCCAAATGTTCTCAAAATTGAGGAACACATGTACTCATTTTTGATTTCCTAAATGTGTTCAAATATCAACCGTTATGTACTTATTTTTTATCCCATGGATGTATTCAAATATGAACTCTGTGTGCTATCTGTTCTATATTCAATACATTTTTTTTCCCTTAATTTATGTAATCAGTAGTATCTTCTATAAATATTAAATTCATGTAAACATTAAATTATGCGCAGTATTTTAAAATAATTTAAAAAAGTGCTTGAAAACAATGGTCTACAGGTTATAAAAATATGAAGGAATTACAAGATGGCGTCCAAGATGGTCGACTAGTAACACTTGGAAAACAAACAAGAACGAAAAATCATGCGTCAAGCATAGATTATGTAACACTTTCCAACGCTTCCAAAATAATTTTACAAATCATACCGTTTAATAAGCTAAAAGATAACATCTGAGTAATCCGAATACTTTTATTCAGCCCTGTATAGGATCTATAGATTTGTATATATACTACATAGGATGCTAAATTTTAGTTCAGTTAGGAAACGCGTAGCACAGTTTAAAATTCTCCGTCTGGAGTTAAATAATACAGAAATGTGTTCGCGAACTTTTGTGCTTCCCTATATAGGATCTACAGAATTTATACACACCACGCAATAGACAAAAAGCGAGTTAAAATTAAAAAATCGCGTTCAGTAACTTAAAACGCACTTCCAGGAATTATTGTTAACATACAGTAGAGAATTCTTTTGCGTGTCCCTGTAAATGAACGATGACTGCTATACACACACTATTCTGTATAGTAAGCCTCTTGTCATGCACCTTAGTGATATATATAAATTTCAATGCGTTTTAAATAGGGAAACATTATTTAAATAAACCGCAGACGATTTTTCTCCCAATAGACGTAATGTAACGGAATTCTTTTGACTATCCCTGTAAAGTAACTGTAAGTGCTATGCACACCCTATTCCATATTAAGCTTCTTCTAATGCACCTTAGTGATATATATAAATGTCAATGCGTTTAAAATAGTGAAACATTATTTAAATAAACCGCAAGTGATTTTTCCCCATAGACCGCAATGTCACGGAATTCTTTTGAGTGTCCCCGTAAAAAAACTATAAGTGCTAGGGAACATGCTATAGATAACGACTATAACATATCAAAATTGCAGAGGAATCCGAGCATATTTACGGGAGTTAGAGCACGGCCAGACGGCAGACAAACCGAAGTCATAAACACTTTTCAACTAGGTTGGAAAGTGTTAAAAATTAGGTAAAAACATGGGCAAAAAGATATTTAATAAAACACGTTCAAAACTAAAATAAGTTAAATGGAAAAAAATCTGACGCCCCCCCCCCCTCCCGTTTATTACAGATTACAGTGAAAATGTACTGACATTTATTTCCCGCTCAAACGTATTAACAAGAAACATTTAAATTAAAGTATAATTATTGCTTAAATTGAAATAAACATAACATAAAAGGTTAAAAAATATCTTTTATTTTGGTTACATATGTTTCCTTCGCTCAAACGGCGATATTTTCAGATCAAAATGATAAATAAAATATTATCGCAAAGTTTTGAAAATGATATAAACATAAATCACGAGATCGCATGTCCAATGCAAGCAGGTGCTTAAATTGGTCAAACTGGAAAACGGGAAAATTATTGTTTTATTTTTATTTTTATTGCTTTTTCAATCTGTAAAGCATCGCCTGCCAAATTTTAGGTAATTCAAAAGAAGCCGATTCGTTGCAAATGTTATCGTTTCGCAAATATATTTCCATTGATTCACGGATAATGGATGGGAAATAAACTCTTGATGGGAAAATTATTTTACTATTCTTGAAATCAATCTGAAACGGGTCTATTTTGTGTAGTCTAGCTAAGGCAGGAGTTTTTCTGTCATATTTAATGTCTGCCATATGTTCTTTTATTCTCATTTTAAATTTTCTGTTTGTCATTCCTATATAGTATTGTACTGTTCCATCTGCCTTGGTGAATGGGATTTTATAAACACTGAAAAGTTGATCAGGCTCTGCGTTAGATCTATTTTTCTACATACTATGTTTTTTAATTTTGTGGAAAATTTTGCGATAAGGTAGATATTAAATTTTCTAAGTTTATATTTTAATCTTTCAAAGAAATTTTATCGAAGATTTATTTGATAAGAAATTTTATCGAAATTTTATTCAAAGAAATTGATGTGCATCACTGAGACTGGGGTACAAGACTCCTATAATAGGAGTTCTAGGGTACACTAGGGTATAGACTACTCTAGGTGGCAATGGGAGGGGACCTCAGAGGAATAATCTACGAAGTATATTGAAGGTCTATGGAGGGGACACATACGTTCCAACCCTTAAAACCCGTTCTCAAATCCTTTGCTGTACTCAAATCCAAACTGACTTTTTTCTGACACATTTCCGAATTCATTTTTGCTTGCAAATCCATATGAAATTGGCAGATGCTCTAACTAGGAAAATTTTGTACTCGAACGGTTTTTCCGTTTTTGGATGCAAAAAACGCGTAGTATTTTTCTGAAAAATGCAGAAGATTCTTCAGAAAATATTATGAAAATTGGAATTTTAAACCAAATTGCTGGACGCGACAGCGCGGGAAAGGAAAAAAAAATCCGTTATGAGAAAACAATCGCTTATAACTCAAGATGTGATTAGCTTATCGAGAAATGAAAAAAACTGTTCGATGACAAATCACTTTAACAGTCATACCTGCTAGTGTCATGCTTTTAGGTTTAAAAACGAGTCCATAAATTTGTCAGAAAGTTTCGCGTTGTTAAGTGAGGAAAAAAATATATTTTTTTACGAGAGTTCTGCCGTTTTATCTAAACTCGTTAAAAAATCAGTTATCACCGTTCCGTCAATTTCCGAAACTGTAAACGTTGTGAAGTATAGCGATGATGTGTTTGCAAGTCGTTACATATCCATCACAAAATCAGCTTTTATCGCTTTTTAAAAAGATGGTCGTTAAAAGCTAATGATTTTTTTTCCTTTGTATGTTTTTTGTTTATTTTACTCGGCGCAAAAATATATTTTCCTCCACTTAATAACGTGAATTTTTCTGACACATTCACCGTCTTATTTGTAAACTTAAAAGCATGGAATTGGCAGGAATGGATATTACAATGATTTGGAATCGAATAGTGTTTTTCATTTTTTGACAAATGTATTACTTCATGAATTATAAACGATTACTGACTCATGGTACAGCACCTAGAATACATAGCGTGGAAAACGGTTTTACCGTTTTTTAATTCAAAATTTTCGAATTCAAACCGGAAATTCTGAAACAAGAATTTTTACTTTAAGAAGTCACGAAATATCTGCCATTAAGTAACGAAAAGAACATTATAGGGAATTTCTGGTATGAATGCGAAATTTCCGAATTAAAAAAAAGCCAAACTGGTAATGCTTTAAAAAGTGCTAAAAAATTGTAGCCGATAAACGTGCAACGATGCGGTACAATAATAGGGCGATCGCAGTGACCTGCTTTAAAAATAGATTACCTCTAGCAAAAGTAACCGTTTTACTATTGACAGCGGGAACATAATTTCTGATAATAAAATCTTCTTGTAAGTGTATATTTCAAATGTAACTGATTTTGAAATTAGTTTTTTATCATATCAGGGAATTAATCTTTTCCACTCTTTTAGCAGAGATTCATCCTTTGGTATGCTAAATAGGGATAGTTTCTAGTTTGCTGTCTTATATCGAGTACTGCAACCAGGCACAAAAGAATGCGTATCACGTTTTTTGGCCATGATCAATATCAATCATATTTTCAAAGCTTATGAAAATAACTATCCAAGTCAAAGGAAATAGAGTATAATTTAATTATTTAAAATATTTACCATCAGCTGAGATGTTTTCTCAGTTCGATTCTTATACAATTTTGCTTTGAAAAGAGCTAGCAGACATATAGTGGCGTAGCCAGAGAGGGGGGTCCAAATGCTCTGGAAACGAGTAATATTATAAAGTTTTCTTCGCCTTCAATATCGTAGAAAATTCTCCGATTAGATAAGGCAAAAATATTTTTATAAATTTAGTGGTATCCAAACCATCTGGACCTTCACCCTGTCTACGCCACTGCTAGAAGATGTCTCTGCAATCGACCCGTTATATTTTCAGCATCGTTCTACATTTATCGGATTCAATTTTTTAGTACTGTTTTATAACCGTTTTCCACACTATGTATTCTAGGTGCTGTACTCATGGTGACCTTTCTTGGACTGTTGCGTCTGCAAACTTTATTAGGATTTTCTTAATGATCCTTTATCGAGAAATGGAAAACATTTTTCGATTTAATAGTCTCTAGATATCAGCATGTGCGTCTGCAATTTACCCGCGTAATAAACCCGAGAAGTCACGCATATACCCAGGGTATGAATGGTTTTTAATTTGTCACCAATAAATCCAAACAACAATCGGCACCTTATTTAGTCGGAGTCAATTTTTACAAATTTAGCGATAAAGTAAGTGTGGTATTACGTTCGAAAAATAGTGGTGACAATTGTAAAAACCGTACGTACCGTGGGTATGTCATATCCAGAGCGACGGTTCCCCTTGTTAAAAATAATTTTGTGAACCTGCATTGGGTCGGTTAAACCGATTTTGCGCGAACTCTCCCGAACGGTTCGGGTTGACGATAATTTATTTCGTGGCGGTTCGGGTCAGATGGACTTTAAATATTTCGGGTTCGGGTCAGTAATAATAAAGTATATAAATGATTATATATTAAAGTTATTGCATTATACTGAATGTAGTATATTATTAATAAAACTGTTATAACCATGTTGAATATACTATATTAAAATTGAAACCCTTCTGAGAAATATTTTTACTAGTTATGTCTCATAACATATTGAGCTTCTAATACGGTCAGTTACTATGTACTAAATACTAAAAAAAAAAAGTAGGTTATCATATTTAGTACAAGGACATGTGGGAGTTTCAACCTCAAGGGTTTTGTGAATAGAAGTAAAAAGAGTCCTTTCTTTTCTATAGTGAATATAGTATATTATTAATAAAACTGTTATAACCATGTTGAATATACTATATTAAAATTGAAACTCTTCTGTGAAAGATTTTTCCTAGTTATGCCCCATAACATATTGAGCTTATGATCAGTACTATGTACTAAATACAAAAAGAAAAAGGTAGGTTATCATATTTAGTACAAGGACATGTGGGAGTTCCAACCTCAAGGGTTTTGTGAATAGAAGTAAAAAGAGCCTTTTCTTTTCTATTAGTGAATATAGTATATTATTAATAAAACTGTTATAACCATGTTGAATACACTATATTAAAATTGAAACCTTTCTGCGAAATATTTTTACTAGTTATATCCCATAACATATTGAGCTTCTAATATGGTCAGTTACTATGTACTAAATACTAAAAAAAGTAGGTTATAATATTTAGTACAAGGACATGTGGGAGTTTCAATCTCAAGGGTTTTTGTGAGTAGAAGTAAAAATAGTCATTTCTTTTCTATAGTGATGAATATTGTATATTATTAGTAGAACTGTTATAACCATGTTGAATATACTTATGTTAAAATTGAAACCATTCTGCGAAAGATTTTTCCTAGTTATGCCCCATAACATATTGAGCTTATGGTCAGTTACAATGTACTAAATACTAAAAAAAGGTAGGTTATCATATTTAGTTCAAGGACATGTGGGAGTTTTAACCTCAAGGGTTTTGTGAGTAGAAGTAAAAAGAGTCCTTTCTTTTCTATAGTGAATATAGTATATTATTAATAAACTGTTATTACCATGTTGAATATACTACAGGGTGATTATAAAAAAACTATCCCGATATATTGGCCCCTAACTGTCATATACCGTTCACAAAAACTGAATGAAATTCTGACCTGAAGTATTTTGAGGTATGCGCTCAAGAATCATGTGAAAAACAACAGTTAAATTCTAACAGTTACGGTTACAATGACAAAATTTTGAAAATTTCAAATGGCAACACCTACTTTTTTTTATTGGAATGTGATCTTCACAGTGAAAAACCATAAAAAGCGTTGGAATGGTACCTGTAGCACGAAAATCGCCGGCACTAGACAGACTAAGAAGAAAAGTGAAAACAACCAATAAAGGACAGAGAAGCAACAGAAAGTAAAACATTTTATTGTTCAGTGCTATCCACCATCTGCCGCATGTAAAGTGTCGTCGTGTGTGAAATGGAAAATGTATGAAACACCATAAAATGTTTTGTTTTCTGTTGCTTCTCTGTCCTTATTGGTTGTTTTCACTATTCTTCTTAGTCTGTCTAGCGCCGGCGATTTTCGTACTACAGGTACCGTTCCAACGATTTTTATGGTTTTTCCCTATGAAGATCACATTCCAATAAAAAAAAAGTAGGTGTTGCCATTTGAAATTTTCGAAATTTTGTCACTGTAACCGTGACTGTTAGAATTTAACTGTTGTTTTTCACATGATTCTTGAGCGCATACTTCAAAATACTTTAGGCCAGAATTTCATTCAGTTTCTGTGAACGGTATGATATTTAGGGCTAACTGTCATATTGTTCACAGAAACTGAATGAAATTTTGGTCGCTTAAAAAACAAAATCGCTTAAAAACAAAAAAGCGCAAAAACAATTATAAAATATGAAATAAAAAAATAAAATAAAAAACCTTGGAAAAATGTCTCGCAAAATAGCTAATAAAAAATCAGCAATAGTTGTCTTATTCGTCTAATCTACCGTAATCAGGTTCATAGCCGATATTGGCGACAAAATTGCTGAAATACGTATTCAACTACTTTTTTAGTAAAATTGTTATGCTGAATCTCTTGCTCCTACCTAAAACTGCTACTGAGATATGGTGAAATGACCTAAAACTTTCCAATTTTACCCCCTTAGTGGTTGAATTTCTAAAATAGCTAAATATATTTTTAATTATTTTTTTGGTAAATTTGTTATCCTGAATTACACGCGCCCACCAAAAACTTCTGCTGAAATATGCCAAAATAACCTAAAACTTTCGACCCCCATTTAACCCCCTTATAGGTTAAATTTCTAAAATCGATGAAATACATTTTACATTATTTTTTTAGTAGATTTGTTATCCTGAATTACACGCTTCTACCTGAAACTGCTACTGAAATATGGCGAAATGTCATAAACTTTCGATCCCCCCCCCAATTAAACTCCCTTAATGGCTGAATTTTAAAAATAGATGAAATACATTTTTAATTATTTTTTTTAGTAGATTTGTTGTCCTGAATTACACGCTCTTATCTAAAACTGCTGCTGCGATATGGCGAAATGACCTAAAACCTTCAACCCCCCCCCGCCCCCCATTTAATACACTGGGCTGAATTTTCAACAATCATTTCTTATTGCTTGCCTGCTGTGCTTGAAATTAGCAGTCGTTAGTCGTCAAATGCAACTAAATTATCGCATTTGACGACTGCAGAATTATTCTCGGTCGTCAAATATGGCGCCTAGCTTTTTTTTTTTTTTAACATTAACTATTATTTTAACGGTTAACACATACAAAAAAATTAGTGCCCCTTTTGATTTCATATTAACAAGATTCAAATGCATTGTGTGTGTATATATATATATATATATATATTTTTTTTTTTTTTTTTCTTACTAAATTTAATTGTAATTATCAACATTGGATAAAATTTTGTTTCTGATTTGATGGAATTTATCAAGTTTTAATTTTGTTTTACATGATTAAGTACATTTTTCTATTAATTTTTAAATATATTTTTAAATAATTTGTAATTAAAAATGCTTTACATCAGTTTTACAGTTGCATCAATTATTATAATCTTGGAGATTAAGAACTTCAATAATTTTAAATAAAGACAAAATATTCGTGCTTTTCTAAAAAGAAGCATATACAATATTACAGCCAAGTTAAAAATGAATTTTAGAAATTGCAACTAAAAATTTTAATTTGACGCCTAAGATATTTACAGTAGGCGTCATTTGACTCTTGCCTTTTATTTTCTAATTTCTATCACTGTAGCCTAGGTCATAACAGCAATCTACTGTCCAAATTTTGTGATTCTGACTTTAGTCGTTTCAGTGCTGAGTTGCTGAATCAGGCAGTCAGTGAGGACTTCTCTCTTTATTATATTAGTATACATAATGCATTCGCCGTTATTCGCAGATCACTTATAATCAAATCACAATGAAAGTTGACTTTGAATAACGTGTTCTTTCAGAACATGAACTATTTCCCGTGTTTTATCTTCTTGTATGACCTTTTGACTACAAAATTTTCAAATGTTTAGCTATCTTATTTTAACTAAAGAAAAGGTAGAACTCAAAATGAAAAAAAAATGCCTACGTCGTTTACCTTTATGACAAGAAAAAAAATAAATAAATAAAGGGGAAAACTAAAAATCTATATATATTTACCGAAAAAAAAACGCATTAAAAATTTCATAAAATATTAGAATGCTAAAAGTCTAGAATTTTTTTAAAAATTATTATTAGAGAAAAAAAAGAGAATCCATCTTAGAAATTATTGCCCATACGCCTATCCAGAGCAGCATCGAGGGGGACGGGGCAAGAAAGTGCCAAGCCACATTTTTGGTGAAATAAATCTAACACTGTAATCTGTTGCTTAATATTGTAAATTATAATATCCTACATATAATTTGTTTCTAATGTCATTTGTTTGCAGCCTGTGTGACAGGTTTCGTTTTTGCCCCCAATGAAGATAGCTAATTTACAAAAAAAAAAAAAACGTAATAGTAATATCATTGAAGTAATGACATTACTGTTACTCAGAATATCTCAAATGTTACCAAGACATTGGCAAAAAAACTTTAGGTTATGTATCTTGATTTGAGTATTGAACCAAGAACCAAGAATTGTTTCACTTGTGCCTACATGGGGCGTAATGCCCATGTTTAACGCAGATCGAGGTTGAAAATATATAAACAGAGTTCATCTTGATGCTGTTGATCTTCTATTTAGTTCTCGCCGCAAGCTGCGGAGGATGTTGCATGAAGCAGTCTGTTGATAAGCCTTGGTTAGTGGTGAGCAATAAGTGGGGGGGGGGGGGGGAGTCCTTTTCGAGCCATACAATTTTCTATTTTAAAATTTAAATTCGAAGATTTTAAGAATTATATGCCAAAATAGAAAATGAAAAATGCATATAATTTAAATACAAAAATACAATTAATAAAACAATTAAAGAATATTACACGATACCAAACAGATGCCAATGAAGATAGCTAATTTACAAAAAAAAACGTAATAGTAATATCATTGAAGTAATGCCATATTGTTTCTCAGAATATCTCAAATGTTACCAAGACATTGGCAAAAAAACTTTAGGTTATGTATCTTGATTTGAGTATTGGATCAAATTTTCAAATTGAAATATCTCAGAAGTTCAAAAATGTGGCTTTAGCACTCTCTTTCCCCGACCCCCTCAATCCATTTGTCTTGAGCTTGACGCCATTTCTACTTGAAGCTCATGTCCACTCTCCTTTTCTGTGTATTGTAGCGTAGTGGACATGGGGGAAAAAAAGATAAGGGAAGAATTCTGATTGCACGTGAAATCCCCTTCCCCAGCTGTGTGACCCCCACAGAACGTGTGGTATTTTCCGGAGTTCGCCGGCTGGAATCCTTCCTTCCTTGCAGTGCAGCAGCAGGTTGTTGATGTTCTGTGGATTTTGATCTGCAGTTGTGTTTTCTGGAAAGCTTTTGGTTAATTTTTAATGGGGATATATTTGCATCTAAAAATTAAACATGTGCCGTCATTCAGAGGAACTTTTAAAGAAAGTAGAAGAGGCCAGGATTCAGGCTTCACAGAAGTCTGTAAATTTTACAAGCATGTCTCAGTTACAAGACTGGCCGGATTCTACTGTAGACGAGGAACTTAGGAATGAGATTTTAGAAGGTTTGAATCCAATATGTGATTACGGATGTAATGATTGTGCTGCTTGCCGTATCAGTATGGATACTGTTTCAGAAGAGCTGCCATCTGATTTGAATATGGATTGCTTCAGAACGGATACTGCTTTAGAAGAGCTGCCTGTTGATTTGAATATGGATACTATTTTAGAAGACCTGTCAGTTGATTTCAATATGGATTGCTTCAGAATGGATACTATTTCAGAAGAACAGTCCGTTGATTTCAATATGGATTGCTTCAGAACGGATACTATTTCAGAAGAACAGTCCGTTGATTTCAATATGGATTGCTTCAGAACGGATACTATTTCAGAACAGCCCGTTGATTTAAATTTGGATTACTTCAGAACGGATACTGTTTCAGATGAACTGCCTGCTCATTTCAATATGGATTACTTCAGAACGGATACTATTTCACAACTGCCTGTTGATTTCAATATGGATTACTTCAGAACGGATACTATTTCAGAACTGCCTGTTGATCTCAATATGGATTGCTTCAGAATGGATACTATTTCAGAAGAAATGCCCGTTGATTTGAATAGGCATAGTACTTTAGAAGAATTGCCAGTTAATTCGAATATGAATACTACATTAAAAGAACTGCCAGTTAATTTAAATGTCGATACTACCTCAGAAGAAATGCCAGTTATAAACCAAAATAAAAGGAAAAGGCATGTTACCTCAGAAGAAATGCCAGCTGAAAACCAAAATAAAAGAAAAAAGTATGTTACCTCAGAAGAAATGCCAGCTGCAAACCAAAATAAAAGAAAAAGGTATGTACCGGTTTCTAAATATTATTATAAATATTGGAATATTCATGTTGTTTGTTTCTTACGTTATCTTTAAAAAGATTTTTTTTTTTTTTTTTTTTTTTTTTTTTTTTTGGAGGGATAGAGGATTTGGTCGTATTATTTTACACGATGGCTTATTAATATTATTCTGAATCTTCTCATATTTATATTGCAGTTTATCAATGGGTGTTTCTGTTAATTCGAACAGTAGTCATGCTTTCCTAGAAATCTGAAAATTTCTGCTCTGCATTTTGTGAAAATTTGGTCAGATTATTTGACTATGTTATATACGGGTTTATAAATATAGTATTATACTCTGTTGTTTTGTCTAAATATTCTAATAACCAAGCTATTTTGCTTTCCATATTATCAATGAATGTTATTTCAGTTAAATCAAGTTGTAGTCACGAGTTCATAAGAATTTGAAAACACTATTCGAGTCTTAGGCATATAAGAATAAATAGTAATGGTAGAGTTTCCCCCAGGTTTAAAAAAGGGCAGGGTGCTGCTGATGAGAAAGGGGCATTTTTTTTATTCTTAAGGGTACTTTTTGGATTTTTGAAGGCACTTTTTTAATTGTTAAAGGTATTCTTTTGGTTTTTAAAGCCACTTTTGATATTTAAAAGTCAGAGCACTTTTTTAAGACAACATTGAGTCAATTTTTACTATGAATGCAAATTTTTTAATGTAAAAAGGAAAAAGGGCACTTTTTTACTGAGGGGCAAGAAGGGTGCTATTTTGTCAACCAAAGGGCAGGCAGGGTGCAGTACCCTTCTGAAACTGTCTGGGGGAAACTCTGGTAATGGCTTCAGATTTCACTCAATAACGAACAGCCACACTGTTCTCAAATCTGAACTGCTTACTCTCTGACACATTTTTTATTTCATTTTTGTTCTCAAACGCATAGAAATTGTGTAATCGCACAATTTTCTACGTTCTTCGGTAAAAGTAGAACATTTTTCAGAAAATGGTGTCAAAGTGGGCATTTTAAACCGCATTTCTGGATGCGACAGCGCGGAAAAGGAAAAAAAACTGCCTTCTTGAGGCAATATGCGCCTTCTTGCCTTCTTGAGGTAATACGCTTATGATTCAAGATGTAATTCATTTATCGGAAAATGAAAAGAAAAAACTGTTCAGTTACAAATCACTTTTCAATTACAAATCACTTTTCAATTACAAATCACTTTTCATCAACAAATCACTTTTCAATTACAAATCACTTTTTAATAACAAATCACTTTTCAATTACAAATCACTTTAATAATCATGTCTGCAAGTATCGTATTGTTATGTTTAAAAATGTGTGAGAAAGTTTTGCGTTGTTGAGCGGGAAAAAAATACTTTTTCAGAACCGCCTTAACGATTAGGGAGAAAAAGAGATCTTTATATATATATAAAAAAACTTTTCGCGGGACAGGAAGAATTTGTATTGCAGATCAAATTCTTCTCCCTCCCCACAAATTTGTAGTCCCTAGAAAACTTGCGTTTCTTCCAGTTCCCTGGAAATTTTTTTCTCAGAAGCAGTTTTGCTCTCGTTGTTGATAAACCTGCCTTTGGATGGATTTTGATCTTTTACTATCGCATGCTTTGGGAGGTTTTTGCTTTGCATTTTGAAAGATTTTATATACGAATTGGATATGTGCGTTCCGGAATTTGATTCACTTGGAGTAAAGCCTAAATATAAGTGTTCAAATTTGAAAACATGCCCCTTTCAAGTTTTGCCGGATTCAACTCATGAACCTAGAAGAGAGGTATCTAGGTTCATGATTCAACTACAAAAGAGGTACTTGAAGAAAAGCCTCCTGATAATGGGGATCTGTGTCATTCTATGTCTGTCCCAGTGGCGTATCCAGGATTTAATTTCGGGGGGGGGGGGGCTGACTTAAATTTCGATAATGTTCTGAGTCTTACGAAACATGTTGAACTACGTTATAAACATAAATCATGTTTGACAATAAGGCCGTAGGCAGAGAAAAATGGGGGGGGGGAGGTACGGGGCCGAACCCGAGCACCCCCCCCCCCCCCCCCCTCCGCCGAAATAAGTTGAAAAGTGATAATGGATTGTTTCATATACTTTCATTTAAAAGAAAGTCGTTGTAGCTTATAATCTATAAAGTTATCACATTCTCCCCTAAATTCTGGCTACGATTGTTGCTTGACAATAAATTAATTTTGCTTGGGACAATCTCAAACAAATTTTCTTTTCAGAATTTGTTTTCTATTTTAGGATCAATTTCCTATTACTGCCAAGGCACGTGGGGCTCCCTCCCAGAACCCACGTATTTAAGAGGCCCAAAAATTGATGGTGTTTCAAATCAATTTTATTGTAAACAATCTTAATAGAATAAGAAATTAAAATTTCTAGATTCATTACACAACTTATGTAAGATAAAATTGTCAGTGATATCATAAGTATATTTATAATTTTTCTTCTCATTTGAGGATTTAAGTTTCTCATAGTGCGCCCAATCTATTTCAGCTTCTTCATATGTGTTTTAAACTTGTTTAAAAATGTTTTAATTTTATGACTATCTTATTTATAAAATATCATTTTCTTTGAGTTGCGTATGTTTTTAAAGTTCGTGAAACATTAGTTCATGATTATTTAACATGATATTTGAGTCTATCAAGTTAATTTTTACGAAGAAATTTCAATAATAATAATAATAATCCAACTTCAGTTCACATTTATTCTCAGTCTTTCTTTTAAATGGGTGCAGTACAGTTATATTCATACACTTCTCATTCACAGTATTTGTAAAAATGTGATAATCTACGATTAGGGCCAAAAATATTTTCTGTTGCCATGGCCCAAAATTTTGATGGTCAGGGTCTGTTCAGGATAAACAAACTTTCTTTGCTTGTTACCCCATAACCCTCACCCCTTGTGTACTAATATGGGACTAAAGAAAATAGCGTGAGTTGTCCATTGCATGACAGAAAAAATAATTCTAATTTTATCTCAAACATAAAGAGAAAAATCGGCACTTTTTTCATTCCATTTTTGACCATTTTGGGAAGTGGGGGAGTCTGTGCCCCATCAGCCCCTTCATCCCCTTTGGATATCCTGTGGTGTTACTCTGTACTAATATGGGAAAAGAGAAGAAAGTGGGTAGTCTGTTGTATAACAAAAAAATACAAATTTATCTCAAAGAAGAAAAAAACAGCATTATTTTCATGAGATGTTCGACTATTTCGGGAAGAGAAGGCCCTCTGTAACCCCATCATCCCCTTCCCCTTTTTAGATACGCTCTGGTGTCAATGTGAATTAATATGGGGCTAGAAAGAAGAGAGTGGGTAGTCTGTTGTATAACAAAAAAAAAATTACAAATTCATCTCAAAGAAGAAGAAAACAGCCCTTTTTTCATGAGATTTTCGAATATTTCGAGAGGGGGGAGGGTGCTGTAACCCCATCAGCCACCTTTTCCTTTTTAGGTATGCTCTGATGTCAATGTGGACTAATAATGGGACTAAAAAGAAGAGAGTGGATAGTCTGTTGTATAACAAAAAAAAATACAAATTTATCTCAAAGAAGAAAAAAACAGCACTATTTTCATGAGATGTTCAACTATTTCGGGAAGAAGGGGGCTGTAACCCCATCAAGAAAAAACAGCTTTATTTCCATGAGATGTTCGACTATTTCGAAAAGAGGGGCTGTAACACAAGCAGCCCTCTTCCCCTTTTTAGGTATGCTCTGATGTCAATGTGGACTAATATGGGACTAAAAATAAGAGAGTGGATAGTCTGTTGTATAACAAAAAAAAATACAAATTTATCTCAAAGAAGAAAAAAACAGCACAATTTTCATGAGATATCCGACTATTTCCGGAAGAGGGGGGCTATAACCCCATCAAGAAAAAAACAGCACTATTTTCATGAGATGTTCGACTATTTCGAAAAGGGGGGCTGTAACACAAGCAGCCCCCTTCCCCTTTTTAGGTATGCTCTGATGTCAATGTGAACAAATATGGGACTAAAAAGAAGAGAGTGGATAGTCTGTTGTATAACAAAAAAAAATACAAATTTATCTCAAAGAATAAAAAACCAGCACTATTTTCATGAGATGTTCGACTATTTCGGGAAGAGGGGGGCTGTAACCCCATCAGGAAAAAACAGCACTATTTTCATGAGATGTTCGACTATTTCGAAAAAAGGAGGCTGTAACACAAGCAGCCCCCTTCCCCTTTTTAGGTATGCTCTGATGTCAATGTGGACTAATATGGGACTAAAAAGAAGAGAGTGGATAGTCTGTTGTATAACAAAAAAATAGAAATTTATCTCAAAGAATAAAAAAACAGCACTATTTTCATGAGATGTTCGACTATTTCGGGAAGAGGGGGGCTGTAACCCCATCAGCCCCCTTCTCCTTTTTAGGTATGCTCTTATCTCAATGTGGACTAATATGGGTTGAAAAAGAAGAGAGTGGGTAGTCTATTGTATGACAAAATATATATATATACAAATTTATCTCAAAGAAGGAAAAAACAGCACTTTTTTCATTAGATATTCGACTGTTTCGGGTAGGGGGGCTGTAAACCCATCAGCCCCCTTCCTCTTTTTAGATATGCTCTGATGTCAATGTGAACTAATATGGGGCTAAAAAGAAGAGAGTTGGTAGTCTGTTGTATAACCAAAAAAAAAAATTACAAATTTATCTGAAAAAAGAAGAAAACAGCACTTTTTTCATGAGATTTTCGACTATTTCGGGCGGGGGGAGGAGGGGGGGGGTGAAAACCCCATCAGCCCCCTTACCTTGTTTATGCTGTGATGTCAATGCGGACTAATATGGACTAACGAAAATGGCTAATCCGCTGTATAAAAGAAAAAAAATTATCTTAAATTTATCTAAAAAAGACAGAAAAAAGCACCTTTTTTATTTTACTCTTGAAAATTTCGGGGGGGGGGCTGCAGCCCCATCAGCCCACCCCCTGGATACGCCACTGCTCTGTCCGTCGTAATGTCTCACAAGTACATTCTCATAAAAGGTCTTTTGAGATCCCCGCAAAAAGGTATTGTAATTTTTGAAACCTTTTTTTTTTTTTTTTTTTTTTTTTTTTTCAAATACTACAATGTGTATTGTGTACGTTCAGGGATCTGTCCAGACTTTTTTCACAGGGTCCTGTTTTTGTGAAATTGTGAACAGCTTTTTATATTTGTGAAAAATTTAATCATAATTTTGTGAATTTGAAATGGTCGTTATATTCAGGTTCTTGTTTATGCATTTTTAAGATATATGGATATAAAATACATATATTTTCTTTAAAAGTGACAGGTCAGATTTTACTTTTTAAATGATTAATTTGTGAAATGTTTGGTTTAAAGTTGGAAAAATGTTGTGAAAAACCTATTTTTAAGACAAAGAATTTTGTGAAGAGTCCTGTTTTAAGGAAAATAATTTTATGAAGGGTCCTGTTTTAGGGAAAATAATTTTGTAAAGAGTCCTTTTTTGAAATGAAAAATTTTGTGAAGAGTCCTTTAAAGGTCCCAATTTTTTCCTAAACAGATCCCTGACGTTGCTAAATGGCTGAACATTGGTGTTTTCTGCTGCTAATAAACGATTGTTTTTTTGTTTTTGTTTCCAAGGGAACACGAATGTTTTACGAATTGTCTAAAATCAAGAAAAAATGCAGCCTTTGTTTAAAAGATAATCATGTCCATTGAGCTGCATAATAAGAGATGTATTGTGAATACAGGGGTCGATCCAGGGAAAAATTGAGGTCTATTTAGGAGCCCTTCACAAAATTGCATTCCATAAAAACATACTCTTCAGTAATTATTTTTTATTTTGTTAGGTTTTAAAATGTGTAATTTGCAAACAAAACAAGTTTACCAGAAAGAAAAACTTTAGCAGAAGGATTCGAAAAAGTTATTATTAATAAATCAAATGCTTGGTTCAAATTTGAATAACCGAATTTCATTTTTCGTTACAAACTATTATTTTTCACAAAAATATAATACATTTCACAAAAATAACTTTTATTTTTCACAAAATACCCCTCCAAAGAAAAAAAAAAAAGGACCTGGATGGATCCCTGTGTGAAGCTGATTTTCATATCTCTTCTAAAAGAGAAATTTAGGGGGGGGGGGGGGAGGTCAGTTTATTAAGATAAATCCTTTTTTTTTTTTTTTTCAATATTGATGTGTTATTTCATACAAAAAAAATGTGCTGTTATGTGGAAAATTTAAAAGCACCTGTATAGATATTAAACTAACATTTAAATTATTGGAGAAATATTTAACATAAATGCATGAAAAACTTCTTATAAGAAACCAAATATTATACTTGATTCACTGTTGCTATGGGGTAGTTATAAAGAATTGTACAAAGATGGATGTGTGTGTGTGTGGGGGGGGGGGAATGAAGGCCAGTCTATTAAAATAAATGATTTTTGCAATATTAAACTGTAATGTCATACAAAAAAAAAAAATGTGCTGTTATGTATAAAATCTAAAAGCATCTGTACAGATATTAAACTAACGTTTGAATTATTGGACAAATATTTAACACAAATGAGCTTTACGGTAGTAATATAAAATTGTACAAAGTTTTTTTCTTTTAAAGAAATGCGTTTTTTATGTAATTTTTTTCATTCTCCACGTGATGAATTTTCCTTTAGTTCATTCATTCTTTGCCTTCTTTTTTCTTTTCTTTTTTGTTTTGTTTTTACAATCTCTCACTGCTGCATTGTGGTAATGAAAAAAATTCAGTCGAGTGTTGGAACGGTGTTTTAAAAATATTATTATTTGACACAATAAAACCTTACTATTTTTTTAAATTCATTTTCAGCTTTTTACAGCAACGAGATTCAATGTAAGATTTTTTTCCCCGCTATTTTTCTGATCTTTATGTTTTTTTATTATTTTATGTCTATTGAAATTCTGCAGGGAAGAAGGTGGGGGGGGGATAAGCTTTTTTTTATTACTTTTTAGGTGCGTTCGTAATTATATAAATACGTAGCACCTATAGTCGTCGTTTGGTCCGTCCGTCTGTCTGTCTGTCTGTCCGCATATAACAACGCAAAAACTACCCAACCAAATGGTTTGCAATTTAAAATATATTATCTTTGCAGAATTTTGTCGAGACATTTCAAATTTTATTAAAATCGAATCAAAACTTTAGGAGATATGAAGAAAAATATTTATTAAGAAATTTGAATTTTTTTTTTTTTAAATCGGTGCTTTTTTGTTATAGGAGCTTCCGATGGATGTTAAATCGTCAAGCGACCGAGATACTTATTTTATGACAGAAATTAATCTGCAGACGATATAATTCATTTCACAGAATTAAAAATCATCAAGATCTGAATATTTATATAACTAGCTGATACATATATATCTGAATATTTATATAACTAGTTAAGATATTTGTATGAACAGTGTCATAAAATATATACTTAACTAGCTGTTTAACCCGTTCTACGCACGGGATATCATGAATTTAATTCTAAAATGTGCGTACGAACGCACCTCGTTTGTAACGTTTGACGTACAATTTCCAACTTGTTAGAACTTACTTTTCTTTTCAAAAGAAAGACTCGTTAAAAAAAAAAATCATTATTCTCCTTATTGTTTTATTTTGAAATCTAATAAATTGTCATTAATTTTGGCAATAAGTTTTCTATCTTTGCATTGTTTGGGCGACTAATCTATCATTTTTTGGAAAGTTATCTTTTGTTGAAATTCTATAAAAATACTTTATTTTCCGATCTCGTTTCATTGTTGATTTTCCGAATATAAATAAATTAGCCAATTAAATTAAATAACGTGTTTATAGTAAGTAGGTATGGATGAAAATTATTTTGGAAATGATAAATTTAAAACAAATGTGTTTTTAAAACCAAAACACATTTGTTTTGTTTCTCATTTCCAAAATAATTTTCATCCATACTTACTTATTATAAACACGTTATTTAATTTAATTGACTAATTTATTTATATTTAATAATAAAAGTTTAATAAAAAAAACAAGATGGTGGACTGAGGGTGAATGGTACATCTAAGCCCACTACTATTTGAAAATAGTGGTAACTTCTTCAATAAAATAATCACACAAAATCAGTGCTCGGTGATCTATATTAATGGACGTATATTGTGATATATATCCGGTATTTATTTTCAAAATATCATGCTGTTTTCGATATTTTCATATATTTGATATTTATTTTCAAAATATTGTATATAATATTTTTGATATTTTCATATATTTGATATTTATTTTCAAAATATTGTATATAATATTTGATATATTCTCTCAAAACAATGTAAATGAATTTTTCAACTGTTATTGATTGTGTCATTCTGTTGCAGATAAAGTATTTTTGCCTCTGTCAATAACTTTTTTACCCATTTTTGTACACACCCCCCACCCCCACCCCCCCCAAAAAAATGAATAAAAATAAATCCATGCTTTAAATTTGAAGATGAATTTTTAAACGCAGAGCCAATAATTACGGGGGACAACATTAACTTAAAACAGTCATTGGAATATAAATTGTCTAATTATTTACAACTTCATTAAAAAGGAGGATTTCTAATTGTTGTTCAATTTAAATTATACACAGGTTAGGGAATGAAAAAGCAGACAAGCTTACATTTATGTTTACATTTTTTAGTTACAAAAATAATTTTTGTATTAAAAATTTGCTGCATAAAATTTTACTTTATACTGAATCCTACAGTTTGTTTTTTGATGTAGTATGTCAATATCAATTGTTTCTGTTTTTAGTTAGTTCATCTTCAATTTTGTTACGCAAGTGAAAAAAGAAAGACATTTAAAATAGTGTTTTATTAGTTTTCATGTTAAGTTAAATTTGTTTCAATTTTTAATTTATATCAAGTCTAAAATTATTTATAATCACTATTTTGAAAATATCGGATAGATATTATATGGAAAAAAAATCGGATAAATATTAAAATATCGGATATTTTTTATATTTCTGAAAATACATTATTATATTTAGGTAGAGTTTCCCATAGGTTTAAAAAAAGGCAGGGTGCTGCTGGTGGGGAAAAGGCGCTTTTTACTTTCGTAAGGGCACTTTTTATATTCATAAGGGCACTTTTTAGTCTCGTAAGGCGCTTTATCTATCAGAACACTTTTTAGATTCATAAGGGTACTCTTTAAAACTCTAAAGTCACCTTTTAAAGTTTTTTACAGGCATTTTTTTTAAGGCACTTTTAACAATTAAAAGTCAGGACAATATTTTCAAGACACGAGTCAAAAGGCAGTAAGGGTACAATTTTACTGACTGAGGGGAAAAACAGGCAGGATTTTTTCGAGGAAGGTGTCACTTTTTTTAAACCAAAGAGGAGGCAGACAGAGGGTGCAGCACCAAGTCTGGTGAAACTGTTTACAAACCCTGCACTAAATTAGCAACGCTGCAATACACATACACGCACGTAAAAATGTTATTATTTCTTTACATTGTTTTATTCCGATTTTTTGTAAGTTTCCCCCCGGACAGTTGGTGCTGCACCCTGTCTGCCCTTTGGTCTAAAAAAAGTGACCACCCTCATCCAAAAAATAATGCTCTTCTTTCCCCCCAGTCAATAAAATTGTACCCTTTTACTGCCTTTTGACTCGTGTCTTGAAAATATTTATAATTATAAGAAGGGCAGTTTATAGAGGCAGTTTATTATAAGAAGGGCAATTATAAGAAGGGGCTGCTTACAAACCCTGCACTAAATGGGAAACGTTGCAAAACACATACACATACGTGAAAATGTTATTCTTTCTTTACATTGTTTTATTTCGATTTTTTGTAAGTTTCCCCCAAACAGTTGGTGCTGCACCCTGTCTGCCCTTTGGTTTAAAAAAAAAAAAGTGACACCCTCATCCAAAAGATACTGCCCTTCTTTCCCCCTCAGTCAATAAAATTGTATCCTTATTGCCTTTTGACTCGTGTCTTGAAAATATTTATAAGAACAGTAATTTTTGGATGAGGGTGCCACTTTTTTTAAACCAAAGGGAGGCAGACAGGGTGTAGCACCAACTGTCTGGGGGAAACTCTATTTACAAGCACTGCACTAAATTGGTAACCCTGCAACACACACATACACATACCTGAAAATGATAATCGTTCTTTACATTGTTTTATTTCAATTTTTTGTAATGAAATCCCCATTAATTATGCTAAAATACGATTTTCAACCTCTACTTCAGATTTGTTATCATGTATCGTTTGTTAAAAAGTATTTATTATTTATTTTATTGTACACTTTTTTTTGTTGAAAATCCATAAAAATAGAATTTTTTTTTTATCTCGAATCTTTATCTGTATTTACTTTATCTTATTCTAGATGTCGAGCTGATTGTTTGTCTGGTTGGTGACTGAAATAGATTGTAAAGTATTTAGTCATCTTAAAATATCTACAGATTTTTTGAAGCGTTTCCCTTGAGATTATGTCTTATCGTATGATAAACTAGTCGGATGTGCCAATCCCAAAACTTTCTTCTATCTCATACATGTTTCACCCACGCTAAAAACGAATCAGCACCAATTTATATCAAGGTCTACCTGAATCTGAAGTTTGATGAAATTTATTCCGTGCATTAGTTCTTGAGATATGGCTATCGCTAAAATCGTGCAAATCCTGAAAAATGCAGCATAGCTGCCCCATCTGCTGGAAGATTTACACCAAAACCTAATCATCAACAGCTTATGTCAACGTCTAACTGAATCTGAAGTTTAATGAAATTCTGTGCATTAGTTCTTGAGATATAGCTATCATTAAAATCGTGAAAAAAGTAGCATAGCAGCGCCACCTGTTGGGTTATTTACACCAAAACGTAATAAGCATCTATTTATGTCAAGGTCTAACAAAATCTGGAGTTTGATGAAATTCCATGCAGTAGTTCTTGAGATAGAGCGCCCACAAAATTTTTGTCGCATACAGACACGCACAAAGGAATTGATTAAAACTACAAAACATGTTTTGTTGAGTACATTTTGGTTGTTTTAGCAAAATTCAAGTAAAATTGAACCATTTTACTTGAATTAACAAAACATTTTTTGCTGACAATACAAACATTTTTTTGGAATTGCAAAAAAAAAAAAAAAAAAAAAAAAAAAATTTGCTGATTCAAACAAAATTTCCATTGACCTATATTTAAACAAAAAGTTTTGTTGGGTCAACCAAATTTTTGTTGATTCAACAAAACTTTTTTCTGGGTGCAGACAGACATTTTCTAAAAACAGTCAAATCGTGTTCGGACTTTCTAAAACGTTTAAATCCGTCGAAAACTGGAAGTCGAAATTTTTCATGAATCCTATACTTTTTTTTTTTTTTTTTTTTTTTGTAAAGATAGCATAAAACGAACGATAGCAAAAAATCACGATATAATTATTTAAAAAATGTATCGATACTGTTGATAAAAGTCAATAGAAAAGCACAAACTGATTCTTTCAAATTTTATTTAAATCCGTTCTAGAAAATATTTTTGTAAGATTTTACATGATAATATTGTGTTTCTATAAAAATGTAATACCATAAATCGGGGTTAATTGGATTCTGCGGAAATACTTTACATACCTTTAATTTGACTTTTTACAAAATTTGACTTATAAAAATTTTCAGAAAGTTAATCTCCCCCCCCCCCCCACCCCCCTCTCATCCTCACAAATTGAGGACAGAGGAAAACAAGGTGGAAATTGTACGTCAAACGTGACAAACGAGGTGTGTTCGTACTCTAACTAGTTTTATAAATATTCATATCTTGGTGCAAATAGCTTTTGCACTCTTATGCAAAAATGCATGCATACAAAATTTATTTTATGCGCAGATTTTCATATTATAGATATTAATTTTATTTAATGAAATCAAGTTTCAATACACTTTTACAAACAATTCATTACAATTGTGTTACATTAAAATTATACTAGGCGCAAATATCCAATACAAGACGATGGGAAAAAATCATCGTTATTATTTCACTGAAAAAATGAATTATATCGTCTGTTATTTATTATATATGATTCATTTCCGTAATAAAATAAGTACGTTTTAAGTTGGCAACATTTTATTTTTTGTTGACATTGACTGAAGATTCCAATGCGAAATTTAAGCTTAGCTTTGAAAATTTCAGAGCTTGAAATCCATATTTAGACTCTTTTTCTATTTAATATCTATTTCTCCAGAAGCATCTATCCAAAAAACTGTCGGTACATTATAGATTATTGCTATAATTAAACAATTTTAGTATAAAATTCGGTTTTTAAATTCAGTAATACGGAAATAATAGGACTCCATCTTAAATAGGACGTAATCACCATGGCAACCTAGAATCATTAGTCATTACCTATCATGGGCTGTCATTGAATTAATTACATATTATAGGATTTAATAGAATGAAGAAAACTTTTATTAATATCTTTTTAAGTTTTGATTCAATTTTCATAAACTTTGAAATGACTCGACAAAATTCTGCAACGATTATATACATATATATATTAAATTTCAAACCATTCATTTGGGTAGATTTGCGCTGTTATATGTGGTCAGACGGACGGACCAGACGACGATTATAGGTGCTACGTATTTATATAGTTACGAATGCACCTAAAAAAAACTTATGTCGACTCTTGTGAAATGGGAAAAAATGTGTAAGTTTAAGTAGTGGCTTCATAATATTGAAAATATTCTTCATGTTTTCTAAAAAAAAAAAGCTAATTTAAATTCTAAACGGTCAGTCAACTTTACTCGCATTCATATATTCTTTCGGCTTAAATATGAAAAGTAATGTAAGAGTAGAATTACCTTCTTTTTTTTAAGAGTCTCATTACTAGGATTAGCCGAATGAGTTGAATTGAGTTGTAAGTAGTCTGCTGTTCAAGCACAACGTGAGTGTCGGCACCCTGCGGTGTTTCCAAGTGGGAAGTAGCAGACGATTATTTACAAAGGCAAAGATGATATTTGTCTTGCAACTTTTTCTTTTTCAACGATTTTCTTTTAAGAGGATCTGTTGTTTTTGTTCTGGAAAAGTCTAGAAATAACAATTACCGCTAGCTTTCATTAATGTATTATTTGGTTAAACAATTTATCCATTATTTGATCAAATATATCCACATTATATATGAAAAATTAAACTGCGCTAATATTTTATTTATTTATTTATTTATTTTTTTGTTTTTTGCATATGTACTTTACAAGGCAGTTTTTTTGGTATCATAAATTCAACTTCAACGATTTTTTATTATTATTATTTTCAGAGATTTCTCAAGTTTTAAAAGTTTTTTGGACTTTTTTTTTTGGAGGGGAGGGGGGGGGGAGCAGAGAAAAATAATGATTTACTAACTTTTAGAAGTATGAAAAGAAGTTGAGGCTGTGCATACGAAAGGCCTCATACATTACTCAAATTCAGAATTCTTGTATCTCTATTTTTCAGAATTGAATGTATTTTTTTTTTTTTTAAAGGAAAACAACTTAAAATAAATATTAAAAAACCGCTTGAAATAATAACGATTTTAGAAATAGGATACATTATTATTATGATGATTATCATTTTGCTTCTAACACTGGTTAAAGTTTTGATAGAATTAATGCTGATCTATTTGGAAGAGTTTGAGTTCTTTTCCTCCCTTAATTTTGTGACTTCTAAATTAATTAGCATTATATTCAGGTTCCTATTCAGACAATTGAATTCTAACAAGGTCCTTCTTTAATAAACAAATGTACATAAATGCATTAAAATTAGATATATATTAATTTATATGTTATAAATAATGTACTTTATAAATCAAGGGTCGATCCAGAAAAAAGTTGGGGCCTGTTTAGGGCCCATTCACAGAAATCTATTTAATAAAATTCTCCCCTTCACAAAAATCTATTTAATAAAATTGGCTCCTTCACAAAAATCAATTTGATAAAATGGGACTCTTCACAAAAAGCAATTTGATAAAATGGGCCCCTCACCCAGAAAAAAGTTTTGTTGAATCAACAAAAATTTGGTTGACCCAACAAAACTTTTTGTTTGAATATAGGTCAATGAAAATTTTGTTTGAATCAACAAAAAAAAAATTTTTTTTTGCAATTCCAAAAAAAAAAAATTGTATATCGTCAGCAAAAAATGTTTTGTTAATTCAAGTAAAATGGTTCAATTTTACTTGAATTTTGCTAAAACAACCAAAATGTACTCAACAAAACATGTTTTGTAGTTTTAATCAATTCCTTTTTCTGGGTGCTTCACAAAATTCTATTCCATAAAAACTTACTATTTATTACTTATTTATTTTGTGATGTTTTAAAATGTGTAATTTGTAAACAAACAAGTTCACCAGAGAGGAAGACTTCAGCAAAAGGATTTTAAAAAGTTATTGTTTATAAATTCTTGGTTCGAATTTGATTAACTGGATTTCAACTTTCGTTACAAAATGCTATTTTTCACAAAAATATAATAAATTTCATAAAACTAACCTTTACTTTTCACAAAATGGGCCCCAGGAAAAAAAACCTGCATCGACCCCTGTAACTATAGCTACATAATAGGTTCTTTGGTGATTCTAGATGTTTTGTGACAGGTTCGATTTTATTTTAATATGATTCAATTTGTGAAGAGTTCATTTTTTATATGTAAAAGTTTTGTGATAGGTTCTTTTTTTAAGACGAAATTTGTGAAGAGTCCTGTTTTAAGATTTTTTAAAAAAAAGTGAAGCTTTTTTTAACCTAAATTTTTCTTAAGAAGAACTCTGATTCCGAACATGAAAAAAAGCTTTTGACAAGTAGCATCAAGCCTTCTACATTTCAAATATCGTCTGTTACCATCTATCTGGCAAATCTGCTCTGGTTGTTATCCCATTATTCTACCCATTTATTCCTTCCAAATGGAATATTGTTCTAACTCCGAGAAAAAAAAAGAAAAATGAAAGATGAGTCATTTTCTGTTCTATTGTTTTTCTTTCTTCTGGTATGAAGCAATGACCGTTTCTCAATGTCTCTCCATCATGATGGGTTGATTTGGCTTTTGTTTTCCTTTCACGCTATGAACTCCTTCTTAATATATTTAAACTCATTCATGCTATGTAAAAAGTGCTTCTAAAAGTACTTTTTGTAAGAGCTTTTCCAATGCTTCTGAATTTAGGATGCCTCTTGCTGTTTTACTATCTTATGTTTCGTCCCTGTGTCGTATTTTGTCCATATCTGATTTTAAAGAGTTGGTTACCCTTTTCTTTTTTCTCATAATGCTTTAGTTTTGGAATCATGAGAATATGGGGGCCCTCAAGATTTAAAAAAAAAAAAAAAAAAAAAAAAAAACTAAGCACCTTCTCCCATTAAAGGGCAAAACTGGGAATGGGAAATTTCATTAGTGGCCACTGGCCAGTACTAGCTGTTTTATACGTGGCCACTGGCCAGTACTAGCTGTTTTATAAGTGGCCACTGGCCAGTACTAGCTGTTTTATAAGTGGCCATTGGCCAGTACTAGCTGTTTTATAAGTGGCCACTTTTTATTTAAAAGTTCTAAACAGTAAACTTTTGTCAAAACTTAAGTTCGTATTAATATAAAAATAAATAACCCAAATAAATATGTATATAAACATATTTCAACCAGTAAAAGGAAAATCATTGATGAAATGAAAAAAAAAAAAAAACTCTTTTTTTTTTTTTTTTTTTTTTTGTAGGAAAGTGGCCATAAGGTGGCCGCTGACATACAATTATTTTTTAATAGCCACTTTTTCTCATTTAGTGACCTGTGGGCAGTGCTACGTTTTGCTCTTTACCTCTTTACCCTTAATATAAGTAATGCTCGTTTACAGATTTAAGATGGACTTGAGAAGAAGGGGGGGGGGGGAGGGTTAATAAGGGGCAAAATTGGGAAATTTCAGTAGTGGCCAGTAGTAGCAGTTTTAAAAGTGGCCGCTTTTTTTATTTTTAAAATTGGCCACTTTTTTTATTTAAAAGTGCTAAACAATGAATTTTGTTATAGTATTCATCAAAATTAAATAAACCAGATAAAAAAAAAAAATGTTAATATTAACATATTGCAAACCGCAAAAGTGGAATTATTGGTGGCATGCAAGAAAAGTTTACTCTCTCCTTAAAGGAAAGTTGGCTGACAATTTTTCCATTTAGTGGCTGGCACTAATTTTTCCCTTTAGGCCCCCCAGGGCTGGAAAAATGCCCATTTTGTTTTTATGGTTCTGTATGTTTTATGAAAAGTAACAACAATCCGAATGAAATTTTTCTGTAAAGGTAAAACTCTTTAAAACTTATTTAATAATATATTGTTATATATTCATTTATGTATTTAGAATAGCAAATATAGAGGTTTTTTAGTATGGTTTTCTGTTCAAGTACTGAGTTCCTCGTGTGGTAAAGCGCATCATGTTTTCTTAAATAAAATGAAATAAAATTCTTCTTTTTGCTACAATAAAACTTTGTATAACAAAACTTTTTATGATATAAGACAATTAAAAATATTCTAATTTTGATTACGGACGTATAAATAAGTTGCCTATGAAGATGCGCAAAAAAAAAAAAAAAAATAATGACTTCTTTAAACAGACCTAAATGGTCTCTTCTCAATGCACAATAATATTTGGGTATAATTTTCACTTTATAATCTATCAATGGATGCTTTATAGCATTGAAATTTTAGTAGTTTCATATAAAGAATATTCTAGCAACATTTGATTAACTTTTCTTGGAAAGTAGAAAATCGCAGTCATTATCTAACGAATCCAGTCATGTCATTCCAGTTATTCTCTCTATATCTGTTTTGATTGATATAAATATACATGATTTCAAAACCTGTTGTCATTATTTAAGGTATAAAGGCATATTTTTTATGTTATCTTACTTATAATAAAATCCAAAGGCGAGAAAGTGTCTGTAACGGTACCGGGCTGTACCACTCTGGTCTGCGAGTCGACCGTAGTTAAACGCCATGTTAGGCTTACTGAAAAAGATATGCTAACACATGACCACTAAACGATAATTTCTTCTATGTGAAATCATGTCTGTTCTGCATATTTTCACATAAAACATGTATATATTATCCAATTATAATGTATTAAGTTACAAATTAAAAATAAGCTATTAAAAACATCAAATTACTAAATATAAACAAACAAACACTGTTGCCATTCAGAATTTCTAAATCTTGAAATAAATGAATGACTCTTTGAACGCTTCATTAAAAAAAAAAAAGGTTAATTAATCTGATTCTGTTCTTAAAATATTTGTAAAAGCATATTAAAGTCTTTAAATATTTTAATTTTGTTTAAAACCTTCAAAAACTATTTTTGCAGCCATCTTTCGTCAATTAATATAAACAATCGAACTTTGATAAAAATACAAGTTAATATTTGCATATAATTAGCATATTAAAATTTAATGTGAAAATTTCAGGAATTACATTTCACTTTGCTAATCATTATTATTACTGTTGCAAAAAAAAAAAAAAAAAAAAAAAAAAAAAAAAAATGTGAGTCATTCACTTTTGAGAATCATTCATCAAAATTATTTGTGCTGTACTGATTGCTATTTGGCAACGTGAGTTTTACTGCTTTAACATCTTTGTTGATCTTTCTAAATGCTGTTTTGAACGCGCAGTGGATTTGAATATGTTCAATCAAATCAGTTTTTATTGTTGTTTTATATTATTTAAGGATTGTTTTAGCGATGCCTGATTAAAATGATGAAACGCCGATTGAACGTAGACGGCGATTAATTAGAGAAAGACAGTCGAGGTGGCTTGCTTGGAAATCACATGCAACATTGGACCGTATAAGGGAATATGGTGCCATCTACCGGTAGATAATACAAACAAATTTTTAAATTTTGTTTCCATCGTAAATAAAATTTTTTCTTATGAAACGTAATCAAAATATAAGGAATAAGTAGTACCGAGTAATTTCCATTTAATTTTGCTTATATAATCAAAAAATGAGCTATGTGGTGAGTTAAGCTCTTTAGAAACACATTGATAACACTTTTTTTTTTCAGAAAATTTCACACATGGATTATTTTTTTAAAATATTTAATTTGAATGTTTTGCCCATTCGTTGAACTATTTCAAAAATTGAATATTGAGTCAATATCCTGTCATTTTTGACAGGGGGTATATACTAGTTCTCAATAAAGGTTGCGTCACAGATGATGTTGTCAGCAGCATATTATTACTTCTCGTAACCTATCATTTTCTGTTGTTAATAATTGCTTGTTAGAGATTTATTACTGGATATCTTTTACCTTTCTTGACTGCATTTGCTACTTGGGCTTCTTAGTTTCTGCTTTTTGTGTTAGACCTACAAGGTTTCCTATTTGGTAAAGAATACGTTTAATAACATCTATAATAATAAAGATGGAAGTTTGTGTGTGTGTCTGTCTGTCTGCAGGGCCGTAACCAGTCGGCAAAGTCAGAGGAGGCTTTGAAATATTTTGATAGGGCTAATTCACAGCTTGTCTTTACCACTCTGTTATATATATATAATTTTATGATCTAATTTCTATTTAAGTTGCATAATTGTTTATTCATCTAATTTCTATTTAAGTTGCATATTTATTTATTTTGTTATTTGAACCTCATGTAGGCTATTAATTTTCTTATTTCATATATATATATATATATATATATATGTTATTAGGGGCTTAATATTGTCGATTTTAGGCATAATGCTGACAATATTTGATGAAATAACCAGAGTTTCCCCTAGGTTTAAAAAAGGGCAGGGTGCTGATAGTGAGAAAAGGGCACTTATTTATTCTTGAGGGCACTTTTCAGATTCTTAAGGGCACTTTTTTTAATTGTTAAAAGTATTCTTTTGGTTTTTAAAGCCACTGTTGATTTTTAAAAGTCAAAGCACTCTTTTCAAGACAACATTGAGTCAGTTTTTACTATAAAAGCAAATTTTTTAATGCAAAAAGCAGAAAAGACACTTTTTTTAGTGAGGGGCAAGAAGGGTGCTAATTATTTAACTGGAGGGCAAGAAGGGTGCTAATTATTCTTATGAGGCGCAAGAAGGGTGCTATTTTGTAAACCAAAGGGCAGGCAGGGTGCAGCACCCTTCTGAAACTGTCTGGGGGGAACTCTGTAATTTTATGATCTAATTTCTAGTTAAGTTGCATAATTGTTTATTCATCTAATTTTTATTTAAGTTGCATATTTATTTATTTTGTTATTTGAACCTCATGTAGGTTCATAATGCTGACAATATTTGATGAAATAACATATATTTACTATGAATATTCTTATAAAGCCCTTCTGAAGATTCTATAAGATATTCATAGTTATCCAATTTTTGCTTTTTCATCTTTTTAAGTATAATTCCTAAGGTGTCCATTCCCTTGCTTTTTATAATGTCTTATTCTTCGTTTTTCACATGTGTTTTTATTTTTAAAATATATATAGATAGATAGAAGTAGAAAGCAAGTCCCCACTGTCATAAAACTTTTGATTATAAAGTTTTAAAATTCTTAAATGTAATAAATTATGTTATTCGTATTGAAAGATTATGAAGTCTAGAGGGGGCTCAAGAAATTGCGAGGGAGGCTCGGCCCACCCTGTCCCCCAACTGGTTACGGCCCTGTCTGTCTGTGTTTGTGCGGTGTTCTGAAGGGACCACTGCATGCACAGCTACGAAATTTGATAGGATAGGAAGGTGCCTTTGTATCTGTAGTTATGCATCTCAAAATCCGGTTTTGGATTTTTTGTTTAATTTTTTTATTTATTTTTTTATACAATTTTTAGCGTTTTTTCATGTCTTGCTACAATTTTTTTGACTTTCGTAGAAGGAATTCGGTTTCAAATGTTTAGCCTTTAAAAAATCATTTGCATAACGAATCTGTCAATAACAGTTGAAAAATTCATTTTCACTTGTTGTAACTGAAAATATCAAACATATCACACACAATATTTTGAAATTAAATATCAAGATATATATCGCCAAACGACCAAACCTGGCAACTTCGCCAGATGAAATTTGTGTTGTTTCCACATTGTGCAGAACCTAAAGAAGCAAATACAAGAGATTTGTTTATCTAAGCTTTTCTATTTTGCAAATGTATGGTTTAAAAGATTTTTTTGCTACAGTCACTTCACATTTTAATGACTTTATGCAAATAAAATAATTTTTCACTTTTCTAACTGCGATACTTTTATATCCCCAACCCCCTCCCAACCCTCGTCATTTCTAATTTCCTGGCTCGCATCCCCCCCCCCCCCCACTTTCGCCTTTTTTCTTGTAAGATTATGGGAAATGGAATAATTAGGATATTGGAAAGGGGTTTTTATTTGTCTTTATTTTATTTTTATTTTGTTATTTAAAACTAGTTTGAAGAAAAAAAATCTATTTAACCCCCCCCCCCCTAAAATAAAAGTTCCCGAAGAAGTTTGATTTTAACCAAATTTCTTGTTTGTGGGAGTGAAATAGCTTACTTTCATTAGCTGACCTTATTGCACTGACAAAACTTTGTTGCATCAGTTACTTTGGTATTTAAGACATATTTAATAATTATTTGTTAATTTTAAATGGAAATTAAAAAAAAAAAAAAAAAGTACTGTTGCACATATAAAAGTTATGGTATTTGCGGAATTCAAAATTATAACAGATTTCAGAAAAAAAAATACTACGTGAAACGTGATAAATAAATAATTATTTGTTAATTTCAAAAGGAAATTAAAAAATTATAAGCACTATTGCACATATAAAAGTAATGGTATTTGCAGAATTCAAAATTAAATGTTTCATTAATTCCTACTTTACGAAACAGGTTTATGCAAATACCGAGCGTGAATCATTTTATTTTGTAGCTAAAAAATATATTTAATAATTTTATTAATTACTTTTTATAACAAATTTACAAAAAAAAAAAAGAAAAAAGATAAACAAATATTTATTTGTTAATTTTAAATGAAAAAAAAGTACCGTTGTACATATGATAAATGATATTTCCGGAATCCAAATTTAAACGTTTCAGGAATTCCAACTTCACGAAACAGGTTTATGCAAATACCGAACAGTCCCTCTAAAACTCGCTGTGAAATGAGTGTGCAATTTCGCTTTCATATCACTGGTCAAAAACCTGTTGTCAAGAATACATTTCTTCAAATTCCTGGGCCCAGACGTTCTATTCAAATCTCCCTCCAAATCTAACCATTCTTTTATCTTCCCCCGTATGTTATTATTACAGATTTCTCTGCTTCCCTCTGCTTTTTGCTTTTTTTTTTTTATTCAGTTTTTACTTCCCCCTACTTTTGAACGTGAATAGTTTCGTTGTCGGGTTTTCGTTTTCTGGGAAGTCACGTGACCATCGCGCTGTTTTGGGCGCATTTTTGTATTATTTTCTTGGCAACTTTCGTTTCTTTTTCTTTTGGGGGTGTGTGAGAGTTGGTATAAGGGGATAGGGAGAAAAAAAGAGGCTTGTCAACATATGTGAGGCCTGATTCGCTGCCCCCCTCACCTTGATTTGTTTTTTTTTTAAACGTGAAAATGTGTTTTTAGGTATAGGGGATTTTGGAACTTGCAAGTTCAACGACATTTTATTACGAAAATCGACGTAAACAAATGAAAAATACCCGAACACTGTATTTTATCTGGTATTTGTATTTCTTGGCTAATTTATAATACGATTATAATTTAAGGGTTATTCTCAAAATTCGCTTAAATATATGCTGTCCCAAAGGAAAAAGAAGAAAATTCAAACATACATTAATATTTAATGTTTAATTTGAGCTAATGCATTATATAAAGAAGACTATACAGTCAAACCTCGTTAACATGAACACTCTTAATGCGAATTACTTTTAGCACGAACTGTTTCCGATTGCCCCGTCCAGTTGTACGTAATGTATTTAAGTTCGGATAACACGAACTACTTTTAACACGAACAAAAAATGTTTCCCCTTGAGTGTTCGCGTTAACGAGGTTCGACTGTATTAAATATTTCTAGCATTAAAAATTTAAAAAAATCACTAAAAAATTTTGAGATATAAATCAGTATAAATGGATTAGTGTCAAATCCGTTACCATGCAAAATTACTGAAAATAGTCACCTTTAAATTATTTTAAAGTTTCAAAAATCAACTTACTTTGAAGTGACTTGTGTCCCTAAATTTCAGAGCATGATGCTTAACAATAATACTTAAATTAAATTGAAATGAGAGACATTTATAACCACAAATTTTGACCATATAGAAATTTATACAAAACGTTTTCTAATAATAACAATATATATTCATGTAAATTATTGAGTTTTAAGAAAATTATATCTCCATCTCTTAGTTGAAAGAAAAATAACAATAGCAGGGATCACTCTAGAGAGTTTCAGAGGGGCGGCCTACCCTCATGCCCTTTTTAGATTAAATCCCACCCTCCTTGCCCTTTTTCCAGATGGAATTCTACCCTCCTTGCCCTTTTTCCAGGTAGATTTCTATCCTTTTATTCCTGGGTAGAATCCTGCCTTGTTTGCACTGTACTTAAAAATTTTTTTTTTACCTATCTTTTATTTTTAGAATGCTAGTATGGTACGTCAGGAGTACTCATCTTTATTTCTCTGTAAAATGCCCTGGTATGTCTAATCTTTGACTTTGAGTGACTATATCTTTCCATTTATCATTTTTTCCATTGAATAAGACATAAAGGTAACTAAAGGTCATTGATTAATTTCACCTTCTCTAGTGAAATATAGTATTAGATCAGGCATTCTGGCCTTTGACCACATGATAACTTACATAAGTGCTATAAAAATTTGAGAAGTAGCTTTAGAACTTTTATTTTGTAGCTTTTTCAAAACCAGTTTTGCTAAAACTGGGAAAAGTTATCTGGTGAATAAAACTTTTAGAGAGAGAGGTTTTGAATATCGTAGGAAAATGGCCATGACCGTGAATATAATAAACAATTTTACAATAAAAATCGAGAACATAAGGTTCATTTTGCTATTTTTAATACTTTTCAAACGGTGAAATTGTAGAAATTAGAAATGTTATTGGATTTTTTAAATTAAGGAGTACTTTAAGCTGTTGCCAGACTTCTCTCCCCACCAGTATATTGGTATATGCACAATGCACTTATTACAAAAATGCCCTTTTTATGAAATGATGTGCCCTTTTCAACAAAATTGCCCTTATTATATAATGTGCACCCTGCCTTTTATAATGTTCTAGAATGATCCCTGCAATAGAATGGTGAAAAAATGATATTAATATTAAAATACATTTTTAAAATGTGCGGTAACGGACTTGACATTTGGTAACGGATTTGACACTAATTCATTTATACTGATTTATATCTCAACATTTTTTATTGATTTTTTTTTTTTTTTTAATGCTAGAAATATTTAATATAGTCTTCTTTATATAGTGCATTAGCACAAATTAAACATCTATATAATTAAAAGTAAAAGCATATTTTGTCAATTAAATATTAATGTATGTTTGAATTTTCTTCTTTTCCTCTGGGACAGCATATGTAAGCGAATTTTGAAAATGGCCCTTGACCAAGCAAATTAAGTTTAAATATAATTATTATATTTAACAAATTATGGGCGCAATTTTTGCATAGCTTCCGGTTTCTTCCAAGTCAAATAAACATATTTAGAATCATCAACTTTATAGTTTTCTATGTGATTTAATATCATTTATTAAGTTCATTTTTTGGTTCTAAATATGTTTATTTGACTTGAAAAAAAAAAATCGTTTGGTTGGCAGCTATGTTTTTATATTGTTTTCTTGGCAATACTTGTATTAATTAATCTTGTTTTAAACAAATATTTTACACGATATATTTTCAGGAAAACTGAATCACATATATACAGGACTGTCAGTGACGGAATATATATTATATATATTTTTTCATTTATACCAGTAATTTAAAACAACAATTTTCGTGATAGATTTTTACTAATCTTCGAGCTAGATTTTTATTTAGAAATAGTGGTTGAAAAAATAATAAAGTATAGTCACAACTAGCAACCCTGGTCATATTGGTCATCTTCTTGATTTATTAATTGTTTGGGGAAAATTTATAAATTCAACGATATTTTATTCCAAAAGTGTGCGAAGACAAAAACATTTAATTAAACATTAATAGGTGTTGAAAAATGCAGTTTAGTACAGTTAAATTTAAAACAATAAAAGAATAACCGAACATAAAATGAGTATTTTTTTTATTTGTGTTAGAGATAATATATATTGAGCTCATAGAAAATTTATGTAGTATAATTTTTATTAGATTTTTAAAGGATGAAAAAGATCATTATTTTTTTTAACACTTGTTTTAAGCAGATTTGTACACATTATATAGGCAGTAATTTTTTTTTTCCGTGAATTGAAAGTTTAACATCAAAGGAAGGATTATTTTCTTTTGTTTTTATTTACTTTACGGCAGTTTTCAAACTCATATTGGCTACTTTCTGGCTCATTTCTAAATGAGTCTTTGTTAACAAACGCAGGAAATTGGCAGGAGCTCTTATTCAGAAGCCGTGTAATTGAATAGTTTTTTTCATTTTTTGCCAAAGGCATAAGATCTTTCAAAAAAGGATGTCAAAGTGGGCGTTTCGAACTCGACAGTGCCGAACGCGACAGTGCCAGATAGAAAAATAACTGCTGTCCTGAAACAACAATCACTTATAACTCAAGATGTAATTTATTTATCGAAAAATGGAAGATACTGTTTGAAGAAAGTTTCGCGTTGTTAAACGGGGATTTATTTATTTATTTATTTATTTATTTTGAGAACTGCTTTAAGAATTTTATAAAGCAGAACAAGCATGTTTTTTTTTCTTAATTGGACGTAAACAAGTTTTAAAAAATATATACTATGTATATAATGGTCAGTTTCTTATGTTTCAATGGTTAAATTTTACATTACGTTTTTATATATATACTTGGTTTAGTTGTTTAGTAGGAGTGGTGAGATAGAACATAAAGATAATTCATGTATGATTTAACCAAGCAAATAAAATCTAACTTAAAATATATATATAAAAAAAAGCTATAAAAACATTTTAAAGATATTTTCGCATCGCAATTGTTTTTTACTGCTTTTTTACTTCTTTTGAGAGCGAGAGATTAAAAGTAATCCACGCTTTGGGCTAGAAATGCGATACTTAAAATAGAAATCTTTGGTAGTAGGTATAAAAATATAAAAGATAGGCCCCTCCCATTATATAACTGTTGTTGCCATACAGTGTTTTTTGTTTTCTTTAAGAGTATCCATTTTTCATTTTCTATTTTGGCATATAATTCTTAAAATCTTCGAATTTAAATTTTAAAATAGAAAATTGTATGGCTCGAAAGGGGCTTCCCCCCCCTCCCCCCACTTATTGCTCACCACTAACCAAGGCTTATCAACGGACTGCTTCATGCAACATCCTCCGCAGCTTGCTGCGAGAACTAAATAGAAGATCAACAGCATCAAGATGAACTCTGTTTAGATATTTTCAACCTCGATCTGCTTTAAACATGGGCATTACGCCCCATGTAGGCACAAGTGAAACAATTCTTGGTTCTTAGTTCTTTATTTATAAATTTAAAAAAAATTCAATTTTTAGCTGTTATTATATTCTCTTTCTTTATAAAAGAAAAAAAAAAGCACCCCTTATGAGGTGCATTTTTCTACCTAGCCTGCTTTTACTAATGTAACTATCTATATATCTGTTGTATCGTTTGATACAATCTTTGAAGAAAATATAAAAAATTGTGGCTCTAAAACCGGATTTCTAGTACAAGTTTCGGAATAGTGCTGTTTCGGGAAGGGTGTGTCTTCTGCCTATAGGTCCAACGAAACCACGCCTACAGGCATAAGTACCTTTTTTTTATGGTTATTTATTTATGTATTGCTTATCGGAATTTATTCTGTCAAGGTCCTTTGGAGGGTAGTGGTCTCAATCCTCTGATGCTGGAGGGTACCATTTGAGGTCCCGGCCTGTGCAAAAAATGGCCGTAGTGCCACGAAGCCAGCCAGCCTTCAGAGGGTCATATATTTTCTTTTTAACTAAAGACTTGTTAATCCCGTGACAATATGTTTTCGGGATCAATATACTGCGTTTTTATTTCCAGCAGCAGTGTGAAAACTTCACCTATATAATTATATACGACTAGAACGGTGAATTCCGTTGATTAGAACAGCAATTGTAAAAATAAAAAGTACATTTGTTTACTCGAAGTAGCATTCACAGTAGCCTGATCACCGCACTGGCCGGCTAGGCCGCAGCCTTGGACAGCATAATTTTCCTGTCCACCACGGATAGACGATTGCGATTATCATGCTTTCTGATTAGTTATTAAACCGAACGTTTCTTAAGTCATTTCCGGTTGAACTTGGTTTCTTATATAATATCTATTAATTTCTATATAATCTAATCAATTTATAACTGTAATATAATAAATATTATAGTAATATAATCTAATTAATTTCTATATAATCTAATATTTCTATATAATCTAATAATATATATTAATTTCTTATATTATATCTTCATAATCCTCCAAAATACCGGAAATGACTTAAGAAGAGTTTGCTTTTACAAATAATCAGAAAGCGTTAAAATCTCAATATTCGATCGGTGGTGGAGACGGAAATTATGCCCTTGGGGCTTGGACCCACTGCTGATAGGGTTGCAAAATAAATAAAATGATTCTTTAAAATGTCGTTTTCTACAATCATTTGCTCCAAAACCAAAAAAAGAATTTGGTTAACTTGGCAACCGTATCGTAATATCTAATGATAACCTCCGAAGAGCGAAGACTCACCCCAAAAATTCTAGGTTCTATTTTGATTTGAGAAGACCCGAAAGGTTTAAGTGGGCTTTGGGCCCTAGACAACCTTAATCGAAGAAATTTATTGTTTATCAACGATCTGTCGCCATGTTCAATCTGCTGCATTTGTGTTAGCATTCACGTTAAAATTGCTTCAGTGAAATATTATGAGTAAATATAGATAAAACAAAACAATATTTTGGGTATACCAGTTTTGTTCCATATTTTTTTATAGTGATTTTCAGTTTTGATTGCAATCTGAAATAGGTAATAAAATTTATTACTAAATCCTTCTATCTGTCCTTTATCGATCAGGTTAGGTCAAACTAAGGCTCCTACAACTATTATAGGAGCCCTACGTCAAACTAAGGTTCCTAAAACTATTATAGGAGTCCTACGTCAAACTAAGGCTCCTACAACTAGAGCTCCTATAATACTTATATCCCCTTATAGGAGCCTTACCTACAACTATTATAGGAGCTCTACGTCAAACGCAGACGATTCTTGAAAGTGAGGGTGAACAACGTTACATCATCGGTGTGTTTCTTCTGTCTTTTTAATTAAAAAAAAACCTTAGCATATTTTTCATAATTTTTTCTTTATCTTTCTTTCATTGCCTATTGTTTTTATCTATAAGCAGAGAGAAGCGATATTAAGAAAACAAGTTGCAGTTTGGTGCAGTTAATAAATAAATACTAGCAAAATATAATATGTTTTAGGGAGACAGGGGGCAGTAATTCAGCTTTATAAAATTATCTGGCCTTTTTTTGTAATTAGTTCATATTACTTAACCGGAGAATTTATTGTAATTTTTTTGGAACTTATTTACAGTAAATGACCTTCGCTAACTGACTGACGATACACATACTTTTGATAACTTTAAGCAGATTCGATATGTATCATAATTAAGAAGTTATGTTTTTTTTTCTGTTTTCACAAAAAAGTCCCCCCCCCCCTCCTAATTTCCCCCCTTGGTCCGATTTTGCCCATTAACGAACTTGACCGAGATTTTATGCCCCTTGATTTTATGTATCAGTTTGGAAGAGATTTGTGCAGAATTACGGAAGTTATCGTGTCCATAAAAAAAGTGACATAGATAGATAGATATATAAAGTTTTGAACTGGAGTTCTGGGAGTCATAATCGGTGTAGATCTGCAAAAATTTTACAGAAATTCCAACATAGGGGAGAATGTAATAGGTAGTATATTTCTTACGAAATCTACCTAAAAAAGAACAGCTCTTGCTGAAAAACTGGTTTTCAAAATTATTTTCCTAAAGGAATCACTTGCTGTGACTTTTTGAATTAAAAGGTGATTTTTCCAACTATTGAAAAATACGTCTACTCTGAATTTCTGAAAATAAGAAAATGTATACATAAAAAAATTACAATTTTTTTTATTACTGAGGGAAAATTTGGGGTCATTCATTCCAGGTAATTTATTTAACAAGTTTAACCTAAATTTTGTCTTTGATAGCGTCTGGGTCATTTCAGTTACCTTACCAAGGTGAACTAGCAACTAATCTAGCAAACCTTCGGAAGACAAAAACGAAAATATTTTTTTAAGTGAAATTTTCATTAAACTTCTGAATTTTCTTCATAAAAATACACGCACACACACATATATATTCTGCATGACATCAATCGCTATACAAGGTTATTCAAGCTATGAATCAATTGCATTGTCAGGGCAGAACACTGTTTTCTAGCGTGAAAAGAAGTAGTTTTTATTTTTCTTTCAGACGGCTGTCAAAAATGTTTGTAGCATTGCTTGAGACTAAAAAAGTTGTCGGTCTAGCAGTCTACATGTAGTGCTTTTGACTGTCTGTTATCGTTTATTCAAATCTGTTTAAATTTAATTTAATATTAAGCTCTGATCAGTCAGGTTTTGTGTTCTTCCGCTATGTTAATCCATTAGATTTATATCACATAAATCCATAATTTTCTCTCAAAAATTCATAAGAAATTATAACATTTTCGAATTGTGTTTCATCATATAATTTTTCGTTATTTTTAATTTTTTCTTCGTGTTTTTTTTTTTTTTTTTTTGCCAATCCAGGTGCAGGTCTCTCATCTGGAATTGGTTAAAAATTAGGAGACCAGCTCTAGAAGTCCAACCTCTCTTGAGGCTCTGGCACCCCTTCTTTCACAGAAGTTCCATGGCAATTTCTCTGACACGACAACAACAATTGATTAATCCGGTCATTATTAATAATAACCGGTTATTATTAATAATGACCGTATTAATCATATTGATGGTAACAAACACACACACACACACACACACATATATATACATACATATATGAATGTGTTTTAAACATTGGAAAGCTCGGAATAAAACAGTTTTTATTAGATGTCTGTAAATTGGTATTTGTATTATTTAATACGTATGCGTTGGAAAATTACATGCTGTAGATTCAAGGCAAAAGAAAAAAAAAAAATTTTGGTTTTTTTATTTTCTTAAAAATGAAGAAAAACTTTAATTCCCCCCCCCCCCCCCCTGCATTATATCAATCGCTATGCAAGATTCAAGATATGAATAAGTTGCATTGTCAAAGCAGAACAATAATGACATTCGATGCGAAAAAAAGTAGTTTTCATTTTTCTTGCAAACGGCTGTCAAAGATGTTTAACATTGCTTGAGACTTACAAAGTTGTCGATCCACAGTTTACATGTCAGGGATCTTTTTAGGAAAAAATTGGGTCCTTAAGACTTTTCACAAAATTTTTCATTTCAAAACAGGACCCTTCACAAAATTATTTTCCCTAAAACAGGACCCTTCACAAAATTATTTTCCCTAAAACAGGACCCTTCACAAAATTATTTTCCCTAAAACAGGACCCATCACAAAATTATGTGTCTTAAAAATAGGTTTTTAACAAAATTTTTCCATCTTTAAGCCAAACATTTGACAAATTAAACATTTAAAAGTAAAATCTGACCCGTCACTTTTACATATGTAAAGAAAATATATGTATTTTACATCCATATATCTTTTTAAAAATGTATAAACAAGAATCGATATAACGATCATTTCAAATTCACAAAATTATGATTAGATTTTTTACAAATATAAAAACCTGCTCATAATTTCACAAAAACAGGACCCTGAGAAAAAAAGTCAAAGAAAGCAAAGTCAAAGAGTTTAGAAAGCTCAAAATAAAACTTTTTTAAATTCGATGCCTTAATTTGTATTTGTATTATTTTTACTTTCTTCTATCTTTACAAGAAGAAAGTATTGGATTCATGAAAATTTTCGACTTCCGGTTTTCGACGGATTTATACGTTTTAGAAGGTCCTGAACACGATTTGACTATTTTTAGAAAATGTCTGTCTGTGACTCTGTCTGTCTGTCTGTCTGTATGTATGTGACAAAAATTTTGTGGGCGCTCTATCTCAAGAACTAATACTCGGAATTTAATAAAACTTTAGATTCCGTTAGTCCATAATATAAATTGGTGCTGATTAGTTTTTGGTAAAAATCGCCCAGCAGGTGGCGCTGCTGTGCAGCATTTTTCGCGATTTCCGCAATAGCTCTATCTCAAGAACTAATGCTCGGAATTTAATAAAACTCTAGATTCAGTTAGTCCCTGATATAAATTGGTGCTGATTAGTTTTTGGTAAAAATCGCCCGGCAGGTGGCGCTGCTATGCAGCATTTTTCGCGATTTCCGCAATAGCTCTATCTCAAGAACTAATGCTCGGAATTAAATAAAATATTCTATTCAGTTAGTCTCTGATATAAATTGGTGCTGATTAGTTTTTGGTAAAAATCACCCAGCAGGTGGCGCTGCTATGCAGCATTTTGAAGGAATTACACGATTTTGGCGATAGTCATATCTCAAGAAATACTGCACGGAATTTAATAAAACTTGAGCTTCAGTTAGATCTTGATGAAAATTGGTGCTGATTCTTTTTAGTGTATGCGAAACCTGAGTGAGATAGAAGAAAGTTTTGGGATTGACACATCCGACTAGTTTACTTATGCATTAAAAATTTAAATGCTGTATATTCTAGCAAAAAAAGAAAAAAGTTCTTTACATTCTGTTTCCCCCCCCCCCCCCCCCCCCACCCCTCTAAAAAAATAAAAAATAGAATTTTCGCTATGCGAGAATCAAGTTCTGAATCAGTGTCTTAATCAAAGCCGAACACAATGACTTCCGACGAGAGAAAAAAAAGAAAAAGAAAAGTAGTCTTTTTTTCAAACGCCTGTCAAAGATGTTTAGCATTGCTTCAGGCTAGTAGAGTTGTTGGTCTCCATACTACATGTTGTGAGACTGCTGTCTTTTATAGTTTGATTCGAAGCTGTTTTTACTATTTTTCCTAAGAGCTCTTGTCATTCCGGTATTCTTCCAAGTTAATCCATTGGATTTGAAGCAATCCCACAATATTCTATCAAAACTTCATTTTTACTTTCTTCTGTCTTTACAAGAAGAAAGTATATTGGATTCATGAAATTTTCGACTTCCAGTTTTCGACGGATTTTTACGTTTTAGAAGGTCCTGAACACGATTTGACTGTTTTTAGAAAATGTCTGTCTGTGACAAAAATTTTGTGGGCGCTTTATCTCAAGAACTAATGCATGAAATTTAATAAAACTTTACATTCAGATAGTCCCTGATATAAATTGGTGCTGATTAGTTTTTCGTGTAAATAACCCAATAGGTGGCGCTGCTATGCTGCCTTTTTTGCGATTTCCGCAATAGCTCTATCTCAAGAACTAATGCACTTATTTTCATCAAACTTCAGATTCATTTAAACCTTGACATAAATAGACGCTGATTACGTTTTGGTGTAGATATTCCAACAGGTGGCGCTGCTATACCACTTTTTTCATGATTTTTGTGATAGCTATATTTCAAGAACTAATGCACGGAATTTCATGAAACTTCAGATTCTGTTACACCTTGACAGAAATAGATGTTGCTTACGTTTTGGTGTAAATAGCCCTACAGGTGGCGCTGCTATGCTGCTTTTTTTATTATTATCACGATAACTATATATGAAGAACTAAGGCACGGATTTTCATTAAACTTCAGATTTAGTTAAAGTTGTTGTTGATTAGGTTCTGGTGTAAACAGGTGGCGCTGCTATGCTAAATTTTTCAGGATTTACACGATTTTAGCTATAGTTATATCTCAAGAACTAATGCACGGAATTTCATCCCAATTTAGATTTAGTTAGACATTGATATAAGTTGGTGCTGATTAGTTTTTGGTGTACGTGAAACCTGTATGAGATAGAAGAAAGTTTTGGGATTGGCACATCAGAATAGTTTATATGTAGTCTTTCATAATGTCATATTTTAATCATAATAATTACTTGTTCTACCCAATTTTTTCAGGCATTACATTGTTTTAAAAACATACTAAAATATAGTGCACATCAAGGGTCGATCCAGGCAAAATTTGGGGAGCTATTTAGGGCCCCTTCACTAAAATCTATTTAATAAAACTGGACTTTTCACACAAATCAATTTAATAAAATGGTTCCCTTCACAAAAATCAATTTGATAAAATGGGACCCTTCACAAAATTCTTTATAACAAAATTCCTTTTAATAAAATAGACATTTTCATAAAATTCTATTCCATAGAAACTTAATATTTATTTATTATTTTGTGACATTTTAAAATGTGTAATTTGTAAACAAACAAGTTCACCAAAGAGGAAAACTTCAGCAAAAGGATTTAAAATTTTTTTTTTGTTAATAAATGCTTGTCTCGAATTTGAGTAACTGGATTTCAACTTTCATTACGAAATGTTATTTTTCATAAAAATATGTTAAATTTCACACAAATAACCTTTACTTTTCGCAAAATGGGCCCCAAGAAAAAAAAAAATCCTGCATCGACCGCTGCAAATGTTTAAAAGTTCAAAATATACCTTCAAACACACTAAAATTTAGTTCAGATGTATAAAAGCTTTCAAAAATTATTTTCCCCTTCTGGTCTGAGGCATCATCAGTTAATGTTCTTCTGTTCCTTCTCTCTAGTTACTTTAGTTGAAATCTTCCCTATTTTTCCCTATCTGTAGTTTTTGGAACTTTTAAACAGGTGTACTATGCTTTAGTATGTTTTTAAAACAATATAACGTCTGAATGAAACGGGTAGAAGAAGTAATTATTATGATATTTCTGAAATTTTGACTGGAACTTTAAAAAATTTAAAAACTGTGTATACAAGGAAAAAATAAATTACATTTTCGTTACCCCCCCCCCCCCCCTTTTTTTTTTTCTTTTTCAAAATACAGAATTTTTTTTATGTTATGCACCTATCGCTGTGGAAGGATCAGGTTATGAATCAGTTGGATTGACAAAAAAGAACAATAAAGTAATCACAATATTCTCTCAAAAATTCCTCTTTTAATTTTTTTCATCGTGCAATTTTTCGCCAGTTTTCGCTTTTTCTCCCAAATTTTCTCCTCCCCATACTCCCCATAATGATTTCCTACGTGAGAAAAAGTAGAGTTTTTAAGGTTGAAATACACCAACACGACGGAATGTGGGATCTTTATCGGCTTATTTGATGTGGTCATTCTTTTGGATTTTGTCATATAGCAAGAGAATGCGATGTCGGTAGAGTAGGATCCCTGACATGTTTACCACCTCCCCTGCGGAAGAATTTCTTTTGTTGATTTTGTGCGTTGACCACAGAATCTTTTTGAAAACAAGCCCAGAGAAAAAAAAATATGACTTAAAATCTCACAGATGTGAAATTTCATAAATATCTAATTTTGTAAATAAAGCATGCCTAAAAAAAAAAATAAAAGAAATTATAAAATAGCTGCTGAGTAGTATCTATCACCAGCTTCAAGATATCATCTTCCGTTACTTCCTCCTACGTTGCAGAAACTCGGTGAATACCCGTTAGCAGGTGGAAGGAAGGTATAGCTTCCTTCAACGAGAACCGGTTGAATATTCAATTATTTTTTTATTGCTCACCGCAAGCTGTGTGAGTGATTTGTTTGCATAGGTAAACTACCGCATTTTTACGATTTTATCTCTTTTCTTACTTTTCTTTTTTTCTTTCTCTTTTCTTTCTCCATCTTTCATCACACCTATTTCTATAACTGTCTTTTTTTTTTTTTTTTTTCAGAATTAAACTAGCTGTTTAACCCGTTCTACGCACGGGAGTTCATGGATTTAATTCTAAAACCAAAATTAAAAATAAAAATGAGTACAACCAAATGTATCTATGTAATATGTAGAAAAATATTTTTCTACTACTACGCATTTTTTAAAATGAAATTTAATTTATCATGTTGCTATGGCAGCAGACGATAAAACGATATCTTTGAAAATAATAATAAATAGAATAAAAAGTTTTGTCGATGTTTATGATAAAATGTTTTTCTTTATTTTTTAAAAAATGTAATAACTAAGCGCAATTAAATAATCTCTAATTATCTGCATGCGAGGTAAAATACCCGCTACAGCTTCTTAGTATTGCAGCGTGGCGTACGTAATATGTATATCTCACATTGCAGTAAACATTTAGAACTGGTTAGAACTCGCGCGATTACGGGTTAAACATAAAGAAAGACAAAAATTCGTCAAAAACATAATATATATATATATATATATATAATTTAAAAATTTCGAATATTTTGCCCCAATCGGTCATGGGCCCCCTACCAGCAACCCGTGTGCCAAATTTCGTAACCCTGCGCCCTGTGGTTTCAGAGTTTTTGAGGTTACACAGATACGCACACGAATTTTAATAGGGTATATGATGATATTTTAAAAGGATCCTACAGTTTTTTTAATTATTTAATATGACTTAGTTTAACTCATTTTAAACTAATTAAATTAAAATCAGTACACGCAAAAACTGATTCTGTTCTTGTCACTCTGTGTGTTGTGCATTGTTATGCCCTGTGTTTGTCTAATATTTATTATAGTATATAATTTATAGGCGGGAGGGGATCGTGAGAAAGTCGTTTGCAGTGTAATTTAATGATGTTACGCTATTCTATTTCAAACATATTGATATTGATATACATGACTGAGGGCACTACAAAATGCTTACTATAGAATGCGATGTGCATACAGTTTATTGTTCATTTACAGGGACACACAAAAGAATTCGGTTACAAGCTACTGTCTATGAGTGATGATTGCTGTAAGTGCGTTGTGGTATGCATTTTAAAGTTTTTTGCATACTACTTGGTGTGTATTCAATAGATCCTATACAAAGCTGCACAAAAGAATTAGAGTACGTTTCCGCTTATTGACAGAAATAGAAATTGCTGAAGAGGAATTTTTAATCGTGTTCTGCGTTTCGTATATGAACAAAATTTTACATTAAATCTGTAGATCATGTACAAGACTTTTTTTTATTTATTCTTAAATTCACTGAATTTGCTTGGGTTCTTCTTCAGAAACTGAAAAATCGAATTAGATATTATAATTTTTTGATAAAAGAAAACAATATTTTACAAAATGTTATCAAAGTTGGACGTTTTAAGCCAATTTTCGGAACGCGACATATAACTCAAGATGTGATACATTTTACGAAAAATGAATAATGTTGCCCGATACCAAAGCACTTCATTAGTCATGCTTGCAAATTTCACGATTATCCGTCTAAAAATACAATGGAAAAAAAAGTGTTGATTTTACAGTATAATACTGGCACCCCAAGCTGCCAGTATTATATCGTAAAATTAACAGTAATAAACAGTATGCGCGGCAGCGTATTACTGCTTATTTTATTGTTTACTAGTATATATAACCCCCGTCAAAAATGACGGATTGTTGATTTCCGTTCCATTTTCATAAGACTTCATACAAAGAAACAGCATGAAGATTTCACTGTTGAAAGATTTGTATTGTAGAAAAGTACATTTTAAAGCCAGTAGATGGCGCCAAAACAATATTGTCCGCAACAGTGTTCGTTTGTTTATATCTGGGATTCCGATGTTTAATCTGGATTTTTAATTAATAACTTAAAACATTATAATAGGATATGATATACATGTTTTATAGGGAAAATATGCTGAATAGACATGATTTCAAGTAAAATATATTATCATTTGGCTGTCATACTATGTTAATATAAGTTTTTCATTAAACCTAACATGGCGTTTAACTACGGTCGATTCGTAGACCACAGTGGTCCTGACCGGAATGGTTACAGACACTTTCTTGCCTTCGGATTTTATTATAAGTAGATTACTGTTAATTTTACGGTATAATACTGGCATCTGGGATGCCAGTATTATACTGTAAAATCAACACTTTTTTTTTTTTTTTTTTTGCAGTGTAACTATGAAAGTGTCAGAAATTTTCGCATTGTTTTACGGGAATAAAATTGAAATTTTGATATTTATTGGGTTGTTCGGAAAGTTCTTTCTGTTTGGAAAAGTTGGTTCGTTCTAAAATTCTAAAATTTAATTATTAGATATTAATTCCGATATCTAATGCGATATCTAATGTATAATAATTGTCGGGCAGAATTTTCCGATACGAATTGGTTTTCCCAAACGGAAGGAACTTGCCGAACAACCCAATAGGTGCTATTTCAATCGTTCTTTGTGCATAGCTGCCAACTTTTGTGCTTTTTTTTCTTTCCGTTAAAATTTAATATAGTAAATTTTTAGTTGTAACGTAAAAGCGTAAAAGTTGGCAACTATGTTCATGTACGGTTGAGAAATGATTTACTCAATTCATGGGTCGATCCAGGCAAAAACTGGGGCCTATGTAGGGTGCCTTCACAAAATTCTATTTACTAAAACAGGACCCTTCACAAAAATCAATTTAATAAAATGGAACCCTTCACAAAAATCAATTTGATAAGATGGGACCCTTCACAAAATTCTTTATAATGAAACAGTGTCCTTCACAAAATTCTATTCCATAAAAACTTACTTTTTATTACTTATTTATTATTTTGTGACTTTTAAAATGCGTAATTTGTAAACAAACAAGTTCACCAGCGACGAAAACTTCAGCAATAGGATTTTAAAAAGTTATTTTTTTAATAAATACTTGGCTCATATTTGGGTAATTGGATTTCAACTTTCGTTAGATAATGTTATTTTTCACAAAAATATAATACATTTCACAAAAATATTATAAATTTCACAAAAATAACCCTTTTTTTCACAAAATGGGTCCCAAGAAAAAAAACTTACATCGACCCCTGCAATTGAAGTGGAATATTTTAAGAAGCGGAGGGAGGGCTAAGTTAAAATTCCAATTATTCCGATAGTCGAGAGAATTAAAAGCATTCGTTATAAATTTACGAGACAAGTCAATCGGATAAGTGAAAAATAATAAAATTCCTAATCGCTTCGCCATTATATTTTTGTTGTTTCATTATTTAATGTTATTTACCACTTTATCACATTTTTCTGCTATTTACAAGATTTGGCGGATATTTTTGATTTTGTTTGTTGTTCCCTATCTCATCATTTCTTCGAAATCTTTCTATTTATGTCAGTCTAACAGCAATGGCTATGTCCAAAAATTTTTTTTGAAGCAGATTTGCAGATTTTATCTTACACCACATTCCTTTCATACCATATGGGAAGACAGCAACACATTTTCTGATGTCAGTTACGTCATAAGAGTAACAATTTAGATGTCTCTTTTACTGAAGCTTAAAATAAAATGAAAGATGGTGTAACCCTCACTGGGCCCCTATTGGTCTGTTTCCTTTAAGATAAAAATAATTTTTATCTTTCAGTAATCCTGGATTCAAAACATTTAACAGGAAAAAAAGACAGGAAATATCTTGACGAATGTTTGTTTCATTTGGGGTTTATAGTCAGAGATAATGCATAAAATCAGATAAACAACTAATAAAGCTTCAGATTGTAAGCTCATCAAAGAAATGACCGTTTGGTCGTCTCGTGTCCAAAGATGAAAAAAAAAAAAAAAAGACCATTTTTGTCTTTTTTAGGTGCGTTCGTAATTATATAAATACGTATAGCACCTATAGTCGTCGTCTGGTCCGTCCGTCTGTCCGCATATAACAGCGCAAAAACTACCCAACCGAATACTTTGAAATTTTATATATATAATCGTTGCAGAATTTTTGTCGAGTCATTTCAAATTTTATGAAAATTGAATAAAAACTTAAAAAGATATTAATAAAAGTTTTCTTCATTCTATTAAATCCTATCATACGTATAATTAATTCAATGATATCCCATGATAGGTAATGATTCCAGGTTGCCTTGGTGATTACGTCCTATTTAAAATGGAGCCCTATTATTTCCGTATTACTGAATTTAAAAACCGTTATTTAGTTACATTAAAAAAAAAAAAAAAAAAAAAAAAAAAATAATAATAATAATCCAGCCACCGACAAACCGAATAATAAAGAGATGAGAAACTTATAAAAGATTGTGAATTTATCGAGATAAATAAATGAATCATTTTTCTTTAAAACCTCATGTTTTTGTTAATTCGAATGTTTACCCCTTCCTTTCCAAGATAGCCTACTGCATTTACGTATTAATTATATTAGTTTTATATATTTTTTCCTCTTTAACTCTTTCCGCTCAGTAACTATGGTTAAAGAATGTTCTGTGTTATGTAACACCAGAAAAAACGTATTTTATGACGATGTTAAAGTTGTTAAAAAATTAGTGTTATTATTATGCGTAAGAGATTTGACTTGCGTAACCGCTATCGATTTCTTTCCGCGAATTCTATTTGAAGAGTTGCGTAATATATTTTTTTGAATAGGTAATTATTGGAAGTGCAGTGATAGAGATAAGATAATGAGTCGATTCAGTATTCTGTAGTTAAAAATAATTGTTGATATTTGTAGATAAAATCATTTCATCTGCAAATATGAAGAGTGTCAGGTTTTTGTATTTGTTTGTGATTACATAGTCCTGCATCGAGTCGGGCAATCTGATTTTATACCAACGTGATCCAACCCGTTGTTTGGATCGGATCGGGTCGGGTTACACTAATTTATTTCGTTGCTAGTCGAGTTTGGTTCGGGTTGACTTTAAATGTTTCTTGTTTAGATCGGTTTTGGGTTAGGTTCTGACTCTTTCGATTCGGGTTTGGGTTCACCAGATTTTTCAAAAGAAATTTCTGAAAATAACCCGACTCATGCAGGACTCTGCACATTATATATGAGAAAATATCGTAAAGTTGAAAGTTATAATATTTTGTTCAAAATTATATATTTGTATATATATAATTACAAGGCATATAAGCATATTTGTATATATATAATTACAATCCAGGCAAAATTTAGGGCCTATTTAGAGTCCCTTCACAAAAATCAATTTAATAAAATGGGCCCCCTTAACAAAAATCAATTTGATAAAATAGAACCCTTCACAAAATTCTTAATAACAAAACAGTGTCCTTCACAAAATTCATATATATTTTTTAAAGATATAAAACTTTATTTTTATTTCGAAAAAAAAAAATAAAAATGACTGAACAAATTAACTTACAAGCATCTGACAGAAAACGGATGTTACTAAGAGAAGCAAACAAACAAACAAATCCCACCCCTAGCTTTCAGTGTTCTGACATACATTCACCCTTGACCTAACTTTAGAAAGTTTCTCTCGGATACAGGGGCCTCTTTGATTTTCCGCTTTTCGTGCGTGCATCTAACATATTATTAATGATTATCTACAGAGAACGACTCTCGTTGAATGATTCTTTTTTCGTTATTTTATTTATGACTATCTCTGGAAAGAATTCCAGGTTTGCTATTCACTTATTTTCGCTTCCCCCCCCCCCCTCCAGATCAGGCGAGGTTTGTTTTTGCCTTATTTGTTTTATTAGCTATAAAAAAAATAGATGCATATCTGCTTTTTAAGTTTTAGCTTAGCCTGCCTCCAAGCTCCACCATTCTTGTTTGGAAACTAATGGTTCCCTAGACAAAGGTTGCCAGCTTCTTAATTTAGTTACAAATCTATCGGCAATAGTCACTAAAAAAAATGGTAGGTCCTGTTCTTGTATAAAAAAGCAGATGAAAAAAATTCGTGCGGAACAGTATTCATTGAACCTTCTCATTTATGATAACCTCATATGGAGTCCTGGGCGAGTCGGGTTATGTCAACACCCCCTATAATTATATATAGGGGTGTTGGTTATTATAATATGAATATAGGGGGTGTTGGTTATATCCGACTTAAAAATTCTATTTAAAGTCAACTCGAAACCGGACACACTTTTACCCGAAACCGAAATACTTAAACTCGAACCAAAAATGGAAGAATATTTGAATCAAATTATGCAAAAACTTGTCTACAATTCGATCTCTAATATCAATTTCATCGTTTATATAGAATATATATATATATGTGTGTGTGTGTGTGTGTGTGTGTGCGCTCGCGCGCGTGTGTGTACTCATTAACATTCATATTTGTAGTTTTTTATAAAAAAGTGTTATATGTTTTTTTTTGCCGTTGAAAAATCATATTAACCCGAACCTAACCTGCAAGAGTCAAATCCCAACCCGAACCCGAAACAAAAATACCTTATATATTTAAAATAATAATAATAATAATATTTTTTTTTTTCGAAAAAGTTGCATGAGAAAGAACAGGAAAATACCACCAAATTTGACCACCCGACTGAGACACTTTTGAGATACTTTTCACACTGAGATACTTTGGAAGGTTTTCCGATTTTAAACTTTCACGTTTCTTCACAATATTGACGAGTTTTATAATTTTCAGCCTTTTTCTTACACATCATTGTAATAATAATAATCTATAAATGCAGAAATATTTTCCACAAATTTTCTATCCATCCGGGTATTTGACCTCTATCCTGAAACCGCTCTCTATTACTGAACTGAAGACCATTAATTGCCACTTTCCATTAACCCAATCCTCGATTTAGCTTCCGGTACCGTTTATTCCACAATAAATCCTCACAGGACTTCATATTTTCTTCTACAAACGCGCCACTAAAAGATAGGGTTACCGTTTCTTTCATTTTTTTTCTTCCGGATTTATTTTCTCTCTCTCTTTTTACCACTGCACACCGCAAACGATAATCGTTTCTTGGAAGATCCCCGATGTTGAATAAACTGTTGTGAGCCACGCCTTTTTTTTGGAACAAAATATATATTATTCACTGTATCCGCAGGAATAATGTATTTTGTTTCGTTTTATTCTTTTGATTTTATATATTTTTTTTATTTATTTTTATTTATTTGGCTGATCGTTTGCAGATGTGCGATATAGGTCTTTTCTAAAAGATTTATTGTGTATATTTGTGACATTTATGGTAAGTTTGTGACGTTTAATGACAATGAAAAATAAAGGTTTGATTCTCTAAGTAGGCTAGTTGGTTTTAACGGCCTTGTCTGGAAAAAAATTATTAATAATGGAATTCCATTTATTATGTTTATTTTTTATTACTTTATCTTTCATAAATTTTTCTGTTGCATGAAGAAAAAAAAAGTACAATCGTTGCTATGTGAATTATTATAATGTTTCAAATGTTTCAGTGTTTCAAATGTCAATATGTACGGCATTGTTAAAGAAAATGGCGAACCAGAGCCGTCCTTAGCAAAAGCGAGGCCTGGTGCAAGAAATTTTGCGAGGCCCTTCCCTTCCAAATTAGTTAATCCCCTCCTATATCCACCAATGTTGCCAATTTAGCTGATTTTTTTTTTTTTTAAATTCATCTACCAGAAATTTCGAATAGTAATTTTTGCCTTATTTAATGACATTTGGTAATTAAATAAAGTAAAGGTAACTATTCGAAAATTCTGATAACTATTTTTAATTAATTAAAATATGCTAAACTGGCAACACTACTTCTCTTCCCACAGCGCAATTACCTTTTGAAAAAAGCTCGCATGGCATTAACAGTAGTGCACCCAGGTTTACGCTTTTTTTAGGGGTTGGGGGTAGTATGTTTTAGTACAGGTACAGGTTTATACAGATGGGCTAATTTCCTTTCAAAATTTCGGATCTGGATCGGGCTATTCTTTCTCCTGCAGATTTGGTCGGGGTTTGGAATTTATATTTTCCGTGTCAGGTTGGAGCGACGATTTATTTTCTTTTTTCTTGGTTTTGGTTAGGTCGTTAAAAAAAGAGAGAGAATATCCCCCATACATTTTAATATCCAAACTGCCGCAGAGAGAGAGGAGAAAGATACTGTTCGACTGGCATGTGTGTATTCAAATTTGAATACAAATTTTGAAATAGGGGTTCATTTATATTTCACTATATATTAAAAATTGCATCTGCTTTGGATTTTTCAATGATAACACCCACTTTTGACATAATTTTTTACTTCTTTTGATAAAGGTTAGCTTGGTAAAAGGCATCGATTGTATACTTTTTCTTAAATCATCGTACAGTTAGATGAGTTCAAAGTTTGAGGATGCTAATGTTAATTCACCTGACAAAGTTTTATATATATCTTCCCAAAAATCATTCGATTTATTATTATTATTATTTAAATGATATGCAATAAACCCTAGACCTAATATAATAAACGATAGACAAAGAAATTTCAAACATTTTCAATTCAAAATCAATTTAAAACAATTTCAATTCAAAAACAAATTTTTAATTATGAAAAATATTAATAAATTCATATTAAAAAAAATATCTACATTATTTTTACAGAAAACAAGCCACGATTGTAAAAAAAACATTGGTATCTAATTGTACAGTTCATTCCAATCATTCGTTTTCGAGATATAGATAAAATTTAATTTTTGAAGGCCGAAAGGGTTCTCTATTATCAAAGTATTCAGAGGAATGAAAATCTTTTAACCGGAAAAAAATGCTATTTTCTTACATATAAAGTGAGTTTTACTCTAAAAAAGTCTGTATAATTTTCCTGGTAACTAATTGAATGTTACCGATACATCTCTTCGTAAAATATAAATTTTATTTATTTAAATTTTTGGATAAACCTCTATCACATTTTCTTTTCACTTAGCTCTATGAACTTTAAAAAAAAAAAGTAGATAAACTTTTCCCCGGGCTGCCTTGATTCAGGGAACTCAAGTATGCTGTCAAAAGTGGATGTTACCATTTGAAAATTTAATGTTAGAACAATTTTTAATATTTGTAGATGACCTTTGTTGCAAAATTTATATTCATATTTGGAAAGTAGACAAAATTCCAAGTCGAAAAATACCTCTTGCATCTCTCTGTGACAATTTGCAGATTAAAAAGTATGATATGATCTCTTTCTTATTCTTTTGTTTTTTGAGGACTGTACATTTGTTAACGTAATTTTTAGAAATTCATTTTTGCTTAATAAATAAAAGAGAAATATTTCTGAGAATCTACTTTTTTTTTTTTTTCTTTAGAGCTTCAAAATTGTGACTTTGTTAATCATCCTTTTCTTTCTTTCTGATCTATTTAATTTTAACAAGTCTTTATTTGAACGTAATTTTCTTATTGGATCATCACTATTGTACATATTCGGCAAACTTATAATCTGAAAAATATTGTACTTTAAAATATTTGCTTAAATATGTATCCAATATTCTTTTAAGATTTTTCAATTGTAACATAATACTGGCTTGAAATTTTGTAGAGTCGGGACTGTTTTTAATGAGTTTTGCTCGGCTGAGGCCGGGATCGAGCATTTAGCTGGGTCAGAATAACTTTCTCTGGCGCGGGCTGGACCTGGGTTAAAAAATTTCGGCCTCGGCAGACCTCGAATATATTTCGTGAGCAGGTGATCAGTAATCAGACGAGAATCAATTAAAATTATGCAAAATAAAGCAAATTTTAAAACAATTTGTTTGGTAAAAATTGTTAATTCCTTTTTGATAATTTAAACAGAAACATAAATCAAAGATAATGTTTAATATAGTTATGTATTTGACTACGACGGAACATATACGCCCTACGGACCAATAGCAAGACTACCGATATCGAATATTTTTAGGTGCGTTCGTAATTATATAAATACGAGCACCTATAGTCGTCGTTTGGTCCGTCCGTCTGTCTGTCTGTCCGCATATAACAACGCAAAAACTACCCAACCAAATGGTTTGCAATTTAAAATATATTATCTTTGCAGAATTTTGTCGAGACATTTCAAATTTTATTAAAATAGAATCAAAACTTTAGGAGATATTAATAAAAATATTTATTAAGAAATTTGAATTTTTTTTTTAAAATCAGTGCTTTTTTGTTATAGGAGCTTCCGATGGATGTTAAATCGTCAAGCGACCGAGATACTTATTTTATGACAGAAAATAATCTGCAGACGATATAATTCATTTCACAGAATTAAAAATCATCAAGATCTGAATATTTATATAACTAGCTGATACATATATATCTGAATATTTATATAACTAGTTAAGATATTTGTATGAACAGTGTCATAAAATATATACTTAACTAGCTGTTTAACCCGTTCTACGCACAGGATATCATGAATTTATTTCTAAAACGTGCGTACGAACGCACCTCGTTTGTAACGTTTGACGTACAATTTCCAACTTGTTTATATTCTAATTGTACTACTTGTACGGCAAAGATTATTATTATTATTATTACTATTATTATTTAAGTATTCGAATAGAAGAAAAAAAAAACAGTCGCCAGTTGCAGCAATTTTTAATAAAAAATAATTTTGTATTCAAATGGTAAATCGATTAAATTACTACACCAGTCCGCTTCATATTACGTCAGTAATGAGTCTGATAACGATGGAATTTTTGACCTATGAACTCTATTCTTTAATTGTTACATGTTAAAAGTTTTTGATTTAATTAACAAATATTAAACATGTTAATATTTTTTATTTAATAAGATAATTTAAAAATATGGAAAAATCTAAGTCAAAAGAAATATTTTCCAAATAACCCCCCCCCCCCTTCCCAAAAGAATCCTTAAAAACTTTTCATAATTTTTGGAATCTTTAGTTTCAAGGCCTGGGGACGGGGTTTCAACTGTTTTCATCTCCCTTGTCTCAACGCCGTGTTTAAGAGACAAGACATATGCATGCGTGTAGACAGGAATATCGATATTCGTATAATAAAAAGAGAAACTTGATTACACGACGAGGAAAGCAAATCTGTGTTGTTACATTGAAAATAATCATTAAAATAATAGTGGATAAATTGTCAGAATCATTATCAGCGCCGACCTCTTAACAACTCATATTTTGTTCCATGTGCCTGTCCAGATTTGTTGTGATCCTGGTACTGCCTAGGCTTAGAGTCTATAACAATGCCTATAGATATAATATAAGCTACAAAAAACTGTTCTCTTTTAAAGATTCCACAACTTCTATCGAATAGTTTATTGATAAAACATTTTACATTTTGTATCATAAGTAAACACGTTTATACATATAAATTTTATTATGAAATAAATAATGCAGAGCAAAATGAATAATAAATATTTAGCTATTCTGTATTTTTTTTCCTCGGGCGCGAGGCCTTCCAAGGCGCGAGGCCCTGTGCGGCTGCACCTGTCGCACACCCCTAAGGACGGCGCTGTGGCGAACCAGGGTTTGAATTTTGTGTCTTTAGATTGTCAGTTGTCGTTTTAACCTATATCAAATATAATATTTTGAGGGCATCTATATTTCCCCATCTATTTTTCATTTTGAAAGTCAGTACATAGATTACATATTTAAAATGTTGGATTTGGGGTCTTTTCAAAGAATTTCAACAAATTTCATTTACTTTTTGGTTGCCGCGCCATTTTTTATTTTTTATAATTTGTACATGGAAACCCATATAAAAGAGGAATTAAAATCCATTTGCAAACATTTTTTCTTAAAAATCTTTGCAACTATAGGGGATCGAAAACGTTTTTACAAAACGCAAAATGTATATATGAAAAATCATATACTGTTGGAATGTCACATTCACTTTGAAACTATATCGAAATAAAATTAAAAATTAAAAAGGGGCGTTTAATGTCACAAATATAAAAAAGATGTCACAAATATAATTGTGATATTAAATGCACCTTTTTAGCAAGTTTTTTTAAATTTTATTTCGGTTTTTAGTTTTTACAAAATTCAACGATTTATAACATTGTTCATGCTCATTTTTTAAACCAGTAGAGATGAATAAATTAATACATATCTGAAATGTATACACACTTCTTCTGTTTGACCATGTAATATTCGCAGAATTGTCTTTATTATTATTATTATTATTTTTTTTTTTTTCAGTGCTGTAAAATATTCTGAAATATCAGTGAATATACTGATTTTTGAAAAATTATATCTCCATGAAGTGAATGAGATAACAGAATTAAGGGTTGACCCAGGAAAAAATTTGGGGCCTATTTAGGGCCGCTTCACAAAAATATATTTAATTACACATGCAGGTTCCTTCACAAAAATCAATAAAATGGTCCACTTCACAAAATTCTTTTTAATAAAATAGGCCCTTAGTAGTAGGATAGTGGGGCTCCTACGACCACAGGCGCAGCCGCAGCATGTGCAGCTGCACATCTGATGTGCAGATCTCCTATTTCACAGAAACTTTCTAATTATCAAACTCTCTTTATCTCACCAGTCTTTCGATCCCATTTTTTTGATTCATTTGATATTTTATTAACAAACGATTAAACTGTATATCTATGTTTGCGTATATGTATGTGTGTGTCTGTCTGTATATGTATATATATATACATATATATGTGTGTGTGTGTGTTTGTGTGTATGTGCGTGTGTGTGTATGTGTGTGTGTTTATATGTGTATGTATTTGTATGTGTATTTATATCTATATATTTATATGTTAGTGTACATGATTACGTATATATATAGGTAATACACTTATAAGTTTTACAAATTTAATCAGTTTTAAAAAAATAAAAATTACTTAACAAAAAAAAAAAAAGATTTATAATAAAAATTTAAAATGTTTAAAAAATTTTGCAAGTTAAAAAGAAAAAAAAGTTTTTGAAAAAATATTACTTAATAAAAAAAAAAGTTTTACAATAACTTTAAAAAAATTTACATATTATTGAAAAGAGTTAATCCAAGTTAAAATTATTTATATGTTACCAAAATCATTTACAAATTTATAAAAATTTTATAAATCTTTCAAAAATATTTTACAAATTTATTACTTTAATATATTTTTCTAAGGTTTTTGAGTATGATAAACCTCATAGGTTGCTTTTATGCATGGTAAAAAAGTTTTTAATCTTGATAAACCGTTTTTGAGCACTGTAAACCTTATAAGACAGGATATGTGTGCGTGCGCGCGCATATAATTAACGTTTTGCTAGAAAGGTTTGTGTATAAATTTAAATAAGTACACGTATTTAAAATAAACATTTTTTTATTAAAACAAAATAATTTACAGAAAAGGTTTATATACAGAAAGATATTTACAAATCAGCATTTTTCTTCTTCATTACAAGCTTGGTTAATTTCATAGTGTCCATACGCTAAGCTAGATATTCCATTTTCTAAAATGTATCTCTTGTCATCAAAAGGACTTAGACTAATTTTATTTTGGGTTAATGTATATAAATTATGAGAATCCTGAGCTATCCTTATCTGTTTCTCCATGCTTGTTTTTTGCTGCTGGAGGCACTCCAAGTAGTCCCCATGCTTTATTTTCTGTCGAACAATCTGCGTAGACACGCCTTTTGCGCGCTTTTTCTCGTCTTTAAAGAATTTCAGTGAGTACATTTTTGATTTCAGTCCGACAAACTCAAGGGCTAATTCACCATTAAGTTCATCCTTGAACTTGCCGAGAACTTTCTTATTATCCTCAGAGTATAAATCATGTGATTTCGGGTACTCAGAGAAGTCAAACAAATTACGGTATTGTTCCATATCCTTATAAATATTGTTTGTTTGAATATGATAAGTTAAGGAATCTGTGTCAGTGAATAATAGGGTTGCCCGATCTTTATATGTTTTCTTTATGAAGTTATAATAAAAATCATACATAACTAATTTAGAGAGTTCTAAAATAGCGAACCCAACATAGATAGGCCGATTCATTAAAATACTAGTTTTCAGTCGTTCTACCGCGGTCAAGTCTTCATCAAAGGTTTTAAATGATTTAAAAGTAGGTGAAGCTACTAATTTTTTTGCTCTTTTTTCACCATTACAAAACACAATGTTTCTTCTTTTTCGAAGATTCTCCATTGTCTTCCCAAAAACAGAATTATTCAATAATTTAAAAAAGTCCTTTTCAAAAGAGGACTTAGCCTCTTTCCGTTTCTCAGTATTAAAATTAATATATTTCCGAAGCCAAGGGGTCTGTTTAAATTTTAAGGCTTTATGCACAGCTGTAATTTTTAAACCAAGTTCTAAATAAAATTTAAGATTACGATAATGAGTTATATAATTTCGTTTATTATTTAAATTAGGTATAAGTTTAGGGGTTCCCACGAATTTTCTATTGCTAAGTAAGTTTCTTGCATGAGAAGACAACATGGATTCTTCTACAGTGATCCTCTCGGGAGCAACAGGGTATTCATTGTGCAGAGGGTGTAAATGTTTTGGGTATTCCAAGTCTACCTCGAAAAGGTACCCAATTTCAGAGCTATCAGATAGAGATTGAACCCACTCTTCTGTGATATGACTTGTTTCACTCCATTCAAAACCGCCACAAGGTAAAAATTGACTCATAGCCCACCCATATAGATTGTTAGCATCCCAGTACATGATGTAGCTGGGTGCCTCATTTTTCCTATAATCGGGTGTATCGGGTATGTTTGCTCGAGCGTATCTTTGACTAATCATACTAATACCGCCTCGTATACCATTTTCAACCATAAGCAGCATATCTATATCACTAAGTAATTCTAAAGATGTTTCAGACATCTTCAAGCAAGCTTGCCATGCAAGTGAAGGTGCAGTGAACAGGTGAGCAGGATCAATTTCATAATACTGCTGACATAATTTCCTAAAGTTTTGAAATACGTCAGCAAGTAGTAGAACATCTGTTTTAACATAAAGGTTATGGTAATCACCAAGAGTCTTGATGTCAAATGTTTCCCATACATTCTGGGCGTGTTGATACTCTTTTTCATCTATTGGGTTATTGGTTAAACTATTAAAAAATGCAGAAGGCGGGGGAAGCTGCTTCTCATTAAATTTATCGAAAGAAGTAAAATAATCATAGGGGTAAACCCCTTTACGTATGAGTAAAGATAAATTATTATTTTGCGGGAAATTTTCTTCAAGTATAGTGAATTGATCAGGTTGAAGGTTTTTAACAAGTTTCTCCAATGACGTAGGCAAAAATTGAAAAGAATCGATAAAGACCATCTGAATAGAAGATGTAGGTTTTCTGATTTTAAAGGTGATATAGTTTTCCATAGAAGTAGCAATCACATCGATTTCATTATCTTTAAATTTTCCGAGCTTTGTCATAATATGATGACCATCATAGTTTTTCAAGTTATGGAATATAACAGGAATTGTTTTACACTGCTTATAGTTCAAGTTACATTCCACATGTGCAGCTCCTCTGTACGCACCTGACAGGTGATCATGGTCACGTGTACGTTTCTCATCTAAAGTTTTCTTGCAAATATGACAAAACTCTGCTTCTCGAAATGCCTTTTCTTCCTTGGTAGAAAGCTTCATAGGTTTAATATTTAATAACTTTTGCCCAAGTAATTCTTTTTCTTCCATCATTCGGTTTAAAAAATGTTCAACACAGTTTCTACCATGAGGCGGCGTTGCGGCGGCTCATGAGGCGGTGCTGTGGTGCGGCGGCGGTGCTAAATTGTTGTAAAAGACTACGATGATAAAATTCAAACTTAAAATCGAGGGTGGGGCGAAAGGGTGTGCTATAGGAGAGGGGGTTTTAGGAGGGGGCAGCATGTTATAGTAGGGGGGGGTGGGGGTTACTGCCGGAAGTAAACACCAGAAGTGCCCCACCTGGGGCAAAACCCGCCTTTTCCATCTACTTAGTGTTAGTTAGTATTTTGACTTAATTTTTTAGTAAAAGTGATTTAAAGAAGTTTTGAATAAACTTTTCGCCAACAGCGCCCTCTATGAGCTGTTTTGGAAGTAATTAATATATTAAAATAAGTATCTTCATCTCTGTGATCAGTGACTGAGATTGAGCTCAGATTTAAAATTTATAACTGAGTACCTTAGCACTATGTTAGAAGAGTCTTGCTTATATGGTATTTTTAGATTTGATACAGGAAATACTCATAGATAAGGATTGTTTTATGTGTATTATAGTATTAAGACGTCAATATTGCCGATTTTTGAATGTATAAGTATAGAGTTTCTTGGAATTTCTCTAGGATTATTTTTGTCATGTAATGTTTGTTATAATAAAAATATGAATTAGCTATATTCTTTGATACCGGAAATACTTTCAGATAAGGATTGTTTGTGTGCATTATAGTATTAAGACATGAATATTACCGATTTTTAAATGTTATAAGTATAGAATTTCTTGGAATTTCTGTAAGATTCTCTTATTATACAATGTTTGGTAGAATAATAATATGATTGCTAAATATAAACATGTTTCTTAGAGTAATAAATGTGTATTATATTTCACAATGCGTGTATGGATTTTAATTTTTATAACTGGTTTTATACTATTTTTAATGAGAATATTATTAAGAATATGTTTTTTAATTTTCATGTTATAATATAACAGATTGTTTCACAAGTGGTAATATGTAAATGTTATTAAATATATAGTTGTTAGATGTTATTCTTTCTCAAAGTATAGATTTAAAATAAGTATATTATTAGTGTGTTATAAATAACAAATCGATTAATTTTAAAATGGGCTACGTCTAAGTAATATATATATATATACATGTATGGTAATCTTCGAGATTTAATAATATTATATATTTTTAAAAGAAGCATGTAAAGAATATTACCGATTTTTAAATGTTATAAGTATAGAATTTCTTGGAATTTCTGTAAGATTCTCTTATTATACAATGTTTGGTAGAATAATAATATGATTGCTAAATATAAAAATGTTTTTTAGAGTAATAAATGTGTATGGATTTTAATTTTTATAACTGGTTTTATACAATATATTTCACATATGAATGCTATAGATGGTGTTATTTTTTAAATACAAGTATGGTTTTTAGTTATTTTTAATGAGAATATTATTAAGAATATGTTTTTTTAATTTTCATGTTAATATATAAGAGATTGTTTCACAAGTGGTAATATGTAAATGTTATTAAATATATAGTTGTTAGATGTTATTCTTTCTCAAAGTATAGATTTAAAATAAGTATATTATTAGTGTGTTATAAATAACAAATCGATTAATTTTAAAATGGGCTACGTCTAAGTAATATATATATACATGTATGGTAATCTTCGAGATTTAATAATATTATATATTTTTAAAAGAAGCATGTAAAGAATATTACCGATTTTTAAATGTTATAAGTATAGAATTTCTTGGAATTTCTGTAAGATTCTCTTATTATACAATGTTTGGTAGAATAATAATATGATTGCTAAATATAAAAATGTTTTTTAGAGTAATAAATGTGTATGGATTTTAATTTTTATAACTGGTTTTATACAATATATTTCACATATGAATGCTATAGATGGTGTTATTTTTTAAATACAAGTATGGATTTTAGTTATTTTTAATGAGAATATTATTAAGAATATGTTTTTTTAATTTTCATGTTAATATATAAGAGATTGTTTCACAAGTGGTAATATGTAAATGTTATTAAATATATAGTTGTTAGATGTTATTCTTTCTCAAAGTATAGATTTAAAATAAGTATATTATTAGTGTGTTATAAATAACAAATCGATTAATTTTAAAATGGGCTACCTCTAAGTAATATATATATATATACATGTATGGTAATCTTCGAGATTTAATAATATTATATATTTTTAAAAGAAGCATGTAAATTTATTAAATATGCTATACACATGGTTGATTGATATTAATATTTCTAGAATATAAGTATGAATTTTACATGTTTTAATATAATAGACTGTTTTACAAGTATTAATATGTAAATGCTATTAAATTAATTTACTATATGATTATTAGTCATTCTTTCTCGAAGTATAGATTTTATATAATTTTTTCAGTATGTCATATAAGTAACAGATTGATTTTAAAACGTTTTTGGAATTTTATTATAAAATATTAATTGAATAATTTTAATAACATTAGCGTTTAACATGAACTTTTGATTATACATATGATCTAGCAGTGTAAGATTATTTAACAATTTCATATGAATACTGCAGACATGCATAAATTTTTTAAAGAGTTTTGCTTAAATTTGAGGTGTGTAATAAAATATTTAATTAATATTTAAGATAATCATGCCTCTGTGCATAAAATTTTCAAGAATTCACTGAAAACTAGTTTTAAAGTAAAATGAATTTCTTTGGAAATCAAACATTTTTAACTATTAATTTATAAAATTATGTGTAAAAGTCTGTATTATTAGTGTTTAGTAAATACTTTTTTAATAATATCACTTGCATATGGGTAGTAATTAAGAAAATTATAGAATATTTTTTGAGTCTATGTGTATTAATATCGCTTATTTTCACTAGCAATACTTTAACTTTCATAAATGATTTAGAAATTTCTCTGTGTGAATTTGAAATACATAAAAGAATGTTCGATTTGTATTTCAGAAAATCATATCTCTGTGCATGAAATTTCAAGAATTCTATGAGTAGTTTTAGTGTAAATTGAATGTCATTGGAAATTAAACATTTTTAACTGCTAATTTATAAACTCGTGCCTAAGAATCTGTAATCATATATAAAAGTCTGGCTTTGGTTAACAGTTTTAAATAAAATTATAAGATTTCTTAGTAGTCTTTGGGTTTTAATAGCGTTCATTTTAAATAGCACCACTTTTAACTTGAGAATTTTTTTTAAGTATGTGTATATCAGGGTGGTTGGTTTCCCGAGATTTTTTAATAACAACCATTTAAACTACTACTACAACTTCAACTTTGAGAAATTACTTTAAATTCTAGGGATTTTACCTGTATGTGTAACTAAGACGATAAGTATAAATAGCAACGGAAATTGCAATTTGCATCATTTCATGATTTGTTCTGATAGCGATTAGATGTGTTTTTAACTGCTTCCGCCTTTTTATCGAAGTTATTATTTCCGCTATTTATCTAAATTAGTAATTTAATTTGATAAGTCTGTTGTTTGCTTTTAAAGAGTTAAAGTATTTTGTTACTAATCTAGTATGGATGTCATTATGCCTATTGATGAAGCCATGGCTTTGGGAGATTCTGCACCCGTTAAGAAAATTGTTACCTGTCTTACCTGTAATAAGACATTCTCAACTCCTTTTAATTTGAGTCAACATATGCAAACTCATTCTGATGAAAAACTATATACTTGTGCAAAATGTCAGAAGTCTTTTGGGCGGAAATCAAGTCTGCAGAGACATTTAAAGACACATAATAGTGTCGGATCGTTACAGAATGATGGATTCCCTGAAGTTTCTACAGAAATGGATAGTATATCTCAAAGTTTTTCGGATTTTAACCAACTAGCTGAAGAAGATTTTTCTCTAAAGCCTGTGACCTCTAAAAATACCGAAAAGAAGACCTATTCATGTCCCACTTGTAGTAAAATGTTAACAACGTCTTTCAATTTGAAACAACATATGAAGACTCATTTAGATGAGAAATTATATACTTGTGACAGCTGTAAAAAGTCTTTTGGAAGGAAATCAGATTTGTTAAGACACTTGACAACCCATAATACTGACGGACAGTCTGCATTAAAATGTGGGGTATGTGATCAAGTTTTCACACGAAAGGATAATTTAGATCATCATCTAAGGTCGCATCAAAATTTAACATTCCCTTGTCATGATTGTGATAAAGTATTCGGAAGAAAATTTGAACTGAGACAACACGTACGCACTCAGCACTCTCGTGCACCTCTTGTGAGTGTAAAACGAAAAATGACTTTATCTAATGTAAAGTCGAAAAACATAAAGCATTCTGATGCACTTAATGTATTTAAGACAGTCGTGTTGTATCCAGATGAACATGAGGAAAGTGATTTAGAGGTATTTCATACTCACTTGCAATCTGAAATACAGGAACGATTAATAAGTGAAATTCGTGAAAAAGGTTCAATTAAATGGTATATGGTAGAAAAAATAACACTTGAACGTATGAGTAATAATGAGGAGATAAAAGATATTGAATCTTATTTTCGATGCTCATGTTTCATCGAACTTACCGAAGATACTATCTCGCAACATATTGAAGAAGGATTTTCGAAGATTATTAAATCCTTTGAAGAATTTGTACAAAGAGGCTCTGGATGGAAACTTAGAAAAATTCATCATTTAGAACTCAAGATTGCTAAATACCACCCCTTCGCTGCAAGTTCCTACATTCCTCTGTCTAAAAAACTGGATGATAAAAAAGCAGTGTTGAATATAAAAAATGAAGACAATAAATGTTTGGTTTGGTGCCTTTTGGCCTTTAAACTAAACTTAGATTTTATAAAACATCCCGAACGAGTCAGTCATTATCGACCCTATGAGCAAGATATTAAATTAGGTGATGTGGAATGCCCTGTACCCCTTCAGAAGATATCTATTATTGAACAACTCAACAATTTACGGATTAATGTGTTTGGATATGAAGAGGATGAAATTTGCCCTTTGTATATATCTGAAAAGCAGAATCAGGATGTGATTAATTTGCTATTGGTTGGTGATGGTGAAAAACAACACTATTGTCTAATTAGAAGCTTTTCAAGACTTTTAGGAGACTTGACTAATCATAAAGCCACCACCTATTATTGTTATCGATGTTTGCATCGATTTTCAAGACAAGATCTATTGGATAAGCATAGTGAATATTGTTCTCGACATGTTGCGCAAGCTATAAAGATGCCTAATGAAAATGATAATGTATTAAAATTTTCTGGCATTCATCTGCAACATCCTGTTTCTTATACGATTTATGCAGACTTTGAGAGTCTACTTATACTTATTTCATCAGCCCCACCCTCTTCTAAAGCATCCTATACTGAGAAAACAACCTACCACTTACCGTGTGGGTACGCTTATGTGGTTATCGGACCCGATGGAACATGTGTGAAGAAAGCACAGGTATATCGTGGTAGAAACTGTGTTGAACATTTTTTAAACCGAATGATGGAAGAAAAAGAATTACTTGGGCAAAAGTTATTAAATATTAAACCTATGAAGCTTTCTACCAAGGAAGAAAAGGCATTTCGAGAAGCAGAGTTTTGTCATATTTGCAAGAAAACTTTAGATGAGAAACGTACACGTGACCATGATCACCTGTCAGGTGCGTACAGAGGAGCTGCACATGTGGAATGTAACTTGAACTATAAGCAGTGTAAAACAATTCCTGTTATATTCCATAACTTGAAAAACTATGATGGTCATCATATTATGACAAAGCTCGGAAAATTTAAAGATAATGAAATCGATGTGATTGCTACTTCTATGGAAAACTATATCACCTTTAAAATCAGAAAACCTACATCTTCTATTCAGATGGTCTTTATCGATTCTTTTCAATTTTTGCCTACGTCATTGGAGAAACTTGTTAAAAACCTTCAACCTGATCAATTCACTATACTTGAAGAAAATTTCCCGCAAAATAATAATTTATCTTTACTCATACGTAAAGGGGTTTACCCCTATGATTATTTTACATCTTTCGATAAATTTAATGAGAAGCAGCTTCCCCCTCCTTCTGCATTTTTTAATAGTTTAACCAATAACCCAATAGATGAAAAAGAGTATCAACACGCCCAGAATGTATGGGAAACATTTGACATCAAGACTCTTGGTGATTACCATAACCTTTATGTTAAAACAGATGTTCTACTACTTGCTGACGTATTTCAAAACTTTAGGAAATTATGTCAGCAGTATTATGAAATTGATCCTGCTCACCTGTTCACTGCACCTTCACTTGCATGGCAAGCTTGCTTGAAGATGTCTGAAACATCTTTAGAATTACTTAGTGATATAGATATGCTGCTTATGGTTGAAAATGGTATACGAGGCGGTATTAGTATGATTAGTCAAAGATACGCTCGAGCAAACATACCCGATACACCCGATTATAGGAAAAATGAGGCACCCAGCTACATCATGTACTGGGATGCTAACAATCTATATGGGTGGGCTATGAGTCAATTTTTACCTTGTGGCTGTTTTGAATGGAGTGAAACAAGTCATATCACAGAAGAGTGGGTTCAATCTCTATCTGATAGCTCTGAAATTGGGTACCTTTTCGAGGTAGACTTGGAATACCCAAAACATTTACACCCTCTGCACAATGAATACCCTGTTGCTCCCGAGAGGATCACTGTAGAAGAATCCATGTTGTCTTCTCATGCAAGAAACTTACTTAGCAATAGAAAATTCGTGGGAACCCCTAAACTTATACCTAATTTAAATAATAAACGAAATTATATAACTCATTATCGTAATCTTAAATTTTATTTAGAACTTGGTTTAAAAATTACAGCTGTGCATAAAGCCTTAAAATTTAAACAGACCCCTTGGCTTCGGAAATATATTAATTTTAATACTGAGAAACGGAAAGAGGCTAAGTCCTCTTTTGAAAAGGACTTTTTTAAATTATTGAATAATTCTGTTTTTGGGAAGACAATGGGGAATCTTCGAAAAAGAAGAAACATTGTGCTTTGTAATGGTGAAAAAAGAGCAAAAAAATTAGTAGCTTCACCTACTTTTAAATCATTTAAAACCTTTGATGAAGACTTGACCGCGGTAGAACGACTGAAAACTAGTATTTTAATGAATCGGCCTATCTATGTTGGGTTCGCTATTTTAGAACTCTCTAAATTAGTTATGTATGATTTTCATTATAACTTCATAAAGAAAACATATAAAGATCGGGCAACCCTATTATTCACTGATACAGATTCCTTAACTTATCATATTCAAACAAACAATATTTATAAGGATATGGAACAATACCGTAATTTGTTTGACTTCTCTGAGTACCCGAAATCACATGATTTATACTCTGAGGATAATAAGAAAGTTCTCGGCAAGTTCAAGGATGAACTTAATGGTGAATTAGCCCTTGAGTTTGTCGGACTGAAATCAAAAATGTACTCACTGAAATCCTTTAAAGACGAGAAAAAGCGCGCAAAAGGCGTGTCTACGCAGATTGTTCGACAGAAAATAAAGCATGAGGACTACTTGGAGTGCCTCCAGCAGCAAAAAACAAGCATGGAGAAACAGATAAGGATAGCTCAGGATTCTCATAATTTATATACATTAACCCAAAATAAAATTAGTCTAAGTCCTTTTGATGACAAGAGATACATTTTAGAAAATGGAATATCTAGCTTAGCGTATGGACACTATGAAATTAACCAAGCTTGTAATGAAGAAGAAAAATGCTGATTTGTAAATATCTTTCTGTATATAAACCTTTTCTGTAAATTATTTTGTTTTAATAAAAAAATGGTTATTTTAAATACGTGTATTTATTTAAATTTATACACAAACCTTTCTAGCAAAACGTTAATTATATGCGCGCGCACGCACACATATCCTGTCTTATAAGGTTTACAGTGCTCAAAAACGGTTTATCAAGATTAAAAACTTTTTTACCATGCATAAAAGCAACCTATGAGGTTTATCATACTCAAAAACCTTAGAAAAATATATTAAAGTAATAAAATTGTAAAATATTTTTGAAAGATTTATAAAATTTTTATAAATTTGTAAATGATTTTGGTAACATATAAATAATTTTAACTTGGATTAACTCTTTTCAATAATATGTAAATTTTTTTAAAGTTATTGTAAAACTTTTTTTTTTTTATTAAGTAATATTTTTTCAAAAACTTTTTTTTCTTTTTAACTTGCAAAATTTTTTAAACATTTTAAATTTTTATAAATCTTTTTTTTTTTTTTGTTAAGTAATTTTTATTTTTTTAAAACTGATTAAATTTGTAAAACTTATAAGTGTATTACCTATATATATACGTAATCATGTACACTAACATATAAATATATAGATATAAATACACATACAAATACATACACATATAAACACACACACATACACACACACGCACATACACACAAACACACACACACACATATATATGTATATATATATACATATACAGACAGACACACACATACATATACGCAAACATAGATATACAGTTTAATCGTTTGTTAATAAAATATCAAATGAATCAAAAAAATGGGATCGAAAGACTGGTGAGATAAAGAGAGTTTGATAATTAGAAAGTTTCTGTGAAATAGGAGATCTGCACATCAGATGTGCAGCTGCACATGCTGCGGCTGCGCCTGTGGTCGTTGAAGCCCCACTATCCTACTACTGCCCTTTTACAAAATTCTATTCCATAAAAACTTACTATTTATTAATTATTTATTATTTTATGACTTAAAAATGTGTAATTTGTAAACAAACAAGTTTCACCAAAGAGGAAAACGTAAGCAAAAGGATTTTAAAAAGTTATTGTTAATAGATGCTTGGTTTGAATTTGAGTAATTGTATTTCAACTTTCGTTACAAATTGTTATTTTTCACAAAAATATAATAAATTTCACAAAAATAACCTCTATTTTTCACAAAATGGGCCCCAAGAAAAAAACCTGCATCGACCCCTGAACATGTTTTTTTTATTTTTTTTTTCATATGTGTTATTGCTACTTCTCCAAACATGTCCAGTAAGAAAAAAAAAAATAGGCTGTTAACTTTTTTACCTCCCTGAATTATAAGAATTTAAATTTTCAAAAATCAGCATCAAACGAAAAACGTTCGATTATATAGCTTCTTTAAGAACACCTGCCAATTTGAAACGTTTGCGAACAAAAATGATTTAAAAAATATGTCCGAAAGTAGGCAGTTTGGATTCGAACACTGCCTTAAGAAAGACATTTTTCCAGCTTCAGCAGTCACCATGCACGCAAACTTGTTTTACAGGGGAAAGAAATTTCTTTTGTTAAACAATTCTCTGCTGGTGGTGCGAAAACGTACCATTTTCGTAAGTACTTTTTTTCCCCTCTTATCAAGATAAATGTGCTCAAGAAATATAGTTTTGTTGGAAACAAGAATGTTTGTTTTTTTTAACTATTTTTTGGTTGACAGTCGCATTTTCCTTTATATTAAAATTTAAAATAAATAAATAATTGTAAAATTAAATCAAGGCTGTTCTCAAATTCAAACTGGGTAATTTCTGACACATTTTTAAATTCAATTTTGTTCGCAAACGTATCAAATTGACACAATGAATTGATTACATAAAGTAAAATTTTTCTTTTAGAATTTCCGGCATAAATTTGGAATATGGTAATAAAAAAGAAGGCCAAACTGGTAACCCTTGTACCGAATTTGCTGATGAGTTTAAAAAGAAATATCTCTTCTTATAGTAGATTACTTTTTAAATGAGAGAAAATAAGTTTACATCAACATCCTCTTTAAAGAAAAATGTTAAAAATGGTCTCATGTGTGCTCTAAGAAAGACTACACATTCTCAAGCAATTGAATGCCTTATTGAAGTTAATTGGATAAATATCTTATTCTGTACAACTCTTTCAGTTATGATTGAGGAGGTAGCACAATTCAAATATTAAAACTCTCAATTTATGAATAATTAATTCTGTTGAGAAAAATAATAATAATAAGTTTGATTCAATTTCCTTTACAAAGTTCCCACGATCCTTTAAACGTCCTTAGCAGTTCTTAATGTTATTTTTCCCTTTTTTAAAGACACTTAAAAATAGTTAACTTTTATTGAGAGTTCTTAGTTTCTTATTTTCCCCTTTTGTTTCATTCAACGTCTATTGTTCTTTTGAGGCTAAGTTGCTTTATCAGAAATTATATACTACTAAATTAACACTTTGTGCCTATTCTTGAGACATTTCAGTTCGTTAAAACCATATGTTAACCCTTTATTTTTCTACGGTACTTTTAAGTACTACTAAAAAAATGTTAATGTAAAATTTATTTAATCTGTGTATTAATAAAACTACATTTTGAAAAAAAAAAAAAAAAAAAAAAAAAAAAAATCGTTGCGCGATTACATTTAGAAAGAACAGCGAAAAAGTCGAAACTAAATATATATTTTTTAAAGCGGTTATTTCCTCAAACTTTTACATGGGTGTAGCTTTTCTCTTACTAAAAAAATGTTATATGAAAATTTGCAGCTACAAAATCCTCTCCATTTACAGATAGGATAATAATTCATTTATTTGCGTTGTGTGACAATTCAAATCTTAAAACACTCAATGTTTGAATAGTTAATTATGTTGAGGGAAAAATTAAGTTTGATTCAGTTTAATTTACAGAGTTCTCACTGTCCTTTAAATGCGCTTTTCTAAGAGCTCCCCTTTTAATTTTTTCATTTTTAAGGACACTTAAAAGAGTTGACTTTTAACTGCAATTCTTAGTTAGACGTTTCTTATTTTTCTATTTTATTTCATTCAAAACGTCTATTGTTCTTTTGAGACTAAGGTTACTTTCTCAAAAATTATATACTACTAAATTAGCACTTTTTGCCGGTTCTTGAGATATTTCAGTTCATTCAAACTATTTGTTAACCCTTTATGTTCCTATGAACTCACGATTTTAAGTAACAATTAAAGAAATTTTAATGTAAAATTTATTTAATCCATTAAGATTCTTCTTAAATTCCAAAAGAGCTGTTTTCTGACATATTTCTGAATTATTTTTTGTCCGGAATTTAATCCATCTATTAAGGCTCTTCTCAAATCCAAAAGAGCTATTTTCTGATATATTTCTGAATTACTTTTTGTCCGTAATTTAATCCATCTATTAAGGCTTTTCCCAAATCCAAAAGAGTTATTTTCTGACATATTTCTGAATTATTTTTTGTCCGGAATTTAATCCATCTATTAAGGCTCTTCTCAAATCCAAAAGAACTATTTTCTGACATATTTCTGAATTATTTTTTGTCCGGAATTTAATCCATCTATTAAGGCTCTTCTCAAATCCAAAAGAGCTATTTTCTGAATTATTTTTTGTCCGGAAACGCATGAAATAGGCAGTTGTTCTTATTCAGAAACTACGTAATCGAAACACGTTTTCCATTTTTTGGAAAAAGCAGAAGATTTTTCAGAAAATATTGTCAAATTCAGCGTTTTGAATTGAATCCCCGATGCGGTAGCACGAGGGAAAATCGCTTATAACTCGATAAGTAATTTATTTATATAAAAAAAAAAATGTAAAACTCATTTTTCAAATTTACCATTTCTGAAGAAAAGTCAGGAAAATTTGAAAATTCTGAGAAAAAAATAGGAAATTTTGAAACTTTCATTTAAAAAAAAAAAAAAAAAGGAAAATGTTTTTTTTATAAAACTAATTAAAAAAAAAAAAAAAAAAAAAAAAAAGGGAAAATGTTTCTTATAAAACTGAGGATTTGAAATTCCAGCGCCATTAAAATCTAACTCTGCTCTTCATAAGTACTGTAAAGAGTATTTCAACCTCTCGTGCAAACCATTTTGTCTACCCCCTTTCATTCCTTCCTTGTAAATCGGAGATTTTCAATTCTAGCTTCATTGAAACTTTCTACTGAATGTTGTAGGATGGATTAGGGGATTCACTCTGCTTACTTATCTTTGTTTGGAAACTGAACATTTGATAGATTAATTTATTGAATATTTATTAATTGTATTAAAATATGTCAAAGCAATCTGTATTTAACTGTGACTGATATGATAAAGAATTCCATCCTGATTAGACAAAAGGGTTAGAACCTGATGTTAAAAGTGTGTATCTGCAAAATGTTTAGCATGTAAACTAAACAATTTGTAAATTTTGCAAAAAATTATGTAACAAACGAGTAATTTGTGCCTCAGAATCAGTTCTGAAAGTTCCACTCTCAAATTCACAACTTTTGAGAATTTTTGTGTGCAACATCACAAAATCTCGATACCTGGATTTTTTTTTTTTTTTTTTTTTTTTTTTTAAATGGTATGGAAAACCTGGAAAAGTCATGGAAATGTCAGGGAAATTTGTTGCTGATCTGGATTAGACACCCTAACTGCGACCCAGCAATTCTGGTTCTCCATTTAAAACATTACTGGTCATGACTAATAATCTAATTTTAAGTTCGCTTCAGGTATCAACCAGATAATAACACATTAAAAACCTTCTTTTACAATACTAACATCTGCATAATTTAACCCTTTCCGTCACAGACAAATTCTGTAATGGGTACGGTTTATGTACAAAGTTATGGGTACGGATATGCCATATACGCATCTATTAGAGATATGTTTTTACTTTCTTCTATCTTTACAAGAAGAAAGTATTGGATTCATGAAAATTTTCGACTTCCAGTTTTCGACGGATTTATACGTTTTAGAAAGTCCTGAACACGATTTGACTATTTTTAGAAAATGTCTGTCTGTCTGTATGTGACAAAAATTTTGTGGGCGCTCTATCTCAAGAACTAATGTTCGGAATTTAATAAAACTTTATATTCAGTTAGTCCCCCGTAAAATGAGAGATTACTGACTGACACCGGAATTTACAAACGACTTTTTTAGAAAATAAGAATTCCTTATTTTAAGCTTTCATTATAGAAACAAAATTTTATTAAAATATTCTTGGTGCCGTTGCAAGTTTGGAAATAAAATTAGGTGTGCCCGGAGTGGGACCACTGTGCCGGAAAGGGTTAATCCGTTATAACGGTTGCCACTGCATTTAATTAATTGCTTAACTCTCGTGCCTCCTCCTTTTCAAACCTTGTCAGACGTTAAAAAAAAAGAAAGAAAGAAAGAAAGAAAAAAGAAAGAAAAAGGGAAGAAGAAAAAGTTACACATATCTGTTAATGGACCCGAGCAGATAAAAGTCCCATTTGTAAACTTGGCGCCAGTTGGTAAGGGATAAAGTCGTGTCTTGACCCCATGTTCGAGTGAAAGAGGCCCAAGTCTGTAGTATCAGAAACTTTAGACAGTCTTGTTTTTTTTTTCTAGGCGTTGTTTACTCTGGAGATGGTAATTACATGCTTCTGAACAACATTTTTTTTTTTTTTTTTTCAGAAAGATGTTAGGAACTTTCTCTATTTTGACCTACTGGGTTGGAAAATAAAAATCCTGAGCTAAATAATGAACTTCATCATGATTTGTAGCGATACGAAAATATTTTATGGTTTACATACTTCTGCTTAACAACATCTTAAAAAAGAAAAAAAAAAAAAAAAGAAAGAAAAAAGAAAACCAGGGGTCGATCCAGGCAAAATTTGGGGCCTATTTAGAATCCCTTCACAAAAATCAATTTAATAAAATGAGTCTCTTCACAAAAAACAATTTGATAAAATTGGATCCCTTCACAAAATTCCTTTTAATAAAATAGGCCCTTCACAAAATTCCTTTTAATAAAATAGGCCCTTTCACAAAATTCTATACCATAAACACTTACTATTTATTAATTAATTTATTATTTTGTGAAATTTTAATATGTGTAATTTGTAAACAGGCAAATTCACCAGAAAGAAAAACTTCATTAAAAAAAATTTCAAAAAGTTTTTGTTAATAAATGCTTGGTTCGAATTTTAATAACTGGATGTCAACTTTTGTTACAAAATGTTATTTTTCATAAAAATATAATAAATTTTACAAAAATAACCTTTACTTTTCACAGAATGGGTCCCAAGGAAAAAAAAAAACCTGCATCGACCCCTGAAAACATTTTTTGCCCTTATGACGCATTGGGGTGCAAAAGAAAAATCTAAAGCTACACCGATTAAATAAATATATAAATAAATTTTTTAAAAATGCCATTTTGATGTACTTTGTTGAAAAAAAAAAAAAAAATAGACGTTTCACCGATTTAGAAAAAAAAAAGTTCCTATTGGGCCATATTTAAGCAAAAAAATCATTCAAAAGTATTTTTATTGATATTTATGTAGAGATCCCATTACGTCCTTGTGCACATGTAAATAACAGGTTGTTCAATTTCCAATGTATTTATGGAAAGATTTGGAAAATAAAAATAATGATTTAATGGTTAGTAATAGTCTATATATTATATATATTAATATAATTCCAATTTTAATTACTTATGAATGTGAGGCAATTAATAACTAAAGTTTTTAAAATCTTAAAAAAAATTGGTTATTATTATTTATTTTATTTTAAATTAAATAAATCTAACTTTGATTCACCTTTAACTCTGTAATCGCTTAGGAACTCACAAAGCTGGTGTTTCTTTGCAAACATTTTGTAACACATAATCATGATCATCTTTATGTGTATGTAATAAATACTCCAGATTTATTAAATGAATTTTGTATATATTCCAGAATATTATGTATAATCAGAAATTGATATGTTTGAAAGAATACTGTATATAATCCAGAATAGAATGTTTAAAAATTCATTCACAACTGTTTTTTCTGAATAAAAGTCTTATAACAGATATCGATATGAACAATTTGGTTGAGCTCATGGTACAGAGGTGGCTTATCGAGGTCAAACAACATGAGCAGGCAGCTGATGAAGAAAGTTTGGGGCACTGTCTCAGGGTAAAGAGTTATCTGTCTACTCTGAGGGTACATGTACTAGGAAATATTTCTGAGAATGCAAATTTACTTTCCTCAAGGCAATGGTTTTCCTCATTTAACAAAAGCATATCATGACAATAGCAGAGCGACCTTGAAATCAGATAATACCCCCACCATTATATTCAGGAGGTGTCTTATCTGCTGATTTGCACATGTTCCCCAGCCTAACCCTCTAAGCGTGTGGAACATGTGCATTCCGTTCACTACGCTCCAGGTTTCACTGCAATATATGCAATGTTTAAGATAATATAATTCTATAGATTTAATGAATTTTCAAAACATTGAAGAATGATTAATACTCTCAGGTGTTACATTCATATTTGAAATTAAGTTTTATTTATAATGCTGAAAGAATCATATTTTTTTAGCATTTAAAACAAAATGCGCAGAAAACAACATTACAATTTTACCCTCTTTCAAAACGCTCAGAGGGCTAAACAAATGTTGGTGAGACGCGGTATCACCTGATAATGATAATTTGAATAAATGCTTTCTAATATTTTGTAAAGATAAAGAATTCTAAAACGTTTTGTTTAATATTGAGAACTGCTTTATTATACTGCATTTTAGGTAGATTTCATAAGAAATACTACCTATTACATTCTCCCCTAAGTTGGAATTTTTGAAAATTTTTTGCAGATCTACGCCGATCATGACTCCCAGAACACAAAATCACCTTCAGTTCAAAACTTTATCTATCTATCTATCTATGTCACTTTTTTATGGACACGATAACTCGAATTCTATACAATTCTTCACAAATCGCTTCCAAACTGATACATAAAATCAAGGGGCATAAAATCTCGGTCAAGTTCGTTAATGGGCAAAATCGAACCAGGGGGGGGGGGGGGCTTTTTGTGAAAACAGAAAAAAACCCATAACGTTTTAATTATGATACGTATTGAATCCGTTTAAAGTTATTATTACTTCTAGGAAAAGGGCCGAAAATTTATGTATAACAGATTTTTGATATCATTAAAAATGGCCCCAAGGTGGGGAAAAAAGGGGGGTTTTAAAAGAAAAAAATTCATAACTTCGTCAATTTACAAGATATCAAATCCGCTGAATTTTATTATAAATCCTCTTACTATTATCTAAAACTTTTACATTGACAAGTTTTTTATAGGACCAACCCTTATAGCAAAAAAAAAAAAAAAAAAAAAAAAAAAAAAAAAAAAAAAAAAAATCCCTGCCGGTTCCGCCTGCGAACAAGTTAGATTTCGAAGTGGGCGGTCCCTTATGGAACCCAACTGCGGCATCATGGCAAAAAGGTAATTTCTTCCGCAATTCCAAACAAACAGGAGCTCCACGGTCTGCGTCTTCGAAATCTACCTGTGCCTGTAGGCCGAGCCGTCAGGGATTTTTTTATAATTAAAAACTGCCTTATGAAATTCAACCTTAATTTCCAAGTAGTTGATTTTTGTTTCTTTAAAGTGGTTCTCAAATGACCTGCTCAACAACACATTTTTCTGACACATTTTCTGACTAATTTTTTAACGTATAGACATACAATTGGTAGACCTGACTAATGAAGCGATTTGGAATTGAAATAAGTTTTCCATTTTTTGATAAATTACTTATCGAGTTATAAGCGATTCGTGTTACGTGATAACACGTTTTCCTCTCTTCCCGTACTGTGAAATTCGGTTCAAAACGCCGACTTTGACAGTATTTTTTGTAAGATCTTCTGCCTTTACCCGAAAATGGAAAACGTGTTTCGATTACATAGTTTCTGAATAATAACACCTGCCCATTTCATGCGTTTCAGAACAAAAATGAATTAAAAAATATTTCTTAAAGTTTGGATTTGAGAACAGCCTTAAGAAGTCTACCTATTACGTAAGGTTAATGAAATATAATCAGCTGAATAAATCATTTTCCATTAAAAATTGTCTAGAATCCTTATAAATCATCTTGCTCTAGAAAGTGCCTGCTCTCTGGAAAACATAAAACTTCACACGCTGAGTAGATAAAAGTTATACCACAAACTACTATTCATTAACCACTTTTTTTTAAACGCTGCTAGTATAAATTATTTAAGGTCAAAACGCAGCCTGGAGAAGTTCGGGCTTTCACAATCTTGACCCAGTTCATTGTCGTATTCAAAAGAGACTTAAATAATAATGACTAGCTTTATCAAAGCTAGATGTTTGAGCTTGTTTGTTATTAACGTTGATTTAGAAATAATTATACCGGACTCTGTTTAATTTGAATTCCATAGGACACGTAAAATGTTTGAATTAACCAAAGCTTGCATATTAAACAAATTGAGCAATTATAACAGGGGTCGATGCAGGTTTTTTTTTTTCTTGGGAAGTAAAGGTTATTTTTGTGAAATTTATTATATTCTTGTGAAAAATAACATTTTGAAACGGAAGTTGAAATCCAGTTACTCCAATTCGAACCAAGCATTTATTTATTAACAAAAACCTTTTTAATCCTTTTGCTGAAGCTTTCCCGTCTGGTGAACTTCTTTTTTCACAAATGACACATTTTAAAAGTCACAAAATAATAAATAATTAATGAATAGTAAGTTTTTATGGAATAGAATTTTGTGAAAAGGGCCTATTTTATTAAAAGGAATTTTGTGAAGGGTTCTGTTTTATTATAAAGAATTTTGTGACGGGGCCCATTTTATCAAATTGATTTTTGTGAAGGGACTCATTTATTCAATAGATTTTTGTGAAGGGACTCTAAATAGACCCCAAATTTTGCCGGGATTTCACCTTGTAACGCAATAACACCTTAAAGTTTTATGTTTTAAACCAAAAAATGGGGGAAGGGGGGGGGGTCTGAAATTCAGGACGGGATGGCGGGGTTTAGGATCAAAATCTTGAAATCCCGCCCAAGTGGGTACTTCTTATCCAAGAATTTTCACCGATTTTGAAAATTTTGCTCTTCTGAATCGATGGTCAAGTGAGAAAAGTAATGCAGTGACCATGATGAAATAAGATCCCAAAACTAAATGTCGCAATTTTTAAGGGGCTACTTCACTCACACGAAAAAACGCTCTCGCTAATGTTAATCCTATGGGGGAAATATTTTAAGATATCTCGTTTGCATTTTAATATTTTTAAATGATTTTTGCATTGGATAGCTCAGGTCGACCTCTATGCCGGTCGTTTTTTACTTTCTTGATTTTGCTTGCAGGTTTTTTTTCATGAGGATACTTCCGCATTCGAAACCGGTTCCGAAAGTGAAAGTATCTTAATAAGCAAAAAAATTGTAATCAAAATCGAAAAAGTACAAAAGGGCCTGCATAAAGATCGACCTGCAATAAATTAACATAAACTAGCTAATGCAAAAAAAAAAAAAAAAAAAAAAAAAAAAGAAGAAGAAGAAAATAAATTTAAAATATTGAAACGCAAACGAGATATTGTAAAATAGCTGTCCCATAGAATTAACATTAGCGAGCGGGTGTTTTCGCGTTAGCGAAATAGCCTCTTAAACAGTGATACCCCCTTCCCCATAGAAATCAAAATCAAAATCTGTAAAAATTATTTTGTGAAACAAATCTGTATGCTCTGAACCTTCCAACATCCATAAACTTTGCTTTAAATGAGTAAAAAATCTTGTGTTTTATTCTCAGTGGTCGATCCCGGCACAATTTGGGGCCCATTTATGACCCTTCACAAAATTGCTCTTAATAAAACCGATCCCTTCACAAAATTGCATTACATGAAAACATACTCTTCATTAATTATTTTTATTTTGTTAATTTTAAAAGGTATAATTTGGAAATAAAATAAGTTCACTAGAAAAGAAAACTTAAGCAGATCCAGAAGGACTTGAAGAATTTATTGTTAATAAATGCTTGGTACGAATTTGAGTAAATGAATTCCATCTTCCGTTACAAAATGTTATTTTTCACAAAAATATTATAAATTTCACAAAATCGGCCTCAAGAAAATAACCCTGCATCGAGATTCTATTACGCTATGAAATGCACATAGACATATTTGCATTCTTTTTAATTTTGTCTACAGAATGAAAAAAAAAAAAAACGTTAAGGATTTAGTTTATTTTTGTTTACTTTTTAACATTCTTGTGTTTTTTTCTTTAAAAAAACACATCAACACTATACATCTGGAAACATTTGCGACTATTTTTAATGGGTTTGTAGAATAACAAAAGTATTAAAAGGGGAAAAAAAAAAAAGCTTTAAAACTTATTTTTGTTTAATTTTTAACAATCTTATGTTTTTTTCTTTTATTTGGTGAAGGCGGTGTTTTTTAATTTTCTGTTGATGTTTTTTATTCTATGACATTACATTTAGACACATTTACGTTCGCTTTTAATTTTGTCTGCACAAAAAGAAAATGTAAGGAAAAAAGCTCGGGATTCATCGTGTTTTTTATGTAAGTTTTTAACATTCTTATATTTTTCTTCTATTTTTTAGTCCCCCCACCCCCGTCTTCTCTTCTTTGAGTGACATTGCGCATGCTTCCAATTTTCCACTTGGATTATCACGGTGTTAAAGTGGCACTCGAGTTGAAGGTAAAGGGCAAAATTGGGAAATTTCAATAGTGGCCAGTAGTAGAAGTTTTATAAGTGGCCACTTTTTTATTTAAAAGTTCTAAACAGTAAACTTTTGTTAAAATTTCCATTAGTATTAATCTAAATTTAAATAGCACAATCAAGGGTCGATGCAGGTTTTTTTTTTTTTTTTTTTTTTTTTTTTTTTTTGGGGGGGGGGGGGGGGCCCATTTTGTGAAATTTATTATATTTTTGTGAAAAATAACATTTTGTAACAGAAGTTGAAATCCAGTTACTCAAATTTGAACCAAGCATCTATTAACAAAAACTTTTAAAATCCTTTTGCTGTAGTTTTCCTCTCTGGTGAACTTGTTTGTTTGCAAATTACACATTTTAAAATATCACAAAATAATAAATAATTAATAAATAATAAGTTTTATTGAATAGAATTTTGTGAAAAGGCTTATTTTATTAAAAGGAATTTTGTGAAGGGGCCTGTTTTATTATAAAGAATTTTATGAAGGGGCCCATTTTATCAAATTGATTTTTGTGAAGGGTTTCATTTTATTAACAGGGGTCGATTCAGGAAAAATTTGTGGCCTATTTAGGGCCCCTTCACAAAAATCAATTTGATAAAATGGGTGCCTTCACAAAAATCTACTCCATAAAAATTTACTATTTATTATTTTGTGATGTTTTAAAATGTGTAATTTGTAAACAAACAAGTTTATCAGAGAGGAAAACTTTAGCAAAAGGATTATAAAATTTTTTTGTTTATAAATGCATGGTTCGAATTTGATTAACTGAATTTCAACTTTCGTTACAAAATATATTTTTCACAAAAATATAGTAAATTTCACAAAAATAACCTTTACTTTTCACAAAATGGGCCCCAAGAAAAAAAACCTGCATCGACCCCTGATTAAATTAATTATTGTGAAGGGACCTGTTTTATTGAATAAATTTTTGTGAAGGGGGACCCTAAATAGTCCCAAAATTTTGCCTGGATCGACCCTTGCCAATTAAATATGTTAACATAAACATATTTCAACCAGTAAAAGTAGAATCCTTGATTAAATGCAAACAAATTTTACTCTTTCCTTTTAGGAAAAGTGGCCACCTGAGTGCCACCAAAGTGCTAATTTTGCCCTTTAGTTGAAGGGTGCTTATTTGGAAGAAATAGCTTCCCCCCCCCCCCATCTTCCCCCGTGACATTTAATTGTTTACATTGTAATATAATCTTGGAAGAAGTGAAACAAAGAAGTGATTTGTAATCGATTGAACAGTGTTTTTCATTTTCCGATAAACGAATGTCATTTTGAATTAAAAATAATTATTGTCTTCGGACGACAGTTTTTTTTTCTTTTCCTGCGCTGTCACATCTAGAAATTCAGTTCAAAACGTCAACTTTGACAACATTTTCTGAAAAATCTTTTGCTTTTGAATAATAACAATAATAATAAACAGTTAATTTGCAAATATCATGCTTTTATGTTTAAAAAAAGTTCAGTTAAGTTAGATTTGCGAGGGTTTAAATTTAAATAATAATAATAATCAAACAAAAATTAGAAACTCATTACTCAGTAACGCATTTGAATATATTAAGATTATCAAATCATTATTTTCCTCACATCTTGTTATAAAAAGTTTAAATTAAATATTTATGAAAAGAATAAGGACAGCGAAATTTCCTCTTATTTTTTAAAATGTGCATTTAAACCGGAAGTAAATTCTGATAAAATCACCGTAAGCTCAAACTTAAAAATCAACACTTTGTTATTTGGATGTTTGAATTTTTGTTCTAGGTTATCTGTATTTAAATTTACTTAGTTTTTGTGACTTCTGATAGTACCGTATATCTTTTGTCATTTTGTCTGGCGTTTAATCTTTTTTATAACTTTTATTCATGTTCCAACGAGATTTCTTTATGTTTACGAACTATTGAACAACGGCATAGATAATTGCTCATATTTATCGCAGCAAGCTTTTCACCAAGTTGTGGTTTGGTTAGTTTTGTTATTTTAGCGATTAGCGACTGAGAGGAATTGTTTTCTTTCCCGATAACGCCTTGACAAATCGGGTCAAATATTGGACCGATGTAGTTGTAATTGGGACAGACGCGAGAAAAAAAAGTGATTTTTAGCTTTAAAGCTGTGAACAGTGCGAGTCCGTCGCCATCCATCCTATTGTATTATTACGACGGCATTTTTGATCTTTTATTGCTTTGGCTGGACTCCGCCGTCCAGCGTCTTCGGACGTACTCCGATGGTTATTGACAGTTTTATTACGGGAACCAGGGGAGATAACTAGTACAATTTCTTTGTGCAGCCTCTCTCAAAGCAATAAAAAAAAAGGTTACTGTTCAGGCTTGGCTGAGATTTTGCCTAATGAGGGGAAATTCTGAGTTAAAATTTCCGCCAAAGTTTTTCGTATATTAGGAAATCTAGATTTTTTTTTTTTTCATTTTTTGACAAAGGAAATCATGAGTTATATTTAATATGAGTATTTTACACTTTCTTTCTTTAATAATAATAATACAGATACTACATTTTGATTTGTAATTCAATATATACTTAGAACTCAAGATTTCATTTGTAAAAAAAAAAAGAATAAAAAAGAAAACAAAACAAAGAAAGAAAAAATGTTGTATCGTAATCATTCAATAATTATTTCGATTCTAATTATATCCAGTGAAATCGGATGTTGCTTTCTCTTTTTCGATAAATGAATTACTTATCGAGGTATAGAAATTCTAAAAGAATTTATACTTTCGACAAAAGAAAAAAAGAAAGAAAGAAAGAAAGAAACACCATTCGATTACATAGTTTCTCAATAAGAACAGGAATTTCTAATTTTTTTTTTATACGTATACTTGATAACTTTCTTAATAAGTTATTTTAACAGAAGTTAATATGACTGATTAATTAAAGATATTTTAAAAATACGAATGCATGATGCATCACTTTTTTTTTTTTTTTTTTTTTTTTTTTTTTTTAAGAGATAAATTATGATAAAAAATTTTATTATGAGTTATTTTGCAGTTTTTTGTTCTTTTTTTTTCTTTTTAAGTAGTCATTTTAAAAAGTAACCTATAATAAATGATATGTTTTAATCATATTATTTCGATTCTAATTATATCCAGTGCCTCTAATAAACGCGTTGACTACAAATGTTAGCTTAACGCCAGACTTGACAACGGTGTTGAATTCAGGGGGTGGCCCGGAGGGGACATTCCCCTTCGGAGCATTGAAATGCCCCCCCCCCCCCGGAAGATTGCGATTTCCCCCCGGAACTCTACAATTTCCCCCACAGAGCCACGGAAATCCCTCCTAGAGAAAAGTCTCTGAATTCAACACTGCTTGACAAGTCTCCTGATTAAACGGAAAAAACTGAGAAATTTCATTAGTGGCCAGTGACCGGTAGCAGCAGTTTTATAAGTGGCCACTTTTTAAACTAGTGGCCACTTTTTTATTAAAAGGTTCTAAACAGTAAATTTTCGTAAACATTTCAATTAGCATTAATCTAAAATTAAATAGCCCAAATAAATATGCTACTATAAACATATTTCAACCAGCAAAAGTACAATCCTTGATGAAATGCAAAAAAATTTTAATCTTTCCTAGTTAGTAGGAAAGTGGCCATAAGGTGGCCGCTGACGGACATTTTTTTAATAGCCACTGTTTTTCATTTAGTGGCCCTGTGGCCGGCGGCTAGTGCTAATTTTGCTCTTTACTCCCGATTTGGGGAGGGGGTGAGGTAGACTCCTGATTTTCACATGTTTTCCTGTGCTCCTGATTTTCTTGCACATTTTCCAACAGTCTGTAATTTTTATTATAAATAATTTGTCTCACATAAGTCTTTATTATTGTTTTCTATGTATTTATGAGGGGGGGGGGGGTTCCTCGGTTGGTAGTAACTACTTTAAAATCATGCTTATTATATTTATTATATTTTATATTCAACCACAAACAAGCACAATTTAAAATTAAACTTGCACCATAAACATGCTTACATTTAAAAAATATTTATTTTGCTAAAAAAAAAAAAAAAAAAACCTGATTTTTTTAAAATAAAATCTTCTGATTTTTAAGTTTTAGAACTTGGCAAGTCTTAACCTAACCGAAATGTGTGACGAATAATCGGTTACAATTACCTGCCGAATATTCAGCGTCGGCTAAGTATCATATTTAGTATTAAGATAAGGGAGAAGAATATTCGTACAAAATGCATTCATACTCAGAGATCATAATTATCATGATATCCGATGTTTTGATACATATATGATATTATATATATATATATCCTATATTTTGAAAATAGCCAACTTACTGCTGATTATAAATACTTTTCAACTTAATATAAACTAGAAACTGAAACATATTGCACATAACATGAAAACTTAATAAAATAATATTCTAAATATATCTTTCTTTATTTTTCCTTTCTTTCATGTACAAACCGAATTGAAAACTAAAACAGTTATCTGAAAAGTTAAACAATTTGCATTTTACATTCATCAAAACACAAAGCAGGGGATTCAGTATCAAGTATCAATAGAATTTTATGTTTTATACAAGTAAATTTTAAATACAAAATAATCTGTTTAAATTGAAAATTTTGAACATAGATGTGAGCTTGTCTGCTTTTTTATTTCCTAATCTGTTGCGCAGTTTAAACTGAACTAAACCAAAAAAAAAAAAAAAAAAAAAAAAAGTTTTTATTATTATTATTATTATTATTATTATTATTCTATTCTGATTATCTAAATTTAGACACTTTATCTTTCAATGGATGTTCTAAACTAATATTCTCTCACATAAATCAGGGATCTGTTTAGAAAAAAAAAATGGGTCCTTTAAAGGACTCTTCACAAAATTTTTCATTTCAAAAAAGGACCCTTCACAAAATTATTTTCCCTATAAAAGGACCCTTCACAAAATTATTTTCCCTAAAACAGGACCCTTCACAAAATTCTTTGTCTTAAAAATAGGCTTTTCACAATTTTTTTCCATCTTTAAACCAAACTTTTCACAAATTAATCATTTAAAAGTAAAATCTGACCTGTCACTTTTACATATATAAAGAAAATATATGTATTTTATACCCATATATCTTCTTAAAAATGCATAAACAAGAACCTGAATATAACGACCATTTCAAACTCACAAAATTAGGATTAGATTTTTCACAAATACAAAAATCTGTTCACAATTTTATAAAAACAGGACCCTGTGAAAAAAGTCTGGACAGACCCCTGTAAATTGTTTTTACATTTACTCAGCTTGAAACGTAAAGCTTGGAAAAGCTTTTCTTCTTCTTCTTTGGCTAAAAAATTCAATGACAGAGGCAAAAGATGTTTGTCTACAGAAGGACATAGTCAACAACATAATTTGCACTTGTTTTGATTTAAAATATCAAAAATATCAAGCGCAATATTTTGAAAATAAATATAAAATATATAAAAATATCATCGAAACATCATGATATTTTAAAAATAAACTAGATGGAACCCGTCAAAACGTGACGGAAAAAAAATACTATAACAATATCAGTAAAATAAGCTTCTTTATTATTTAAGTAGGGCTTCGTGTGAAACAGTCTTTCAAATATTTTATTTTACCCCCCCCCCCTCCCCCCCCCAGTAAAATGCTATTTCCGATGCAAACTCCAAATGAACACTCCGTAAACAAATGTGTAATGCAAATCAGTTTGACATTACCACCATATTCCCCACGACAAAAAAAAAAAAAAAAATGGTTTATGGACTTATAAAGTATTATACAAATAGTCCTATCATAAAGTATCATACAAATTTCCTACTTTCATCTCATATTCAGTAAATAAAAGAACATAGTATAAGCACCCCCCCCCCCCCCCTGTGATAATGCAATCGAATGAGCTCCTATGCGCATATGTATTGCATCTGCCCAAAGGCACCGTTGAAATTCCACGTTAAAAAAAGTTTTAAAATGTTTAAATTAAAAAGTTTTAAAATGTCCTCTTTAATCATTGTTCGTTTCAAATCCATATCTTCTAAAACACATCCATTGTTTTAAGCTAATCAATTTTTATGTAAAAATGAAGAAATTTTGTTAAAAATAATAAATTAATAAGCAGATGAGGGAGAATTTTAATGTTTTCAATTGTAATTTATTTGTATGGTTTCTTCTATCCCTTTACATAATCAGGATGATTATTCCTTTTCCATCAGAGTCGGTCCCTTATACAGTTAAATATCCAATGGATCTTTAAAAAAATAATAAATAACAGTTCCTAGCATATTCTGATTCAACATATACATCAACGAATTCAACATATCAATTTTATGTTAATCATAAACTAAAAATAGTTTTTTTTTCTTTTGACAGATTTTATATTAGCGCCAAAATACTCTATCTTATGGATAATCTGATCTTACGATTTATCAGGTTTTTATTATATTTTTTTTTTCACTTTTCATGAAGGTTAGGGATACCTATTTTCAATTGTTGCAACTTTCCAAGGGGCTATTTTACATTATTAAAACAAACGGATGGTCATTGTTGAGATAGAATTGAAAAATATTTCATGCTTGAAAATTATTTAAAAAGTCGTTAAATTAAGCGGCAGATTTCAAATAAATTTCAATCGAAAGCTAATTTTTTTTTCTAATTGAGGATGTAAGAATTGAAATTGTAAAATGTAGTAAAAAAAATAAATTTTTAGTATTTAGAAGTGATGTAAGCGCGATGAAAGCTAAAGCGATAGTGCCGTTTGTTGTCACAACCGTTATACATTTCTAAATATTGCCACTGTGTTTTGGTTGGCGTCCAAAAGTAGACTACCATTTTTTGACATCGAAAGAAAAATTCACAGTGAAAGAAATAAGACTTTGCCGCTAATAAAGAACTGTTAAATGAACTTATAACAAACCTTCCAAAATAATTCCTATAAAATAATAGCCTTACATTGTTTATTCTAGCTAAAAATACAATCATTATTTCAAGGGTTTTTTTCCTGAAATTCTTTACTTTTGTGAATTTTAGGTAGCTTTCAATACAAAAAAGTATAAAGCTACCTATTGCAGCCGTTCGGAAGAAAACAGTTCCGGAAATTTTCGATATATTTTCACCAATCATGACCCCCAGACCCCAAAACCACCCTCCGTTCAAATATTGATTTATATATATATATATATATATATCTGACCTATGTCATACGATAACGCTCGTATTTATAAATCAATTTTGATGAAACTAATTGTGTGTATTAAGCTCACCAATGTCTCGACCGAGTTCGTTGGCCAGTTTGGTCCGCCATTTTGTTTCAAGATGGCGGCCATTTAAAAATTTAAAACTAAAATAAATATACAAAAAAGTTAAAAATTCAAATTTATTTTTTAATTAAATGTTAGGCCTTCATACGAGGTTTCCAGAGCATTTTTTGGTTTACCTCTATCTTAAAAAATGGCTGAGATAGAGCAGTTTGAAATTCTAGGGTGGCTGACATTTTGAAACAAGACAGCACATTACAAAAATTTTCATTGTTGTAATAATTTTCCCAATCATACGCATAAAACTATATATTCATATCCGTTAGCGCCAAATTCTCGCCAAACTTGGCGATATTTGGCGAAATATCGCCAAATTTGGCGACGAAAATAAGTTTTCATAAATGAAGCCAATTTCGCTATGGCTCAATAATTTGGCGAATTTCTTATTCAAATTCAGTATTAACGAATCTTTTGTAAACGTTTTCTTTGCATTTTAACTTGCTGTTTTCGTGTAACGTTAGCTAAAATTTTAAAACGAAGATATAGGAAAGCTACCTTTTCCTCCCGGTACAGGCCGGAAGGACTTTTTTTTATTAAAAAAGGAAATCTTAATAATTTAAATCCTATAATTCCTATAACTTAATCCTATAATTTAAAAAAAAGTAATTGGTAACATGTAATCAAGGTATGCAATCAAGATGAAGCAACCAATAAAGGCTCCAGTTATAATCTTTAAAATTAAAAATTGAAATATCAGTTAATATTACGCCATGTTGACACAATCATATAAATTTTTCTTTTTAGTTTTATCAATGTTAAAATGCATTTCAAGCTAAGCATAACGTCATTTTCACCGGTACAAACTTTTCACATGTACATTTATGCTTAAGCACCATGCATACAAATAAAAATATATTTTGCATTTAATTGTAAGGGAAAAAATGGCATCAACAAAGTTATAATGCTTAATGATAAAATGAACCCAATGGACAATATTTCCGTGACGTCACAGTAAATATGAATTTTTATTTGCTTATAAAACACACGGATAAATATTTTTACCGAAATACTTAAACATTTTAACTATATTTTAACTTACAAATTAAAAAATTCGGCCTAAAAGTCAAGTGCTTTTAATATTTAATATTTGTTTTTTATGCTCGCAATCATTGAGTTCAGAAAATAAACTCTGTACGTCGCAACAGTGGGCGTTAATCCGATTGCCGACTTTATGACGTCATAAGCAGAAGTAAAATTTTAATTTAAGATTACGGCTAATTAATTAAATTTTCGAACAAACGAATGTACGATAACAAATCTGTGACCAAATATCTTTCATTTAAAAAAAGAATGGTGTAATTTGATGTAGTAGTTTGTTCTCACGGATTGTCGAAACAAAACGCTTAGCGTTTTAAATATATAGATAGCAGATATATATCATAATATATATCACGATATATACGCCCTTAGAGCACACAGTACTTCAATTGTCATGTTCGTTAAAAGTTCTGTAGAACTTGGGAACGGCGGTTGACGTGCCTGACGGGTGCCTAGCGACGCAGCTCAGTTTATGCAACTTAAATATTTATGCATTAAAAAAATATTTATTTTAGCCTCTTATTTCACACCAGGAGCCAAACAGAGTTGCTGCGGTTTTCTTTCTTTTATTTTTATATTGATATATTTTATCTGTTAGATATATAAGAATTGTATTTACGTTTATAACAGCTGCAGGATTTCTACTGGAATTTTTGAATAGAATGCTATTTCGCCTTATTTAATCGCTGAAAAACTTTCTAAATTCTGTGATGAGACGTAGTGATTACAAATGTTACTATTTAGATATTAAATGAAAAAATTGGCTTAGATGTACCATTCATTCGCCCTCAGTCCTCATCTTGTTTTTTTTTTTTTTTTTTTTTTTTTTTATTAAACTTTTATTATTAAATATAAATAAATTAGTCAATTAAATTAAATAACGTGTTTATAATAAGTAAATATAGATGAAAATTATTTTGTAAATGAGAAAGAAAACAAATGTGTTTTGATTTAAAAAAACCAAGATGGCGGACTGAGGGCAAATGGTACATTGGTACACCTGTTCTAAAAAATTATCTTAAATAGTGGTGCAAGACTGTACGCAGCATCTTGTTTTCAGACAAAAATTAAAAATAAATCAATAATTAAATAAATTGCTTCTTCTAATAACTCTGTTTTTAACATTAAACGCTCTGGCATTTTAAAATCATGTAATTTTCATTTACTTTTTAAAGCTATATTTGTAAGCCAAATATAACTTTCTAAGAAAATTACACAAAGAGCGCGATATGCTAAACTCAAAAACCTTCTAATATACCAGACTCTTTACAAATCACCAGTTTCACCACGAATACACGTACACCGCTGAAGAGGGTCGGGATTTTTATTTATTTCATTTGATGCCTGGTTATTACTTTTTTATTTTTTTCTAACGCACCCTAATATGGCTATAAACTGTTGTGTCCATCCTCATAACAGAACGTTTTTCATTCGGCGATGATCGAAATCTGAAACTTCTCTGTCTGTGACGCAATATGAGACGTACGTCTGACGTATAACACTGTCAGCGCCATCTGTCGGCGAATTCAGGCATACGTAACTGTATTTTGATTCAGCAAGTGTTGTGATGAGAGGTTTGAAAGCTGCTGGGAGCACGCGAACTTATTTGCTGGTCACGTGTAGCAGCGGGTGTCGGGAATGAATCATAATTAGGCCAGTGGCGGAATCCAGGGTATAACTTTCGCTGAAAGATGCCTGATTTTATTGATCTTATCGGGAGTTTTTCTTGTTTTAGTGAAATTTAATTTCCTAAAATTTATCTGTTTTCACCTTCATTTATGATGAGGTAGAAGTAAATGGAGTTGATATATACAGATTTTACGAGAAGCGAACATTTTTTAGTTTGAACCTTGACTGTCGGAGGTTTTAGATATATGTGCCGAGGCCAGCCGGCATAACCTAAAACTTGGATAGAACGGACGTATTTATTAAATCCTTTATCTGCTTCACTCGAGCAGATTAATACTTTCGCGTGTAAATTTTTTATTTGTATTATTTATTTAACATTCTGATTAAAGGATGAAAGATTTATTAATTTTGAAAAAAGAAAGAAAAATGAAGCAGCCTAATCAGATTGTGGGACATTTTCTAATATTGATTATTTGTTAAAACTGCTGCACTTTTTCCCATGGGTCCAAGACCTTCAGTCACAGGGCTGATTTCATAGGGGTTCTTTTAACCTGGATAACCTGGAAAAGTCAGGGAAATTTGTATAGACTGGAAAAGTCAGGGGAAAGTTGAGGAAATTAACCAGTCTTGAGGAAAAGTCAGGGAAATTTGAAAATTCTGAGAAAAAGTTTGAAAAATTTGAATTCTGATTTCGAAGTGCCACTCAATCATTTTCCATGCACAATTCATAAATTTTGCAAAAATTTGTTTAACAAATCAGCAATTTGTACTTCAGAATCAGTTGTGAAAATACCACTCACAAATTCAGAACTTTTAAAATTTTTTGCATCACACAATCTCGATACATGGAATTTTTTTTTATTTATTGGTATGGAAAACCTGGAAAAGTCAGGAAAATTTGCCGCTGATCTCGAATATACACCCTGATTTCAGTACTGGAGAGATTCTTGACTGATAGTAAATTATATTTTATATACTTAAATGGTGGCATTTTTGCTAGTGAAAACTTTTAATCACTTTCTTTTATTGTAAAAATTCATTTTTTAGCTATGATGCAAGACATGGAAATCTTTTAGAACATTTTTATTTGGTTATACCCAGGGTTGGGTTTTTGACTTCAAAAACTGGTTTTTGACATGACAGTGGTAAAAACAGTGTTTTTACCGGTTTATTCCGTCAAAAACCTATCATTTTCGATTGTCCTCCAATTTATGGTGTAAGGTAGCATACAATACATTTCTAGATTGATTTTACCTTGTTGTTCTTGTTATTATTATTTACAATTACATTTGTTAAGTTTATTTAAAAGAAGATCATTTCCTAATATGGGAAAGATTTAAAAATAACAAGATAAAGAACAATATTTGTCGTAATCTTCATTAATATAGATTCTACTAACAGCAATTAACATTAATATTAAATAATAATAAAAGGTTATTATAATTATTAAATAACATTCAATATACATTTTTAATAAAGTACATTAAAATTATTTTAGAGATGCAAAAATGCTGTTACATTGTATAACATTAGATGTTAAGCATAGACTGGCAGTGAATAAATTTGAATATTCTTCGATATAATATTTTAAAATGCATATCTTATGTATTCATAAATGCAATTGTGGTGATTTTCATTTTCACTTCAATAAGTAGAATCTTAAAGATTTGTTTTCAACAATGTAATAAATTGTACCAAAATTATACACATTGTTTAATCTAATACTTATAGATTACAGGATTTCTTCAAAAAATCGATTTTTTTTTAGACTTTGTATATTGTAGAGATCTTCTAACAGAGATGTACACGTATTATTCTAATACAATTCTTTTTTGTTTTTCTTGGATGGATAAATATAATTTAGAGTCTTTTTGATACTGAATATTTTATGTAAAACAATTTAATATTAAAGATAGAATGAAAAAAAAAATGTAAAAACAAACTACCAAAAAATGGGTTTTTGACAGTTTTTGACAAGGAGGTTTTTGACATGACGGTAAAAACCATGGTAAAAACCGTCATGCGTCAAAAACTTGCCAACCCTGGTTATACCTAATCCCGGAAAAGGTTCTAGTCAAGGCTTGGACCGACTTCTTGCATCCATGCTTTTTCTATTTAGAAAAAAACGGTATTAGAAATATTATTTACACACAAAATAATAGTAATAAATAAATAAATAAATAAATAAATAAATATAATCTACTTGCTACTTGAAATTTAAAATAATTTTGTATTTCAGACATTAATTGAGGGGGTCGGAGCAAGAGAGTGCCAAGCCCCATTTTTGAATTTCTGAGAAATTTCAATTTGAAAATTGGATCCAATACTCAAATCAAGATATATAACCTAAAGTTTTTCCGCCAATGTTTTAGTAACATTTCAGATATTCTGAGTAACAATATGGCATTACTTTAATGATATTACTAGTACGTTTTTGATAAATTAGCTAGATCTTCATTGGGGGCAAAAATGAAACCTGTCATATAGGCTGCCACCAAGTGATATTAGAAACAAATGATATGTTGGATATTATAATTTACAATATTAAGGGGCTACTTCACTCAGACGAAAACACCCGCTCGCTAATGTTAATCCTATGGAGGAAATTTTTGAAGATATCTCGTTCGCATTTCAATATTTTTAAATGATTTTTTTTTTTTTTTTTTTTTGCATTCGATAGCTGAGGCCAATCTCTATGCACTCTCCTTTTTACTTTTTCGAATTTTGTTGCAGTTTTCTTTTTATTTATTGAGGATACTTCCACTTTCAAAACCGGTTTCCAAAGTGAAAGTATCTTAATAAAAAAAACTTGTAATCAAAATCGAAAAAGTAGAAAGGAGCGTGCATAGAGATTGACCTCAGCTATCGAATGCAAAAAAAAAAAAAAAAAAAAAAAAAAATCATTTAAAAATATTGAAATGCGAACGAGATATCTTCAAAAATTTCCTCCATAGGATTAACATTAGCGAGCGGGTGTTTTCGTCTGAGTGAAGTAGCCCCTTAAGCAACAGATTACAGTGTTAGATTTATTTTACCGAAAATGTGGTTTGGCACTTTCTTACCCCGACCCCTTCAATTCATTAGCATTAAATCCCTATAACATTTATCGCTTTTATATATGATACAATATATTATCTGCGCCTGAATAGACAATAAGTTGCAAGTGAATAAAGTTAAAGCCAAAGGCACCAACTTTATACAATAATATCTGCAGGTACTCCAGAGTAGATTCCTGCGCGATCCGGGTTATATCCAACTAGAACCCGAAAATTCTATTTCAAGTAGTCAACTCGAACCCGACAAAACAAAAAGTTTCGTAAACCCGACTCGAACCCTGCGCATAAACCCCAATCCGAAATATTTCAACCCGAACCCGAAATGGAAGAGAATTAAACCATATTTTGATACAGTAGAAAAATAGTCTACAATTACATCTCAAATATCAAGTTTTTTTGTTTTTTATTCGAAAAAAAAAAAAAAAATATATTCTAAACCTTTTTTTTTTTTCTTTTTGAAAAATCCAGTCAACTCGACCCCGACCCGATAAAACTGGAAATTTCTTCTCTTTGTCAATAATCGTTTGTTTGTTTTTGTGCATTATGACTGAGATTAGTGGTTCAAAAAGGCATTAAGGCATATATTAAAGCATTATTTTCTCATTTCTCGACTTCAAAATGTATACGTATAGCAGTATTTACGTATACTGTACATATATATACGTATAATGTATTAAAGAAGGGGGAGGGGGCAGTGAAGGATCCAGCCGTTCATTTAGAGGGAAGGGGACATCTCTCTCTGTCCTTTTTTTTCTCTCTTGTCTCTTTGAAAGTGTGAAGGGTCACTTCTTCAGGATTTCCAACGACATGGAAAATCTGGAAAGTCAGGGAATTTCAAAGTAATTAGGGAAATTTTAAAATATGTAAGGAAAAGTCAGGGAATTTACAAATATTTTCTAAAAATCATGGAAAAGCCTGATGAAAAAAAAAAATGAAAAAGATTTGGAAGGTTAAAATTTGTCGTAAAACATTTGAACTCATCAATATGGAGATAGGAATTTTGAATTCCCATTACTTAATCAACTACGCATAAAAAATGTTTAAGAGTGAAATCTCAACAAAAAACAATTATGAAGTTTTTTGCAGAAAATTCTGGTGCAACACATTCGCCAATATTTGAAGTTTCTGCAGCAAGTGGCTTGAATTTGTTTAAATTTTAGTAAAGGTGCTTTGACAGGTGCTTCATTTTTCACTTTTAGATGTTAAAATTAAGATAGAGGCTAAACGTGTAGAGAAAAACATAATATGTTAAGTAATCCAGGAAAATATTTGTTTTCATGAGATCATTTCTGCTTTGGGAGGTCATATACTGGGCATTTGTACTTTGCTTTGTTCCCTTCGACCTGCCCTCTCTAGGATTAAGTTGACTCTTGTCGGTTACACCATAAAATTCCTCCAAATGCCAATGGATAAAAACCACAGTATGAAGAAAAGTTTTCTATATTTTTAGACTTTCTCATAACATTTCACTTTCAAGACTTTGCTGTAATATGGCAATCATTTGTAAAATGGCAAAAGTGAAGTTTTTTGTATTTACTAATTTGAGATCATTTCTGCTTTGGGAGATCATATACTGTGCATTTGTACTTTGCTTTGTTCCCTTCGACCTGCCCTCTCTAAGGATTAAGTTGACTCTTGTCGGTTACATTACAACACCATAAAATTTCTCCAAATGCCAATGGAGAAAAACCACAGTATGAAGAAAAGTTTTCTATATTTTTAGCCTTTCTCATAACATTTCACATTCAAGACTTTGCTGTATGACATTCATTTGTAAAATGGCAAAAGTGAAGTTTTTTGTATTTACTAATTTAGCATTGTTCAAACAATATAAAATTTTATAGAATTTCATTTTCCAATTTTCTTGAAAAGTGCTTGAAATTTGGGTAGTTAAGTGCTGAAATTTTCTCCTGGAAAAGAGTATAAACCCTGTTATTATGATACAAATTTCTGATTTTTTTAAATTTATTTTTATTTTTTGCTGCTTATTATTAAGTTATTTTATGTTAATTTTATAAAAATCTATCTAAAGCTTTTGAAATATATTATTTTTAAATTAATACTAGTAATTTATATTTTTTTAGAGATTTAATTGCTATATCAAAGCAAAATTCCTCTTAATAAGAGTTCCCTTCACAAAATTTCTTTTAATAAAATAGGCTCTTTTACAAAATTCTATTCCTTAAAAACTTACTAACGAAAGAAAGATGAAATCCAGCTACTCAAACATTTATTATTAATAACTTCTTTAAGTCCTTCTGCTAAATGTTTCCTTTTTGATGAATTAGTTTTCTTTGCAAATTACGCATTTTAAAAACTAACAATGATAGTAATAATTAATGAAGACGGAGAATATGTTTTTATGGAATGGAATTTTGTGAAGGGACTTTTTTATCAAGAAGAATTTTGTGAAGGAGGTTGTTTTTATAAAGAGGAATTTTGTGAAGGAGATTGTTTTTATAAAGGGGAATTTTGTGCAGGGGCCTGTTTTATTAAATGAATTTTTTGTGTATGGGTCCTAAATAGGTCCCAAAATTTTCATGGATCGACCATAGATTGTATCAACTGTAAACTGTTTATATTTCCGAAAATATTAATTAAAAGGAATTCTCCAATATCTCCATTGTATAAACTTATTTCAAATTGTGCTATCTTCGAATGCAATGACAATAAAAACTTGGAATTATGTTTAAAGAATAAAAATTTTCATTGGTTTTACATGGACTTTGTTTTTGTATATGATAATATAATATGTATTAATTTATTCTAATTAATTAAAGTATTTTTTGTAATCATTTAATTACATAAGATTTTTCTTTTCTATTTTCAGGTAAGATGTTCAGAATTAGTTATTGGAATTATTTTAGTCTGACTTATTTTTGGAAGTTTAAACTGGTATGGATTTATGTATTTGCTAGTATCATTTCTCTTATTTATGGATTATTTGACTGTTTTCAGTATTGTAACGATAACAATACAGATTTCTGAATATTTATATATCGTTATCATTAAGCAGTTCAAACCATAACTATTGTAAAGATCTTGTTGGTGGTATATTCAAATGGTTTCTCAGTATTAAACAGTTAAAAAAAAAAAAAATAAATAAAAAATAAATAAATAAATAAAATTATAACTATTGCTAAAATTTTATTTATTTTATTATTATTATCATTATTATTATTATTATTATTATTATTATTATTATTATTATTAAGTTTAAGTAATTTTCCATGCATGCATAATATTGTGTTCAGATTTGCCAAGTCTGCTGATTTTGGTATGATACTCCTGATATTTGCTGATTTTCCATACTCCTGAGTTTTGACACATTTCTCCTGACTTTCTAACGCAAATTTTCTAATTCTTATTTTATATTTAAATATGCTAGAAAAATCTCTGACGTTTATTTCTTCTGTGTATTTGATTAGTGCTATTTGAAATGGAAGAAGTTCGGGTCGAATATATATGATGACTCTTTGAACTTTGAATAATATATATGATGAAGTTTGACTCTTGATATGAGGAAATTTTGAATTTTCATTCTTAAATGTAAAATCTGATACCGTTAATTTTATATTCTAGAATGAATAAATTGTAAATTTACGTTGAAAACTGAAAATTCATTTTTTTATGTAACCATTTTGTATAATTTACAATAATAATTTCTTTATTAATAAAGAATTATAACTTTCATAATTGTATATTTTTATGAGAAGGTAAAATCTATTTCTGGTATTTATAATGAGTTTTAAATTATTTTAAAACATTTTTTGTGTCATTTGCTTATTTAAATAAGCCTTAATAAAATTTATTAAGTATATACGGCTTTAATATTATTTAAAATTAAATTATTACTTTATATTTACATTTAAGAACGAAAACTTTCATTGAAAAAAGTCTTCTGATTTCTTTTTAAAAACCTCCTGATTTTTTTTACCTCTGGAACTTGGCAATCCTGTGTGTTGAATATAAAGTCTAGAGTTCACACGCTGCTTAAAAGTGCTTAAAAAAAAATCTTACATTTATTTTTCATTTTTAAGGCGGTTCTCAGATCCAAGCGGCCTACTTTCTGACACATTTTCAATTCGATTTTGTTTGCAAACGCGTGAAAGTGGCAGATGCTTTTATTCAGAAAATGTGTAATTGAACATTTTTTTTTTTAAATTTTCGGTAAAGGCAGAATATCTTTCAGAATATGTTGCACAAAGTTGGCGTTTTGAACCGAATTTCCGAAGGCACAGAGCAGAAAGGGTAAAAAAAACTGCTGTCTTGAGACAACAATCGCTTATAACTCAAGAAGCTCAAGATGCAATTTACTTATCTGAAAATGAAAAACAGCTTTCGACGACAAATAACTTGAATAATCATGCCCTCAACTATCATGCTTTTATGTTTAAAAATGAATCATAAAGTTCCGTGTTGTTCAACTGGGGAAGAAAATAAATTATTTTGAGAACCGCTTAACTTTTATTAGAGGACATTGAACATTGGACGATATAGTGCTTCATTCAACACCATTTTAGCTTTTTGCAGGAAACATGACAGATCAAAACATAGGTGTTGTCAGCTGTTGTGTGTGTGTCTTTACTTTATCTTGCGTATCGCATGCTGCAGAGACTTTGCACCGCGACCGCCTCTTGTTTTGATATTCACTATCTTTGGCATGAAGTTGACAAAATACTGTACTCTGTCAAAAACGAAAATAAAAATAGAATGAGTTCCTCTCGATATTATTCTCATTCGGATCTAATGTTCTTTTAAATTGATCCACCATGAAGAGATCAAATGAGCGAATATGTTAATAGCAAAAAATAAGCCATTGATTTTAAAAATGGAGCAAGTCCATTTTGTGGAGAAAAAATTAGTTAAAGCTAAATCTTATTGCAAATAACCATAAAATTTATGTTTTTAATCAATTCACAATAAATATCTATAATCTTTTAATATCAGTATCAATTTGTTTTATCGATTCACAATAAATACCTTTTAATATCAGTATCAGTTTAACCAATTCACAAGAAATATTTTTTACAGGGTGTCTAGCCATGCATCTGGATAAAATGGAAAAGTCAGGGTAATTTATTATGGACGGGGAAAGTCAGGGAAATTGATCATTTCTGAGGAAAAGTCAGGAAAATTTGAAATTTCGGAGAAAAAGTTAGAAAATTTTGAACTTTCAAGAAAAAAATAGGAAAAATGTTTCTTATACAACTAAGGATTTTAAATTGCAGCGCCATAAAAATCAAACTTTGCTCTTCATAAGTACTGTAAAGAGTAATTCAAAGTCGTGTAAATCATTTTGTCTTCCACCTTTCAGTTCTTTGTAACTCAGAGATTTTCAGTTCCAGCTTCACTGAAACTTTCTGTTGGATGTTGTAGGATTGATTAGTTGTTTCATTCTGCTTACTTATCTTTGTTTGGGAACTGAACATTTGTTGGTTTAATTTATTGAATATTTATTATTTGTTTTAAAATATGTCAAAGCAATCTGTATTTAACTGTGACTGATGTGATAAAGAATTTCATCCTGATTTGACAAAAGGGATAGAACCTGAAGCTAAAAGTGTGTATCTGTAAAATGTTTAGCATGTAAAATATTCAACAATTTGTAAATTTTGTAAAAAAAATATGTAACTAATCAGTAATTTGTACCTCAGAATCAATTGTGAAAGTTCCACTCTTAAATTCATAACTTTTAAGATTTTTTGACTGTAAAATCACAAAATCTCGATACCTTGAATATTTTTTATTATTAGCATGGAAAACCAGAAAAAGTCAGGGAAATTCGTTGCTGATCTGGAATAGACAAATATAATTAATATCAGTGTCAATTTATTTAACCAATTCACAATAAATATCTTTTAATATCAGTATCAATTTATTGAATTTATCAATAATTTGTTTAATCAATTCAGAATAAATATTTTTTAATATCAGTATGAATTTGTTACTAGGCATTTATTGGATCAACGCAATTTCAAATGCGTTGTTTTTTTAAAGTGAGACAAGTCCCGCTTTGAGTTAGAATAATTTTTTATGTTGCATAAATAATATTTATTAACAATCACAAACAAAATTTCATTATGAATACTTTAAAAAGCTTCACTATCTATGGTAAATCAAGTCCTTGTTCCGCAAATTTTGCTTAAGCATTGTTTAACTTTGTTTCATTTCATAATGTCTTTAAAATAGTTATTATTATTTACAATTATGATTCTGTAATGTTTACAATTTATACTTGGAATTTGGCAATTAGTGTTCACATTTCTTTTTAAAAGGGCAGGGCGGATTTGCTGAAAAGGGCACTTTTATTGAGTAAAAGGGCACATTTTGTTGAGTGAAAGGACACTTCTCATTAGATTTATCACTTGTCAGTTCTAAGGAGTGGAGATTTCAACTCTAAACCATTAATAAGTAGTAAGTTCAAAATTCCCTGGAGAGCATTTCGAGGAGGGGGAGGGGGAATCCACCCTCTGGATTCACTGACATACATTATCAATGTAAGCTGAAATCGTGCTGTATTTTTAAGAATCTCATAAAATAATCTGATTAAAATAACTCCATTTTTTTAATATTCCACTTATGGAAACTGGGACAATTTTCTGGGAAAAAAAAAAAAAAAAATCAAAATTCACTTTTTGTTTCTTTTATGCATTTCTCATCTTATATAATTGAAATTTATCCCTGGCGGCTCTTGGAACACTATTTTAGTTGATTTTCTGGAAACTTAAATATATTAAAAATATGTCGAAATCATTTTCACCTTTTTCTTTCTTTACAGTTTGAAATTTGCCTCCCAGCTCACTGTCAAATGAAGAATTTTTTTTTTCTTAAAGTCACTTATCTCAGTTTCTTATTCTTTCTCTTTTCCGCCTCTTAAATAAATAATAACTCTATAGACTTCCATCGACTCTTAACATTTTGGAACCAAACTCTGGTGACCCGATGTCCTTAACCCTAAACTGCCGTCGGCAAAAGTAAAAAATAAAAATAAATAAATAAATAAAATAAATTCTTGAGCCGTTGAGAAGTTGTATTATTTTAAGGATTTTCTAGAAACTTAAATTACATTGAAAATATTTTCACTTTTTGTTTCTTTCATGCGTCTCTCATCTTATATAATTGAAATTTATCTCTGATGGTTCTTGGAATACTATTTCAGTGTTTTTCTGGAAACTTAAATATATTAAAAAGATCTCTCAATCATTTGCACTCTTTCTTCCAATTTTGAAATTCACCTCCCCCTGTTCCTTGTCAAATGAAGGTTTTTTCTATTTTTAAAAGTTACTTATTTCACTATGATACTCTTCGCTTGTCCTGCTCCTTAAATACATTAACATGACTCCATGACTTCCTTTTCTTATTAACAATCTGGCATCAAACTCTAGACATATATGATGTCCTTAACTCTAAACTGCTATCGTGCAAAAGTAAAAAAGAATTCTTCTTCAACCGTTGAGAAGTTGTATTATTTTAATGATTTTCTGGAAACTTAAATATCCTTGAAATCATTTTCACGTTTTGTTTCTTTCATGAATCTCTCATCTTATAGGATAGAAATTTATCTCTGGCTTTTCCGGGAATATTATTTTAGTGATTTTCTAGAAATTTAAAATATCATTTTCACTTGTTCTTTCTTTTCTGATTGAAATTTATCTCCCTTGCTCCTTGTCAAAAGATTTTTTTTTTTTTTTTTTTTTAATCGCTTATCCCAGTTTTATGCTCTACCTCTCTTCCGCCCCTTAAATAAATAAACATGACTCCATAGACTTCCTTTTCTTTTAACATTTTGGAACCAAACTCTGGTCATCTGATGTCCTTAACCCTAAATTGCCAGCGTGTAAAAGAATAAACTGCTTCTCTAGCTGTTGAGAGATTCTTGTGGAGAGAAATAAGAGATTTAGCGCCATCCGCCATCTTGATTTTGTTGACAGCGATGCGCTATTAGCGATGGACAACAACGAGATGTTTTGTGTTTCCAATCTCCGCTTTCTTAAAGAGAGACAGCGACACAAAATAAGTGTGTATGTGCTTGTAACGTTGCCGCCGCTGTGTCTAAGGAGCTGTTGGAAGAAAAATATTTAAATAAAAAACAAGTTTTTGCAGATGGTGATAAGGGAGTTTTAATTCTGAATTGGCCTCTTTACAAATTAAGAAAAGAGAAAATTAAAAATAAATTCTGTTGTTAGGGGTCTAGGCAAAATTTATCTAGGCAAAATTTATCTAGGCAAAATTTAGCGGCCTTTTTCAGGGCTCCTTCACAAAAGTCCATGTATTAAAACAAGCCACTTCACAAAATTCCTTTTATTTATTAAAACAAGGGCCTTCACAAAATTTTTAATAAAATTGTGATTTCCTTCACAAAATTCCATTCTATAAAAACATGCTCCTCATTAATTGTTTATATTTTGTTAGTTTTTAAAATGAGTAATTTGCAAACAAAACAAGTTCATCAATAAGGAAAATATCATCAATAAGCAGAAAGACTTAGAAATTTTATTAATAAATGCTTGGTTTGAATTTGAGTAACTGGATTTCATCTTTCATTACATTACAAAATAATATTTTTCACAAAAATACAACAAATTTCACGAAAATAACTTTTTATTTTTCACAAAATGGGCCTCAAGAAAAAAAAAACGTGCATCGATCCCTGGTTCTTATTTGACAATTTGTTGAACTACTTTTCAGAGATTCTATTAGTACGTGGTGAATTTTTGGCCTTTTTTCAGTTTTTTAAACAATTCTCATTTTTCTGTCTTTTATCTATTCTATTTCACATTTATTAACAGATTTTTTTTAAATTTCATTTCAGAAATTGCTTATAAAAATCGGGGGGGGGGGGAGGGGAAGTTGAATTTTGTCATTCTATTATTTATTTTTTATTCATGCTTTTCGGGAAATTGACGAGCAGGACTCGTCATATGATAGAGAGAAAAAAAAGTAACTGGAATTGGAATGAAACTACAGAAATTGCGTTAGAAGCCTACACTCGTAATGCGAAGATGCTCGCAAGCTAATGTTAAACTAATTTTGTATTTCAATATATTGCCATAGTGAAATATACGAAAATCTGAAATTTTCAATACTAACACCCAATTTTGACATTATATATAAATATCTATATCTATATATTTTTTCGGTAAATTTTACCTGAATATACCAAACGGGAAGTCATTCGGTCAAGTAGTTTTGGAATTATGATGGTTTAAAGTTTGAAATTATATTATTAATGTTAAATTCATTTGTAATCGTTGCAAAACAGATTACAGTGTAAGTAGTTATTTAAGCAAACTACTTGGCTGAATCAGTTGAAATCTTGGAATCGCATTTTTAAAGTTTCTAAAAATCGATTTCTGTTTAAAAAAATAAAAATAAAAATACAGATTACAATTCTCATATTTTTCAAAAATTAATTTCAAAGAGTATATATTTCCGAAAAATGGAAAAGAAAAAAAAATGTTCGATTAGACTTAGTTTCTGAATAAGTGCATCTGCAAATTTCATGCGTTTGCAAATACAAATGAATTCCGAAAAATGTCAGAAAGTAAGCCGATGTCAGAAAATAAACAAAACAAAACAAAAAATAAATAAAATAGAGCTTGTGTCCTTTATTTGTGCAAAATATTAAAAAGTAGTAAAAAAAAATATTTAAAAAATATTTTGTATTCTTCATCTTTGCAATCTATTAACAAGAAAGAAAAATCATGCGTCAAGCATAGATTATGTAACACTTTCCAACGCTTCCAAAATAATCTTACAAATCTTACCGTTTAATAAGCTAAAAAATAACATCTAATTAAACAATTTGGAAAACGCATAAAATATTTAAAAACATAATTTTAGGAATTTCCAACATATACAATATTCGGAAAAATATCCAAATACTTTTATTCAGCCCTGTATATGATCTATAGATTTGTATATATACTACATAGGATGCTAAATTTTTGTTCAGTTAGGAAACGCGTAGCGCAGTTTAAAATTCTCCGTCAGGAGTTTCTGTCAATAAACGGAAATGTGTTCGCGAACTTTTGTGCTTCCCTGTATAGGATCTACAGAATTTATACACACCACGTAATAAAAAAAAACGAGTTAAAATTAAAATCGCGTTCAGTAGCTTAAAACGCACTTCCAGGAATTATTGTTAACAGACAGTAGAGATTTCTTTTGTGTGTCCCTGTAAATGAACGATGACTGCTCTACACACACTATTCTGTAGTAAGCCTCTTGTAATGAACCTTAGTGATATATATAAATTTCAACGCGTTTAAAATAGTGAAACATAATTTAAATAAACCGCAGACGATTTTTCTCCATAGACGTAATGTAACGGAATTCTTTTGACTGTCTCTGTAAAGTAACTATAAGTGCTATGCACACCCTATTCCATATTAAGCTTCTTCTAATGCACCTTAGTGATATATATAAATTTCAATGTGTTTAAAATAGTGAAACATTATTTAAATAATCCGCAAATGATTTTTCCCCATAGACCGCAATGTAACGGAATTCTTTTGAGTGTCCCTGTAAAAAAACTATAAGTGCTACACACTTCCGTTGAAATAGGGAACATGCTATATAGATAACGACAATAACATATAAAAATTGCAGAGCAATCCGAGCCTATTTACGGGAGTTAGAGCACGGCCAGACAAACCGAAGTCATAAACACTTTTCAACTAGGTTGGAAAGTGTTAAAAAGCATTTATTCAAATTATCATTATCAGTGATACCGTGTTTCACAAACATTTGTTTAGCCTCGTGAACGTGTGGAAATTAGCAGATAAGAGATCTCCGGAATACGATTGTAGGAGCATTATCTGATTTCAACGTCGTTCTACTTATTGTCATGATATGCTTTAAATTAAATGAAGAAAGCCATTTCCTTGCGGAAAGTAAACTGCTAAAACTCTGAAAATGCTGTCAAATTTGGAATTTTGAACTGTATTTCTGGATGCTTACAGCCAAAGGTCATTATAAGACAACAATCGCTTGTAACTCGAGATGTGATATATTAATAAAAGAATACCAAAGGCTATTCGACTCCAAATCACTTTAATAGTCGTGTCTGCCAGGTTCTTCTTCTGTTATTTTTATTTATTTATTTATTTGTTACGTTATAAAATGAGCCTGGGAATATGTCTGTCAGAAGTATAAAAAATTAGCGTTGTTCATGGAGAAAAATATTTTTGTCAGAATCCGCTTAAAGAAACGAAAATCAACTACTTGAAAAGTAAGGTTGAATTTCATAAGACAGTTCTTAATTATAAAAAAAAATCCCTGACGGCTCGGCCTACAGGCACAGGTAGATTTCGAAGACGAAGACCGTGGGGCGAATGTTTATTGGGAATTGCAGAAGAAAGACCTATTTGACATGCTGCGGCAGTTGGGAGTGCCCACTTCGAAATATACCTCTGCCTGTAGGCGGAGCCAGCAGGGATTTTTTTTTTCATACAAGAATTGGTCTTATAAAAAACTTGTCAATATAAAAGTTGTAGATAATATTAAGAAGATTTATAATAAATTTAAGTGAATTTGATATCTTGCGAGTTGGCGAAGTTATGAGTTTTTTTCTTCTGAAACCCCTATTAATCCCCCCTCCCCCTCCTTGGGGGCATTTTTAATGAAATCAAAAATCTGTCATACCTAAATTTTTGGCCCTTTTCCTAGAAGTAATAATATCTTGAAACGGATTCGATATGTATCAAAATTAAGAAGTTATGGGTTTTCTTCTGTTTTCACAAAAAGCCACCCCATTTGCCCCTTCCCCTTGGTTTGATTTTCCCCACTAGCAAAGTTGACAGAGATTTTATGCCACTTAATTTTATGTATCAGCTTGGAAGAGATTAGTGCAGAATTATGGAAGTTATCGTGTCCATAAAAAAGTGATATAGTTAGATAGATAAAGTTTTGAACTGGGGGTTGGTTTTGGGTTTTGGGAGTCATGATCGGTGTAGATCTGCAAAAATTTTTCAGAAATTCCAACTTAGGGGAGAATGTATAATAGGTAGTATTTCTTACGAAATCTACCTAAAAGGCAGTTTAATAAGGCAGTTCTTTATATTAAAAACGTTTTGTATACTTTATCTTTACAAAATATTGGAATTAATAAAGTAGTTCTTAATATTAAAAAAAAAAAAAAAAACTTTTGTATTCTTCATCTTTACAAAATATTGGAAAGCATTTATTCAAATTATCATTATCAGGTGCTACCGTGTCTCACCAACATTTGTTTAGGCCGGGGAACAAGTGGAAATTAGTAGATAAGAGACCTCCTGAATATAATGGTGGGGGTATTATCTGATTTCAAGGTCGCTCTGCTATCGTCATGATATGCTTTTGTTAAATGAGGAAAACCATTGCCTTGAGGAAAGTAAATTTGCATTCTCAGAAATATTTCCTAATTAGTACTCGTGAGTAAAGAGAGATTAACTCTTTACTCTGAGACATGTGTGCCCCACCAGTAGCTGAGAGGTTCTGCTCTCAGCCACTGGTAGACGGGCTGGTAAACGGTAAAGCTGGTAGACGGGAGGTGCTGGGTTCAAACCTCTGTCGCGCTCGTCGACCTAACCGTTCGGAGTTTTTCGTGGTTTTCTTCGAAACTTTCCGTAAATACGGGTTAGGATCGCTTAGTAAGATCCCCAAGGAAGGCACTTCCCCCCTAGGGCCTATATCCCTCGAGTAGATAATTGGCCGTCATAAATCAACCAACCAACTGAGACATGTGCTCAAACTTTCTTCATCAGCTGGCTTCTCCATGGAACTATAAATACTATTTAATTAGTTCCATGGGCTGCTCATGTTGTTTGACCGCGATAAGCCACCCCTGTACCATGAGCTCAACCAATTGTTCTTATGAATATCTATTATAAGACATGGTGCGTGATAAATATCTTAGCTTATCGTTATCACGTAACTAAGATTCATCATATTCAGGCATGTGGTAAATAATTGCACGAGTCGATTTCATGTGTCATTTACACCGACAAGGAATTCCTTTCAAATGAGAACTGCCAAATTTGCTGAAGAAAAAAAGTCTCGCTTTAGTCATAAAAATCATGTAATCGAAATATTAGCAGCTAAATTGCAGTAGAAAAACTAGAATAAAATGTTGGTTCAGCTTTGCATTCAAAATTTCATGCCATACCAGAAGTTAATAAAGCTTACCTAATAAATTATTTTTTTAAATGACTACTATCCATGTTTTTCTTATTGTAGCGATACAATGGCACACTGTTGCAAATACTATCTCAGGTACATATTTTTGCAAAGTGTCATTTTGAGTTAATATTTGTTATTCACTTATTCAGTTAGACCTTGATATAAATTAGTGCTGAGATTAGGTTTTCGTGTACATCGCCGAACAGGTGGTGCTGCTATGTTGCATTTTTGCATTCTAAAATGTATAATTAAAAAAATACGTGACGGCTTGGCCTACAGGCACAGGTAGATTTCGAAGACGCAGACCGTGGGGCGCCTGTCTATTGGGAATTGCAGAAGAAATTACCTTTTTGCCATGATGCGGCAGTTGGGACCACCCACTTCGAAATCTACCTGTGTCTGTAGGCAGAGCCAGCAAACATTTTTTTTCCTGCAAGGGTTGGTCCTATGAAAAACTTGTCAATATAAAAGTTGTAGATAATATTAATAGGATATTAATAATAAATTTAGGCGGATTTGATATCTTGTGAATGGACGAAGTTATGACTTTTTTTCTTCTTAAACCCTTGTCTCCCCCTCCCCCCCCTTAAGGCCATTTTTAATTATATCAAAAATCGGTCATACATTAATTTTCTTCACTTTTCCTAGAAGTAATAATAACTTTAAATAGATTCTATACGTATCATAATTAAGAAGGTACTGGTTTTTCTCTGTTTTCACAATTTCCCCCCCCCCCCCACACCTTGTTATCGTGAATATAAAAAAGTGATATAGATAGATAGATAGATAGATAAAGTTTTGAACTGGGGGGTGGTTTTGAGTTCTGGGAGTCATGATCGGCGTAGATCTGCAAAAAATTTCCAGAAATTCCAACATAGGAGAGAATGTAATAGGTAGTATTTCTTACGAAATCTACCTTAAAAATACGCTTTTTGAAGTATTAACATGTATTAGATAGAAGAAAGTTTTGGGATTGGCATCATCCCACCAGTTTTCTAAGCAGTGGCTGAAATTTCATTATAAAAGACATTTCATTACTCGTAGTTTCTGCAATTGTAAGAGGTGCTAATGGAGAAAACGACCTTGAAAGAGCGGATGATAATTTGAACGGAGCGGTTTTTTGTACACTGTCTGGGAGGAAAATTGTTTGATTTTAGTTTCCATATCAGATATTATCGATGAAATTCTCAGCTGGTCTAAAGTTACACTTCATTTTTGAATTAATTTTTGGAACTGCGAAGCAACACAGGTGTTTGTTTATAGTGATATGCCTTTTTTTTTTTTTTTTTTTCGAGTTTATTTTGCACATTATATAATTCTAAATTCAGGAACACTTTGAATTTTTTTTTCCCCAATAGTCTTTAAAGTTGTTCTCCAATCAAAACTGACTACTTTCTGACACATTTTTAAATTCACCAGTGGACCTGCGCAAGGATTTCGCACTGCAGTCTAATATTTTTTAGCCATATCTAATTTTTCTGAGATGCAGGTTTAAACTTCTAAAGAAAAAATAAGGATAAAAATATCTGCAAACAACATTCGTCATGCCAGAATATCATCTCATTTATTCCACAAAAGTTTCACTAAAAACTGATCGAAGATAGCAAATGGCACGCGTTAGAAAAATAAATAACAATCATATTTTAACTGCATTCACAGCCCCCTGAATACTAGGCCTGCGCGCTGACACAAAAATGGCGGCTGTCGTAGGCGGATTATTTTCAGCGTTTCTACGGTCTCTCGAATTCGAACACCAATAATTTTTAAAAGTTTTCTTTTCTTTATTTTTCTGAGATCAAATAATTCAAAGAAAACTTTTAGAAATTACTGGTGTGTAAATTCAGGAAACTGTACAGACGCTTAAAAAAATCTGCCTACAACAACTGCCAGTTTTGTGTCAGCGCTCAGGCCTAGTATTCAGAGGGTTGTGCTGCATTAGAGGATGACGTCGACGTCACTCGCTTCGGGAAAACTGAGAAAAAAACCTTTCATTTCTTTTATATTATGAAAACAATGCTGATTTAAATTTTACTTAACTACAATTTTACTTCGATCAATCGATGGTGTTTATTTCTTCTAAACATTTCATTTTTTCTTTTTGATCATAAATATAAAACAAGCCCATGCGCTGTTATCACACTTTGTTGTACTAATTACATATTCTACGCATTATGTATTACGTAAATAATGTACTCTTATTACGTAAACCACGGTTGTACTATTTTTTTTTTTTTTTATAATCATTGTTGAGAATCACATAATGCGGTATTTTATTTTTGTGGCAACACTAATTTGAGGAAAATTTTTCATTTCATTTATGAAACAATGTCGATTTCATTTTTAATGAACAGCAATTTTTAATCCAAAAACATGTTTTAACGAAAGGTGAATGTACTATGTCAGAAGCCTGTTTAAAATCATTTCATATGGTATCTCATTTATCGTTCTGTGTTTTGTATTTGCTTAGAAAAAGGGGTGTTGACAACAGAAATAATATATATGATTTTTGTTCTCAAACGCCTGAAATTAAACAGTTGTTCTTATTCAGGGACTATGTAATCGATCCGTTTTTCCAATTTTTCGGTAAAGGCAGAAGATTTTTCAGAAATGGCTGTCCAAGGTAGCGTTTTAAACCTGATTTCCCAACACCTCGATGCTGGAAAGGTAAAAGAAAAACTGTTGTCCCGAGACAAGAATCACTTTTAACTCAAGTTGTAATTCATTTATCGAAAATAGAAACGAACTTCGATTACAAATCAATTCTATAATCGTGCCTGCAAATGACATGCTTTTATGTTTAAAAATGAGTCAGAAAACGTGTCAGGAATTTTCGCCTTGTTGAATGAATATAGTGCTTCATTTATATATATATATATATATATATATATATATATATATATTAATGATAAAATATATATATTAATGATTAAATATATATATTAATGAAAGTGAAACATTACCGTATCCGTAACACCAACAAAAACTATGAAATTATGAATTAGTATGTAATAATTAATTGACAACGATAGTGTTCCCCAACACTCTGAATATAGATACCATATACTTATTTAAAAGAAGAAGAAATTAAATTAAAAATTGAATGAATGAAATTTGTGGAATTTAGACAGAATTTTCAAGTCCCAAATGCCTAAATACCACAAATAAAATGTGTGGTTTCATCATCATATTTGTCATAACATTGCTAAAGAATATGATTTTGGGACTACCACATCATAACAAAGAAAAAACCTGTGAAAAAATCATAAAGTTCAAAAAATAAAAACAATATTAAAAAGGAAAGAAACCCTACCCACAATAAAGAGAAAAAAACAGTGAAATTTAATTATAAAGTTAGAAATACAATTGGATCAAAAAGGATATTGGGGCACATCAGTAACCAGATATAGGAGCGTCACTAAACACAGGCAATGAATTGCAAAAATTCATTACATGTTGCCAAAATAAGTTTTAAAAGATGATTGACCATGGAATATTATTGTACAGCAACACAAACCATAGTGCTGCCATCTATGAGAGAATTGTGAATATGCTATGATTTAATAAAAGCAGTGGATGAAAATTAATAGTTAAAAATTAAACCAAATACTATCTAAAGAATGATAACAATTAGTCAAATAATAAATAAATATAATTAAATAATAAATAATAAATAAAATATCCAACTACATTAAAATAAAAATGGATGTATTAATGAAAAATTCTATGTTAAAAAATGAGAAGTAAAATGGTAAAATTAATAATTATTGATTAATGCTACAGAAAAATACCAAGAAATGACATAGCCACAATTAAATAGCTTTGCCAAAAATGCAACATCACATAAGTTAATTTAAAATCAAATTAAAATAATAAATTATTTGAATTAAGAGGCTAAGGATTTAAAATTAATATTAATTAAATATTGAAATTAATTAGTTACATATAATGTTTCTGCAAACATTGTTAAAAATTAAATACACATGATATAAGTGGATAGGGTAAGAACATTTAATAAAAATTAATACATGTATTATATTAGCATTTAAGAAAGTTTACATTATATTAGAAGTTAATATGATATTGTCCATCGTGGGCATTAATGTAAATACAATGCCTCATCGGCAGTGGGTATGGTATAAAAATAACAGCCATGTTATGGAACGAAAATTATGTAGGGTAAAACAGTGCAAAAAGTGGCAGTGGGTTTCGGCCAGAGTGTCGCAATGCATAAATCAAATGCAATCATTCCAAAGCATATTGCAAACACTCCCCCACCGGACCCTACGCCATATTAACCAGTATATCGCAGTGGCAATAAATAGCTGAATTAAAACAGATACATGTAAAATACAGTAGAAAATAAGTATCATTTTGTACCCAAACCTGAACCACATAGCCATAAAACAAATCAAAATCTAGTGGCCAACCAACACATTGTACATAGGATTTTGATTTAGAATCAGTTGTGAAAGTTCCACTCTTAAATTCACAACTTTTATGCTTTCTTGTGCGTAACATCACAAAATCTCGATTCCTGGAATTTTTTTTTTTTTTTTTTTTTTTTTTTTTTTTTAGTGGTATGGAAAACCTGGAAAAGTCAGGGAAATCCATTCGTTGCTGATCTGGAATAGACACCCTGTAATTAGGTGCTGATGATGACGATTTTAAAAACAGGCGCCTACTGGCCGAACCTGGTAGCCCAGACGTGTGCCTGGCGAAGGGTTAATGCTTCTATTTTTCAAAAATTATGATTAACATTAAAATATACAGATAATTTAAATATATAGACTTTATGCGTATGTGTGAATGGTTCTTCCATTTAATAAAGTAGTCTCAAGCGGTGTTTCCAGAAACAAAGTGTTTCGTGGCACCAAGCTGAGTCCTTGCAATAAGTTTTAATTGAGCTGATGAAATAAAACTATTGTTTTTACAATTCAGTAGGCATTGTGAGCCGACCGTCTTAAAATACCTCACTTGATGAAAGAGTGTGAAAGATGATTGATTGACACTTAAGGTGTTCGACTACGTTCTCGGGATCGGGATGTAACACTCTTAAGAAAATACGTGAAATGAACGAATATTTCAGTTGACTCTATTTCGTTACAACCCGAACATTTCCACTTTAATTTTGCCCGCCACTTTGATCCGTAGTTTTCCAATTTCTCCTCGGAAAATTAACATTTTTAGCTTCTTTTATCCTGTATGCTCTTCTTGAAGGATGTTTTCTTTTCTTTTTTTATTTGACAAAATGTTTCTAATATATATATATTTAATTTTATGTTTTAAGTGCTAAAAATCTAAGTGAAGCAGACGATTTGTAAATAAGATTTTAATATTTGAATCGGGACTAACAATCTATATTAGAACTATTTCGTCAAATAAAAAAGAAAGAAACATCCCTCAAGAAGAGAATACAGAAAACAAGTAATATAATTTTTTTTTAAAGTCAATTCCTACTTTTTAATCATAAATATATAAAATAAACCCGTGCAGCATGAATGTCTCACGTTATCTTTATTGAACATTATTTTATAATCATCGTTGCGGTATTTCATTTCTGTGGCATCACTCATTTGAGATAAATCTTTTATTTCATTTATGAAAACAATGGGAGGAATTTTTTTCTCCCATTTAAAATTAAAATTAATTAATTAAATTTAATGAATGAATATTTGAAAAAACTGTATTAACATAAAGTGTCATCCACTATAAGTTTAAAAAAATTTATTTGAACTTGAGTGGATGAATAGAAAATGTTTTATTAACGATTGAAAATTTGAACAAGATATATATAGAGAGCTAATAGTGTGAGCTAATAGTAGGAATTTAAAAAGATTTTTAATTTTCTGAAGAGAAATGTGAAAAATACGGATGCATTCAAAGCCTGTATCTTTTAATCTCAGCAAAAATGGCTCCAAAAATAAATTTGATTTTCATTCTCTCACTCTGTTTATGTCATTGGCATATCAAATCACGTGATTAACAAACGTCACATAGAACGTCAAATTTACAACACAGTGTGAATGGAAAAAATGCGAAACAGGAATTACTTCACCGATGCTGTAATTTTTTACAGCAGAAGGAGAAGTATTATAATACTTCTCCTTCTGCACTATATTTCATAGCTCTATCTGCACTATATTTCATAATTCAAGCACTATAGTGCTTGAATTTTACAGAATTTTTTTACAGTGTAGGTTTAACATTAGACAGTGGGATTTGCTGTCTGACTGATAGCAGTACGGCCAACTCTAGCTCTAATTACATATTCCTTTTCTTCCTTTAAAATAGTTTGTTAAATTCTTTTTATAATTGGTCTGCTTCACTTAGATTTTAACACTTAAAATATAAAAACTAGTCGTTGGGGGCCACCGTAATACTTACCCATCATGGATATGCATAATGTAAAATATTAAAATAAAAATGTGTAAACTACTTATAAAATGCATTGCAATTCAAATAAAATCGTGGCTTGATGACCGTCATAAACTTTAAAGGCTCGATTACTGAATTGCTTGAAAGAGGTTTTTCCTTATAACTCCAAAAATAATAATCCTATTAACTAGCGGTTTATTGCATCTGATTAAGCGTCAAATTTCCAATTAAAATATATCTTTGAAGTGAAATTTGGATGAAATACAGGGTCATGAAAAATCGAAGCGTGTGGAAAATAGGATTCCAAATATCTCGGCAACTAATTATCCGATCGACTTCATACTTTATGCAAAATTTATGTTTTTTTTTATTGACTTTTATATTCATTTCTTAAAATAAACAATTTCGAAAATTTTTATATACCTTTTATCAGAACGAATATTTCGAGAGTCCGAAAAAAATAGTTCCGGTTAATCGAGGTTATTGAAATGAAATAGGCTTCTTCCTATTATTACATACTAAGTACATACAAAATTGCAAGTCTCTATCTCATTTTTTTCGGGAGATAGAGCGTTTACAGACACACACACAGACACACAGACGGACGGCAAAATTTTTTTTCTAAAAATATGTTTTTCGGAATCTCCAGTGTCTGAAACGTGTAAATCCGTCAAAAATTTTTTTTCGATTTACAAAACGATTACAAGACTTACCCTCTACGTATGATGGGTAAGTAATACGTGTTTATTTTAGAAACATTTTGTCAAATAAAAAAAAAGGAAAGAAACATCCTTCAAGAAGTACATACAGAAACAAAGAAGTAAATATTTTTAATTTTCGGAGGAGAAATTAAAAAAAAAAAAAAATACAGATGCATTCTAAGCCCATAGGTCTAACATTACAGTGGGATTTGCGGTCTGACTGATAACAGTACGGCCGACAATGGCTCTAATTACACATTCCTTTTATTCCTTTCAGGGGTCGATGCAGGTTTTTTTTTTCTTGGGGCCCATTTTGTGAAAATTAAAGGTTATTTTTGTGAAATTTATTATATTTTTGTGAAAAATACCATTTTGTAACAAAAGTTGAAATCCAGTTACTCAAAATCGAACCGAACATTTATTAACAAAAACTTTTTAAAGTCATTTTCATGAAGTTTTCCTTTCTGGTGAACTTGTTTGTTTACAAATTACACATTTTAAAAATGTCACAAAATAAATTAATTAATAAATAGTAAGTTTTTATGGAATAGAATTTTGTGAAAGGGCCTATTTTATTAAAAGGAATTTTGTGAAGGGCCCCATTTTGTCATATTGATTTTTGTGAAGGCGCCCATTTTATTAAATTGATTTTTGTGAAGGGGCCCTAAATAGGCCCCAAATTTTGCCTGGATCGACCCTTGCCTTTAAAAGAATTCGGTTAAAAAAATAAAAAATAAAGTTTACATCTCATTTGCTTTAATTTGAAAAATAGGGATATAATTTAGATACAGCCCCTAAATTTTGCTCATTTTAAAATAATTAATTTCTCAGAAACTAATCGCAGGAATTTCGTGAAAATTTGTAGTTAAGCTAATTGAAGGGTGTAGTATTTATTTATGGTATCAAAATTGGGTGTTGCTACAGGGTATTAAAAAAAAAAGTTTGGGTTTGTTTTGGTATGTAGATGGCTCCCTAAGCAAATTTTATATACATCATTTAAATGTAGTGTTTATTCTCAATCGTTTGGTACCAGTAACTTTCTTCTACAATAATTTGTTGCAGAGTTAGTAGGGCATGTTTACTTTATTTTTCATATACCTTCCTTCACGAAGCAAGTAAAACTTTTGAGAGAGGGAATCATACGTATCCTTTCCCCGCGAAACATTCTTCTGCCAGAGATAAGAGAACTAACTGGCTGGAGAGAAATCACCTGATCGTGATTGCGTCACACTTAATTGTCTGGTGTGATGCTCTTGAAAAAAAGCCTGTCTCTGGGTTCATTGGGAGAAGAGCAGTAAATAAAATCGACCTCGCATTGTTGTGATGATGCAGTGGAGGGCTTCCCCTTTCAGATTATGGGTCTTAAAATGTCATTGAACGTGACGCCTGACACGTAAAGATTTTTTTAATTGTGTAAAAAGGCTTTTAAAGTACCAACGTATTGCTTAAGGCTGTACTCAAATCCAAATGAAATACTTTCTGACACAATTTTGAATCCATTTTTATTCGGAAACGGATGAAATTGGCAGGTGTTCTTATTCAGAAACTATGTCATCGAAACACGTTTTCCATTTTTTGGTAAAGGCAGAAAACTTTTCAAAAAATACTGTCAAAGTCGGCGTTTGGAATGGAATTTCCGGAGCGATGGCAAGAGAAGCGGTAAAAACGTGTCGTCACATCGCTTATAACTCGATAAGTAATCTATATATCAAAAAATGGAAAACTCATTTCGATTTCAAATCGCTTCATTAGTAAGGCCTGCCAATTGTATGTCTTTGCGTTAAAAAAGGAGTCAGAAAATGTGTCAGAAAGTTTCGCGTTGCTGAGCAGGTCATTTGAGAACCACCTGATAACACTACCGGTAGTGGTTATAAGCGATTCGTGTCACTTGACGACGGTTTTTTCTCCCTTCGCTAGCTCTCACGTCCGGAAATTCGGTTCAAAACGCCGAGTTTGACACTATTTTCTGAAAAATCTTTTGTGTTTATCAAAAAATGGAAAACGTCTTTCGATTACATAGTTTCTGAATAACAACACCTGCTAATTTCGTGCCTTTTCGAACAAAAATCAATTAAAAAATGTGCCTGAAAGTACATTTTCAGTCTTTTTAGGTAGATTTCGTAAGAAATACTACCTATTACATTCTCACCTAAGTTGAAAATTTTGAAAATTTTTTGCAGATCTACGCCGATCATGACTCCCAGAACCCAAAACCACCCCCAGTTCAAAACTTTATATATCTATCTATCTATCTTATCTATCTATGTCACTTTTTTCGGACCACGATAACTGAAAAAATTCTGCATAAATCTCTTCCAAACGGATACATAAAATCAAGGGTCATAAAATCTCGGTCAAGTTCGTGAATGGGCAAAATCGAACCAATGGGGGGGGGGGGGGGGCTTTTTGTGAAAACAGAAAAACCCTCATAATTTCTTTATTATTATACGTATCGAATCCGTTTAAAGTTATTATTACTTCTAGGAAAAGGGCCGAAAATGTATGTATGACAGATTTTTTATATAATTAAAAATGGCCCCAAGGGGGGGAAAAAGGGGGGTTTTAGAAGAAAAAAAATCATAGCTTCGTCAATTCACAAGATATCAAATCCGCGTAAATTTATTATTAATCCTCTTAGTATTATCTAAAACTTTTATATTGACAAGTTTTTTATAGGATCAACCGTTATAGCAAAAAAAAATTAAAAACAAAAAAATCCCTGCCGGCTCCGCCTGCAAACAAGTTATTTTTCGAAGTAGGCGGTTCCAACTCCCGCATCTTTTCGAAACTGATACATAAAATCAAGGGTCATAAAATCTCGGTCAAGTTCGTTAATGGGCAAAATCGAACCAGGGGGGATGGGGGGGGGGCTTTTTGTGAAAACAGAAAAAAACCCATAATTTCTTAATTATGATACGTATCGAATCCGTTTATAGTTATTATTACTTCTAGGAACAGGGCCAAAAACTTATGTATGACAGATTTTTGATATAATTAAAAATTGCCTATAGGGGGGGGGGGAAGGGGGGTTTTAGAAGAAAAAATTCATAACTTCGTCAATTCCCAAGATTTCAAATCCGCTTAAATTTATTATAAATCCTCTTAATATTATCTAAAACTTTTATATTGACATGTTTTTTATAGGACCAACTCTTATAGCCAAAAAAAAAAAAAAAAAAAAAAAAAAAAAATCCTTGCTGGCTCCGCCTGCAAACAACTTTGGTTTCGAAGTAGGCGGTTCCAACTGCAGCATCATCGCAAAAAGGTCATTTCTTCCGCAATTCCCGACAAACAGGCGCCCCGCGGTCTGCGTCTTCGAAATCTACCTGTGCCTGTAGGCCGAGCCGTCAGGGATATTTTTAGATTTGAGAAGAGCCTTTAAAAAGAAAAAAAAAAGCTGTAGTGATTTTATTCGACTTTTCAAATCTTGGTCTTTATGGCCAGAGAAAGAAAAAGGGGGGGGGGATTTTTATAAATTTGACACAATAGAATCTGGATTCGGACGTTGGACCTCCTCGTTTAGAGACTGGAGACGTTACCTCAGCGCTTGGTTTCATTGCCACAAAAATTTTCACTTATACATTGCACATTTCTTTTTAATGAATTTCCCTATAGAATCGATCACTAAATGGTGGATTAAATACTTAATCCGTCCACCGATTTTTACAAAAAATCTATACAATTTTTGCTATAGTGGTTTATAGTATACTTGCTGGACCGCCCGGCGCGCGTTGCCCCGGTCCGTGATAATAAATTTAAAAAAAAAAAGCATCAAGTTTTTATTATTTTATATCTTTAACCCGACTTTTAGTCCAGTAGAAATAGCGCAAAAAAGGGCCTTGCCTTACAAAAATTCGGGTAGTTCTGACTTTTGGGTATGTTGTAAAGGTTGACCCTCTAATAAAAAAACCAAGTTCTCGACCTTCTAGACCTTGTGCGTTTTTCACAATATTGAAAAAACCAATATTTTTCGGCACTTTTATCGATTTTTCTTAAATAACTCAATTTTAGTGCATTTTACAGAAAAAAGCACTGTAACCATTTTGTAGAGCATAAAATTCTCTACAACATGCAGTATTCAGGTTTGTAAATTGTCCAAATATGGGGTTAGATATACGGAGCCGGGAAAATAGGGTAAAATTTGCAAAAAATGCAAAAATCCACTAAAGACGTTAGTTTTTGCTTAATAACCTACTTTTAGTGCGTTTTAGAGACAAAAGCACTTTCAGCATTTTGTAGAGCATAAATTTTTCTACAATATGCAGTATTCATCTTTGTAAATTGTCCATATAGGGGGTAAGATACCGAGCCGGGAAAAAATGGTTAAATTTGGAAAAAATGTAAAAATCTACAAATGACGTTAGTTTTTGCTTAATAACCTACTTTTAGTGCGTTTTAGAGACAAAAGCACTTTCACTATTTTGTAGCGCATAAAATTCTCTACAACATGCAGTATTCATGTTTGTAAATTGTCCAAATAGGAGGTAAGATACGGTGCCGGAAAAAGGGCTAAATTTGGAAAAAATGTAAAAATCCACAAATGACGTTAGTTTTTGCTTAATAACCCACTTTTAGTGCATTTTAGAAACAAAATTGTCATAATCAACTTTTTAGACTAACTTTTCAACATCAACTTTTTACCCAAAAATCAGAACTACCCGAATTTTTGTAAGGTAAAATGCTATTTCTACTGGACTATTTGTATAAAATTATATTTTTAAATGAAAAATTCGCGAAAAAATATTGATATTTAGTGATAATGCGCTCATTTTCTTGTTTTTTCGCGTAGGGTTGTTTCATAGTTGTAAAATAAAAAGTTCTTTTGTCCGAAATCTTTGAAATCTTTATTGGTTATATTATATAAAACAGTTTTACAGCCCGTGTAAAAATTTCGTGAAAAAATGTTGTTATCGAGTTGTAAAAGAAATGTTTTCTTCTCGCTTTTTTGTTTGTATGTTTATTTTCGCGTCGGCTTCTTTAACGTAGCAATAAAATAATATAGTTCTCATCTTCCGAACTCTCTGACATTCCAATCGGTTATAAATATAACTGTATCCAAGTTCTCTTTAAAATTTTGAGAAAAAATATGCATATTTAATAGTTAAAAAAAAACTTTCAACGCAATGGCCATATTACGCCATCCGTTTTCAATCTCTCTAGGCTAAACAGGTGGGGGCTAAACACGTTTCTAAGTGGAGTAGCCTTAAAAAAAATTTGAAGCATGCGCAATGAGACCATTTTCGTGGGGAAAAAAGAATGTGGAATTTGACAGAATGCGCTTTTCGATTTAAATATATAGATTCGCCAAATGGGAGCTTAATCGGAAGAACCGTTTGGGAGTTATTGTGTTCATACTCACACACATAAATAATTGATTACAATACTTTCCTTAACATTATGCTTTCGGAATGTAAATTATCAGTGATCTTTCATGCAGAATAGTTACGCTGGAATAGTCCAATTCGTGTAAAGTCCTGAAAAACTAAATCAATCAATAAATATCAAATTTAAACGCTTTGTTTTGCCACCATCAAATTAAAATGATGCAAGTAGATTCCTTTAATTTTTTGCATATTATTCAGCACTCTGTACTGGAAAATTGTAAAACAATCGCGTGCGAAACTATTTTAATTATGCTATTTCAAAATACGCCGCAAGCAGGGTTCGTGATTTTTTTTTACTTTAAAAAAAAAATCAAAATAATCTGTTTTTTTTTTTAAATTTAAATCGGATTTTTTTTTTAATCGGATTTTTTTTTATCGGATTTTTTTATAATTTAAATCAGATTTTTTTTTATTTAAATAGAATTTTTTATAATTTAAATCGGATTTTTAAAAAAATTTAAATAGGATTTTTTTATTTAAATCGGATTTTTTTTTATTTAAATCAGATTTTTTTTCATAACCTCACACAATATTATTATTCTATATGACTTTTCTTTTAATTTATAAAATAGAAATTATACACACACACATGCATGTTATAGTATTACCAATATATATTAATATTTTTGCACAATTTACATAAATGATTAAAAAGTAACATTTTAGGATATCAAAGTATTTCATTACACAAAATGAATGAAAAACTACGAATCATGTCAAAAATCAATTTAACCGTAAGTATATTTTAGTTAAAATAAAAATAACTGCAGCACATAAAATTTTTAAACAATTTTGGAAGCAAATAAAGATGTTAACTTTTGTTTTTTGTTAAAGTGCTGGTACAGAAAAACGAGTTTAGCAGCTTTATCAGTTCCTAAGAGATTCCTAATTTTTTAATGTATTAAATCAACAGCAGAAAACAATCGTTCTACTGAAGCAGATGAAACTATTGCAGTAAAATGCTGGTTGATCACATGAATTCTGTAAGTTTTTTTAGTATCATCCTTTTCGATAACTGTAACATCTGCCTTCCACCATTCTAAATGACTCTGAGTTATTTCACTATATTAGATTCAAACAAAAATTTATTGAATAGCCCGTATTTTTCTTCAAACTTTAATAGGCATCACCAAAGTACAGTATTTCACTTTACCAAACAATAATGCTGACATTTTCTCAGAGCAAAAATATGGAGCTTTTCTAAATACTAAATAATAGGCAAGTAAATATCCCTATATTTAATATATTCCTCAGGTGTCTATCCACCTGGATAACCTGGAAAAGTTAGGGAAATTCATATGGACTGGAAAAGTCAGGAGAAAGTCAGGGAAATTTACAATTTCTGACAAAAAGTCAGGAAAATTTGAAAATTCTGAGAAAAAGTTAAAAAAAAAAAATTAAACTTTCAAAAAACAAAAACAAAAAAGGGAAATTTTTTCTGATTATAAAACTAAGGATTTGAAATTGCAGTGCCATTAAAATCAAACTTTGCTCTTTATAAGTACTGTAAAGAGTATTTCAAAATAATTTTGTCTACTCCATTTCAGTCTTCCTTTGTAACTCAGATTTTCCAGTTCCAGTTTCACTGAAACTTTCTACTGAATGTTGTAGGATTGATTAGGTGTTTCACTCTGCTTACTTATCTTTGTTTGGGAACTGAACATTTGTTACCTTAATTTGTTGAGTATTTATTATTTGTATTAAAATATGTCAAAGCAATCTGTATTTAACTGTGACTGATGTGATAAAGAATTTCATCCTGATTAGATAAAATGGGTAGAACCTGATGTTAAAAGTGTGTATCTGCAAAATGTTTAGCATGTAAAATGTTCAACAATTTCTAGATTTTACAGAAATTTGTTTAGCACTTCAGTAGTTTGTGCTTCAGAATCAGTTGTGAAAGTTCCACTCTGAAATTTACAACTTTTCAGATTTTTTGTGTGTAACATCACAAAATCTCGATACATGGAATTTTTTTATTATTGGCATGGAAAACCTGGAAAAGTCAGGGAAGTTCGTTGCTGATCTGGAATAGATACCCTGATTCCTGCTTAAATTTCCTTACAGTTTCAAAGTATATTTTACAATTTGATTCAAATGAAATTTGAAAGCAATTTTTCTAAACTTTATATTGTAGTTTACTTTTTGATAAGGATTAAGCTTTATATTTCTAAAAATTGTTTGATTATCTGAATTATATATAAATAAATTATATTGAAGTACATTATTATGTTTGTTTACATCTTGAATTTATTTAAAAATAATTAAAACAAGTTGGAAATTGTACGTCAAACGTGGCGCGTTCGTACTATAGCTAGTCATATAAATATTCCGATCTTGATGATTTTTAATTCTGTGAAATGAATTATATCGTCTGCAGATTCATTTCTATTATAAAAATAAGTATCTCGGTCGCTTGACGATTAAACTTCGGAATCTACTATAACAAGAAAGCACCTATTAAAAAAAAATAAATAAAAAATAAAAAATAAATTTCTTAATAAATGTTTTTATTAATATTTTTTAAAGTTTTGATTCGATTTTTATAAAATTTGAAATGTCACGACAAAATTCTGCAAAGATAATTGTTAGTGTTATTTTCTCGGTAGTCAGTAATTTTGCGCTTTCTAAAGCAATATAAATTATAAATTTAACTTTCGGAACAAAAGATAGGTAAGATATTTGCTTACCTCTATTTTCCAGCAATCGTCCTCACTATACCGCTAGGCCATGATCACCAGAATTTGTATTAATCCTTTTTGTTTAGCACACACACACTATATAATCCTTGGTATTCCATGAGACTGATTAAGTAATGTTAAAATATTATTAATTAATAAAACATATTCATAATACTGTTAAATTATTTAATTTACATAGCTTACATTTAATAGTTACATAAAATTTAGTTTTAAACATTATTTCAATTTAAGTTTAAGGGAAAACGACATAATGTCCGTTTCCATCGCGAATTAAAAAGAATCTCTTAAAGTTCTATAAAACAGAGATGCAACAGTCTTAGTCCTTATATAGTGACATCATTTTTAAGTTTTTTCATTGGATGGTAATGACGTAAAGTCAATTTACGTCACTAATACGTATTTTAGTCTTTCACTTCCTTGTTCAGAGCACGTGCTGTAAAAACCTCTTCATCTTGCATTAGGCACTTTCATTTCCTGTTTGAAATTCTAGATAATTACTTTTTATCGGGATGAGTTTTTAAATGATGTAAATAAACTGTCATAGAAATTAATTCCGGATATTAATCTTTTGATATATTACCAACAATCTCCTCCTTAATCTCTGGAATTTGATTTCTTAAGTTTAAGTTATTTCTGTGAATTTCAAAGATAGGTTTGGGAGTGGGCTTGGTTAGGATGTCCGCTATCATGTTCTTTGATTCACAGTAATTTAGATTAATTGTGCCATTGTCCTTTAGGTGTTTAATGGAATGATACCTTATATCAATGTGTTTCGTGCGACGGGTGTATTTTTCTGATTCGATCATTTTTATGCAGGACTGGTTGTCCTCATGCATAGTTATGGGTAATGTCTGTTCTAAGTTAAATTCTTCTAAGAGTCTAATTAACCATAAAATTTCTTGTGATGCATTTGCTGCTGAAATATACTCGGCTTCAGCACTTGACATGGCTATGCATGATTGCTTTTTGCTGATCCATAAAATTGGGTTTTTCCCTAATAAAAATAGGTTTCCGCTGGTGGACTTTCTAGTTTGTACGTCTCCAGCCCAGTCTGAGTCACAGTATACTTCAAGAGTTGGTTGCTTTGTTGTATTTATTTCTAATTTAAAGTTTTTAGTGTGATTTAAATAGGAAATCACTCTTTTAGTTGCTTTCCAATCCTTCTGTGAAGGGTTTTCGTTTTTTCTACTTAGGATGTTAATCGCAGCTGAAATATCTGGTCTTGTGACAGTTGAGATATATAAAAGTGCGCCAATTGCCTTCCTATAATCGATGTTGTTTGGCAATGGTATTTCTTCGTAATCAAAATTTAAATAGCCTGTTTCCATGGGCGTTTTGTATGGTTTCGCATCTTCTAATTTAAATTTTCTAACAAATTCTTCAATTTTACCTTTTTGATTCAGTTTATATCCTTCGTTTGTTTTTTCAATTTTAATCCCTAGGTAGTAGTTTAATTGACCTAAATCCTTTAGTTCATATTCAATCTTAAGTTTTTGTATAATTTCTTTAATTTCATTTTCTTTTGCTGATATTAATAAATCGTCTACATAGACGATAATATATGCTTTACTGTTTTTAGTATTACGTATGAATAAACACGTGTCTGATGTTGATGGTTTGAAATTTAACTTTTCTAATGATTCTGAAATTTTTATGTGCCAGGCTCTAGCTGCCTGTTTTAAGCCGTATATAGCCTTATTTAATTTGCACACTTTGTTTTCATGATTAGGTTTGACATAGCCTTCCGGCTGAGTGATGTATATATCCTCATCTAAATTTCCATACAAAAATGCTGTTTTTACATCGACATGATTTACATCTAGTTTATGATAGGCGGCGGCTGCTAAAAAAGTTCTAATTGTAGTATGTGAAACCACTGGAGCAAAAGTTTCATAGTAATCAATACCAAAATTTTGCGAATAGCCTTTCGCCACTAAACGCGATTTATATTTTTGTATTTTTCCTTTATCGTCTAATTTTGTTTTGAAGAGCCATTTCGAACCTATTATTTTTGTATTTGGCGGGGGGTCAACTAATGTCCAAGTTTTATTTTTGTTGTGAGATTCTATCTCCTCCTGTGTCGCTTTGATCCAGTTTTCTTTTTCTACTGGGTTTTCCATGTTTATTATTTCCTGCCAATTTTTCGGTTCATTAATATTTTCATCTTTAACCATATAAATTAGTCTATCTGGGGGAACCCCTTTATTTACTCTATCTGATCTTCTTGGTTCGGTTTGGTTTAGTTCAGATTCATTCTGATTATCATTTTCATTTGAAATTTCGATTTTTATCAGATTTGGGTTTTCCGATTTTTCGTTTTCGGCATTAGTGTTTTCATCTAAATTTAGTTCTAGCCGTTTTTCTTTATTTGAATTTATCGGATAGTTTTCTAAGAACTTCACCGTTCTGGCTATAGTGATATCTTTGCCGCTCGTATAGATACGATATCCTTTGGAATAATTATCGTATCCCACGAAGATCCCTTCTACTGCTTTATTATCTAATTTCTGTCTTTTTTGCTTGTTAATATATGCATAAGCTTTGCAGCCAAAGACTCTTAAATATTTTAGATTTGGTCTTCTGTTTGTCCATAATTCATATGGAGTTTTTTCGTTGGCTTTAGTCGGCAGTCGATTTTGTAGGTGATTTGCGGTGCATATCGCCTCTCCCCAGAAATGTAATGGTAAATTAGAGTCACTTAACAATGTTCTTGTCATTTCAATTAATGATCTATTCTTTCGTTCAGCAATACCATTCTGGCTGGAAGAATATGGTACTGTTAGCTGTCGCTTAATTCCATTTTCTTTTAGAAAATTATCAATATTAGAATTTTTAAATTCTTTGCCATTATCAGTTCTGAGTTCTGTAGGCTTTTTGCCAAACTTATTGTTGACCAGTGCAACATATTCCTTTAATTTTTCAAATACCTCACCTTTATTTTGTAGTAGATAAATTATAGTAAATCTAGAGTAATCGTCTATGAAGGTTAAAAAGTAATTTTTTCCCCCTATTGTTGGAGTTTGAATAGGACCACACACGTCTGAATGTACTAATTGCAGAATTTTATTTGCTCTCAATTCCGTTTTCTTTGGGTAAGGTGCGTCAGTTAATTTTGCTTTAATGCAAGGCTCACATTCGGTGCTATGGGAACAATTATTTATGTTTATTCCGCATGCTAATTCCTTCGTCATTAATTCTTTAATCGACGCGACATTTTTATGTCCTAATCTTCTATGCCACAGTTCTATGCAATTTTTATTTTTGCAATTAGTTATCATGTTTACAAAATTTTCATCTGTGTTTATGTTTGTTTGCTGAATTTCATACAGATTATTTTTTCTTATCCCTTCTAAGCGTATTGATCCTTCATATTCTAGAAAACATTGATTATTTTCAAATGTAATTTTGCATCCGTTTTTCGTAGCTTTAGCTACCGAAAATAAATTTGTTTCAATTTCCGGTACTAGTAGAACATCCTTTAATGTTATTTCATGTGTTCTACCGTCGGATGTTATTGTGGTAATATTTACATTACCTGAACCATAGGATTTTAATTTATTGCCGTTGGCAATTACGACGTTGGTATGTTCTTTATTTGTAAATTCATAAAATAAATTTTCATTATTTGAAATATGGGAGGATGAGCCAGAATCGATAATCCATGCGTTATTTTTCGATTTGTTCGTTAAAAATGCGCAATTTTTCTTTTCTTCGGTTCCGAAATAAGCTGTGCTTTTTTCTTTCGGTTTATTTGAGTCCGCGCTTCTTAAATTATTTTCGTCTTTTTGAAAGACTAGCGAAGAAGAGAAATGTTTTTTGTTGTTTTGTTTAAAATTATTTGTTTTATGTTTGTTATGCCAGCAATTAACTGTGTTGTGATTTTTTAGTCTACAAATCGTGCAGTATTTTTCTTCTTTTTTAAAACCTGTGGTTTTAAATTTTCTTTCAGCTCTAAAGGCTTTGTTCGAATTATCACTGTTATTAGAATGCTCGTTTCTTTTATTAAATTCGTCTGTTAATTTACTCTTTATAAATTCTGGAGTTAATTCGTCTTCCTGTCTGGCTTCTAATGCGGTTATGAGGGTGTCGTATGAAGGAGGTAAAGAGCAGAGCAATAATGCTGAAATATGATTTGCTTTAATTTCTTCGCCTATGGCTGATAACTTATCAATAATTTCTAATATCTTTGTTATATGAGTTATCATGTTGCCTCCTTCTGATAATTTCGTTCCGTAAAGTCTCCTGAGGAGAAAGAGTTTGCTAGAGAGATTTGATCTCTCATGGATGTTTTTAAGCGTGTTCCATGTGTCCCGTGCATTCTGTAAATGCTTAATATGGATGATTTGATTATCCTCAATACTTAAATTAATCAAGGCTCTTGCCTTTCTATCTTTCTTCGACCATTCCGGGGTTATTGGATTAGGTGGGTCGTCTGTGACAACTTCAAAGAGCTCTTCTGTTATCAAGAGCATCTCCACCTTGAATTTCCAGTTTGCATAGTTACTGGAATTTAATTTTTCAATTATACTTCCTTCTTTGAAGGTTGCCATTTTTCTAATTTAGAATATATCTAAAATTAATTAATTTCTTTTAAGTATTCGAGGATTCTAGGACACTTTTTTTTATTTTTATTTTTTTATATACTTTAGAATTTTTCACGTCTCAGAATCTTTGTTAGTGTTATTTTCTCGGTAGTCAGTAATTTTGCGCTTTCTAAAGCAATATAAATTATAAATTTAACTTTCGGAACAAAAGATAGGTAAGATATTTGCTTACCTCTATTTTCCAGCAATCGTCCTCACTATACCGCTAGGCCATGATCACCAGAATTTGTATTAATCCTTTTTGTTTAGTACACACACACTATATAATCCTTGGTATTCCATGAGACTGATTAAGTAATGTTAAAATATTATTAATTAATAAAACATATTCATAATACTGTTAAATTATTTAATTTACATAGCTTACATTTAATAGTTACATAAAATTTAGTTTTAAACATTATTTCAATTTAAGTTTAAGGGAAAACGACATAATGTCCGTTTCCATCGCGAATTAAAAAGAATCTCTTAAAGTTCTATAAAACAGAGATGCAACAGTCTTAGTCCTTATATAGTGACATCATTTTTAAGTTTTTTCATTGGATGGTAATGACGTAAAGTCAATTTACGTCACTAATACGTATTTTAGTCTTTCACTTCCTTGTTCAGAGCACGTGCTGTAAAAACCTCTTCATCTTGCATTAGGCACTTTCATTTCCTGTTTGAAATTCTAGATAATTACTTTTTATCGGGATGAGTTTTTAAATGATGTAAATAAACTGTCATAGAAATTAATTCCGGATATTAATCTTTTGATATATTACCAACAATCTCCTCCTTAATCTCTGGAATTTGATTTCTTAAGTTTAAGTTATTTCTGTGAATTTCAAAGATAGGTTTGGGAGTGGGCTTGGTTAGGATGTCCGCTATCATGTTCTTTGATTCACAGTAATTTAGATTAATTGTGCCATTGTCCTTTAGGTGTTTAATGGAATGATACCTTATATCAATGTGTTTCGTGCGACGGGTGTATTTTTCTGATTCGATCATTTTTATGCAGGACTGGTTGTCCTCATGCATAGTTATGGGTAATGTCTGTTCTAAGTTAAATTCTTCTAAGAGTCTAATTAACCATAAAATTTCTTGTGATGCATTTGCTGCTGAAATATACTCGGCTTCAGCACTTGACATGGCTATGCATGATTGCTTTTTGCTGATCCATAAAATTGGGTTTTTCCCTAATAAAAATAGGTTTCCGCTGGTGGACTTTCTAGTTTGTACGTCTCCAGCCCAGTCTGAGTCACAGTATACTTCAAGAGTTGGTTGCTTTGTTGTATTTATTTCTAATTTAAAGTTTTTAGTGTGATTTAAATAGGAAATCACTCTTTTAGTTGCTTTCCAATCCTTCTGTGAAGGGTTTTCGTTTTTTCTACTTAGGATGTTAATCGCAGCTGAAATATCTGGTCTTGTGACAGTTGAGATATATAAAAGTGCGCCAATTGCCTTCCTATAATCGATGTTGTTTGGCAATGGTATTTCTTCGTTATCAAAATTTAAATAGCCTGTTTCCATGGGCGTTTTGTATGGTTTCGCATCTTCTAATTTAAATTTTCTAACTAATTCTTCAATTTTACCTTTTTGATTCAGTTTATATCCTTCGTTTGTTTTTTCAATTTTAATCCCTAGGTAGTAGTTTAATTGACCTAAATCCTTTAGTTCATATTCAATCTTAAGTTTTTGTATAATTTCTTTAATTTCATTTTCTTTTGCTGATATTAATAAATCGTCTACATAGACGATAATATATGCTTTACTGTTTTTAGTATTACGTATGAATAAACACGTGTCTGATGTTGATGGTTTGAAATTTAACTTTTCTAATGATTCTGAAATTTTTATGTGCCAGGCTCTAGCTGCCTGTTTTAAGCCGTATATAGCCTTATTTAATTTGCACACTTTGTTTTCATGATTAGGTTTGACATAGCCTTCCGGCTGAGTGATGTATATATCCTCATCTAAATTTCCATACTTAAATGCTGTTTTTACATCGACATGATTTACATCTAGTTTATGATAGGCGGCGGCTGCTAAAAAAGTTCTAATTGTAGTATGTGAAACCACTGGAGCAAAAGTTTCATAGTAATCAATACCAAAATTTTGCGAATAGCCTTTCGCCACTAAACGCGATTTATATTTTTGTATTTTTCCTTTATCGTCTAATTTTGTTTTGAAGAGCCATTTCGAACCTATTATTTTTGTATTTGGCGGGGGGTCAACTAATGTCCAAGTTTTATTTTTGTTGTGAGATTCTATCTCCTCCTGTGTCGCTTTGATCCAGTTTTCTTTTTCTACTGGGTTTTCCATGTTTATTATTTCCTGCCAATTTTTCGGTTCATTAATATTTTCATCTTTAACCATATAAATTAGTCTATCTGGGGGAACCCCTTTATTTACTCTATCTGATCTTCTTGGTTCGGTTTGGTTTAGTTCAGATTCATTCTGATTATCATTTTCATTTGAAATTTCGATTTTTATCAGATTTGGGTTTTGCACGTGCTGTAAAAACCTCTTCATCTTGCATTAGGCACTTTCATTTCCTGTTTGAAATTCTAGATAATTACTTTTTATCGGGATGAGTTTTTAAATGATGTAAATAAACTGTCATAGAAATTAATTCCGGATATTAATCTTTTGATATATTACCAACAATAATATATCTTAAATTTCAAACCATTCGGTTGGGTAGTTTTTGCGTTGTATTATGCGGACGGACGGACGGACCAGACGACGACAATAAGTGCTACGTATTTATATAATTACGAACGCACCTAAAAACTGATTTAAATCAATGATTTAAAAAAAAAGCAATTGATTTAAATCATGATTAAAATCAAGGTGATTTAAATCAATGAACACTGGCAGCAAGTAACATTTCAAGACCTAATTATTATCTGAAATGCAACTTTCGAAGCAAAGTATAAGTGGGAAATGAAGCCCAACTCTCCCCTCCTCCCCTTGAAAAATTGAAGCGTGTGGTAAATAGGATTCCAAATATCTCGGCAACTCATTATCCGATCAATTTCATTCTTTATGCATAATTTATGTTTTTGTATTGTCTTTTATATTCACTCCTTAAAATAAACAATTTCGAAAATTTTTATATACCTTTTATCAGAACGAATATTTCGAGAGTTCGAAAAAAATAGTTTCGGATAATCGAGGGGACTGAAATTCAATAAGCTTCTTCCCATTATTACATACTAAGTACATACCAAATTCGATTTCGAGGTCGGGTACAACAGGACTCGTCCAGAACTCTAATCGCACCCTATCCATAATGTGAAATTCCTATGTTTATACCAATTTTCTAAGAACATACGTAACGCAGATGAAGGAAGCAATATTAAAAAGCAAGAATGTGATGAGAAATGGTGAAGCCACGTTATGATTTATTGCATGAAATATGAAACAGGAAAGGGCACATAAATTAGCATTTCTACAGACGAACTATTGCGTCACCCGCTTTTATAATTGGATTCGAATTAGATAAGTTCTTCCCTTGATTGGTTTTTGTATATGAGATTTGGCAGGTGGTTGATATAGAGGAATGTTTATCCAATTTCGTGCTAGTTAATTTATTATTATTATTATTTGTAGAGCTATTTTATACTTAATTAGGTTGGGATATAAATTTTATTCTGTTGTTTATTAATTTTTTTTATCTTGCTGATAGTAGCATATTTGCCTAAAGGTATTGGATGAATCAACTACCTTCGTGATTTTTGTGATTCACGATGTCATATTAGGAATTCATTGTTTTTTTTTTATGGGATATAAAAATTAACGAAGTCTCATTGCTTTTCCTAGAAGAGTTGGGATATTTTGAAAAGGATTTATGTTTACATGTGCAGGAATATATATATATATATATATATATATATATATATATATATATATATATATATATATATATATAGGGTGTCCCAAAAAGGAGTACATATTTTTAAAAATGAATAAGAAACAAACGAATAGAGTTATTAAAAAAATTCTTGCAGGAAACGGATGCGTGAAGTCTGGAATTTTGTTTAGAGTACTTTATTATGTTAGTTCAAATTCTTATCGACAGATGGCGCTGCGACTACTGCATTCATCAGCAATAGTTGAAAATTAAATGACAATATTTTCAATATGTCCTCCATTCATCACAATAATACACTGCTCAAAACAATTAAAGGATATTTGAAGTTTTATATAAAATAAAGATATAAACGAAATTTTTTTTGCCGAAAATAGAAGAAGAGAATCACAAATGCAAATTTTTCTGGTTTTCAAACTGTGGAGTATGCAAATTTTGAGTTCGACGTCAAAAACGTCGCTTCAGCGGCAGCGAATGAAATTTGACTTTCAACTGGATAAAAGAGAATGAAGACAAGGATGATTGGCATTCAGTGATTGCTTTGTTTCGATGAGTACGATGTCTCAGCGAAGTCATTTGACAGATTCAGAAGCTTGGAGAATTGTTGGTAGGTTAGAAGGGGTCCAAACTCAATCCGAAGTAGCGCAAGCCATTGGAGTGTCACAAAGTGTCATTTCCAGGATCTGGAACCGTTTTTTGGAGAGTGGATGTGCAGGCCGAAGACCAGGGCAAGGTCGTAGACGGGCAACAACGCCCAATGAAGATCGGTATTTAGCGTTAACAGCTCGGAGACACCGAAACATGTACGCTACTGTTCTCCAACAACACCTTCGCTCGGCTACAGGCACCACGATTTCAACTCAGACTGCCCTAAACCGGCTCCATGCTGTAGGTCTGTATGCTCGCCGACCGATGGTATGTGTTAGATTAACATCAAGGCATCGTCGCGACCGCAGGGAGTGGGCAACCGAGCATCTCAACTGGAGGAGAAATGAATGGAGCAATATTCTGTTTTCTGACGAGTCCTGTTTTTCTGTGCATCCGGATAATAGGCGTATTTTCATCTGGAGGGACCGTGGCAGTAGGAATAATCCTGCGTTCGTGCACGAAAGTGTCAGATTTGGCGGTGGAGGAGTGTTGGTGTATGGTGGCATCTCCATTGACGGGCGCACTGACCTCTACATCATTCGAGATGGAGCTCTGACTGGTCGCCGATATACGGATGAGATCCTTAGACCTATTGTAGTCCCTTACGCTGCAGCAATCGGAGATAACTTCATTTTAATAGACGATAACTGCAGGCCACATCGTGCAAACCTGGTGGAGGATTTCCTTTTCGAGGAAGGAATCGTTCGAATGGAATGGCCAGCGTGTTCTCCAGACATGAATCCAATCGAGCACGTTTGGGACGCTCTAGGAAGACGAGTTTCTGGCCGCCAACAACCCCCACAAACTCTCCAAGAACTGGAAAGAGCTCTTCTGGAAGAGTGGAGCAGAATACCCCAACTCGTCATTAATAGCCTCATTGAGTCCATGCCTCAAAGGTGTTCAACGTTGCTGGCCGCCCGTGGAAACCATACCCCCTACTGAAAATGATTTTCTTTGAAGAAAACACATTTTCTTATTCTGTTTTTCTCATATGCACAAATTGTGTTTTTTTCCTTTTGTACACAAATGCGCAATAAAATGCATTTTTTTCTGCCAAATATGTGTAATTTATTCTCATATAACCTACTATGTCTGTCGACCATGTATCAATCAGCTAAAAAGTTTCCCAGATACAAAATCCACATAAAACTGCAATATCCTTTAATTGTTTTGAGCAGTGTATGTCGGAGTATTAGAATGAAATTAGCACACACCTTCTGCAACGTCTGTACGGAAATGGCTGCACACTCTTGAGAGATTAATCGCTGGAGCTCAGCTAACGAAGTGGGATTTCGGCAGTAAACCACATCCTTCAGATGGTCCCAAAGAAAAAAAATCACACGGATTTAAATCTGGTGAGTAAGGTGGCCAATTCATACCCTTGCCGGTTATATTTCGGGTAATCTAAGGCAATTACGCGGTTGTCAAAGTATTCCTCAAGAAGAGTGAAAACCTCAGATGTTCTATGAGGCCTTGCACTATCTTGCATGAACCAGGATGTTTCGGGTACATCTTCCAAGGCATTATGGATGGCCACAAATTCATGCAATATTTCAGCGTAACGACTGGCATTCACTGTCTCCTGTAGGAAAATGGATCCAATAATGCCTCTGCTGGATAAAGCTGCCCATACAGTAATTCTTTTTGCATACAACGATCGTGGAGCACACACGTGAGGGTTTTCAGACCCCAGATTCGCCAATTCTGTTTATTGATTGTTTATCATCCAGGTAAAAATGTGCTTCGTCAGAAAACCATATTTCGCTTGCTTGAATGCCGCCACCACCAATCATTTGCAGCATTTCGGTTGCAAAATCGATTCTTCCATCAATGGAAGTACTCTGTAATGGCTGCTGCGTTTGCAAGTTGTATGGAAACATTTCCAGGGATATTCGCAGAATTCTGTGCGTAGTTGTTTTGCTTATCCCACAGGCAGCTGCAGTTTTGCGAACAGAGGTTTTTGGAGAGCGTGCAATGGTATTCTGAACAACCTCAACATTTGCTATTGTTTTTGACGACCGATGTCGTTCAACGGTCCCTGTCAATCCATCCGTAACACTATCAGTTAGCTGAAACTTTTCCCATTACTTCTTTATTGCCTTCGGCTGCGGACCTTTCTTCACATTAAATCTTTTCTGGAAGCTCCTTCTTGTTGATGTGAAACTTTCACCCAATCGGTAATATTCTAAAACAATGAAAATTCCCTCTTCCAACGAATACACCATTTTGAAGAATTTACGCACCAACAACTACTGTTTCACTTGAAATGGTTACTACTGAACTTTCACTGACCACGTCTACTTCTGTCTGGTCTTCACGCATGCTCCGTTTGTTCATATAGCCACCAAAATGTACTTTAGCGCTATCTGTCTGTCAGATTTTGAACTATCATAATAAAGTGTTCTAAACAAAATTCCAGACTTTACACATCCGTTTCCTGCAAGAATTTTTTTTAATAACTCTATTCGTTTGTTTTTTATTCATATTTAAAAAATAGGTACTCCTTTTTGGGACACGCTGTATGTTTAAGTTAGTAATCTTTTTTCTACAATAAACTTATTCCAATAGTAACAGATTTGTGGATTGGTAAGCTTTATGCATACCACTGTCTTTTTAACAATACATTTTCTTTGTTTCCGTTTCAAATTTTTGGTGTGTGATCGTGTGTATGAGTTCGGTTAGTGAGATTTAAAAAAAAATACGCGACTTTTTTTCTTTAGCAAAAATTAATCAGAATATGTTTAAAGAGGTATATCTTTAAATGGCATTTTATTCTTTCAAACGAATACTTTTTTCATACGTTAATGGGTTTTTTTTATATACGCTTAAAGCTCACCCCCCCCCCCCAACTTAAAAAAATCTAATTTTAATTGGTTTGTAAAAAAGAGTGTAAATAAAATTTATTGTTGTTAAAATAATTTTGCAAGAGTGTGCAGTTTAAACGAAGGATATATATATACTTTCCACTGTCACAAATCATATTGAAAAAAATTAACAAAGCGAAGCGACGTCACGGGCACATTATTGCAACTATAATAAATATGAAGAGGAAAAAGGCATTTATATCTGGTAACTCTTCATGTGCTGTATAATTTAAAAACAGTTCACATTTTCGTCAATTGAGGGCACTGCGCTGTCTCAAATTGTAAGAAGGCTCAAACTAACAAACATGTAAAATTGCATTAAAAATCTCTCAAGTTTTGTTTTTTACTCTATTTAGCGATTAAAAACCGAAACCAGGCTTGAATTTTGCAATTTATTTGAGCATTTTTAATGTATCAGACTCTGTAGCGCCCTCTATTTACAAAAATTCGAACTGTTTTTTAAAATTACAACGTATAAAATTTACGAGGTGCCACATCAGGGTTCCCAGCGACATGGAAAATCTGGAAATTAAGGGAATTTCAAAGTAATAGAAAATAAAAGGTTTCGGTTTTATTGGATGGAATTTTGTGAAGGGAAATTTCTTTTATTAAGGCGGTATTCAAAAAAAATATTTTTCAACGCTCAACAACTCAAAATTTTGAGACACATTTACAGACTCATTTTTAAAAGTAACAACAGGAAACTTGGCGGCGTGATTTATAAAGACATTTATAAGGGCCCCATGTTTTTATTTTTCGTTCAATTAATTAGAAATTGATTTACAGACAATTATTTTCACAGTTCGATCATTTTTTTTTTTTTTGTTTCCAGCGCTATCGCTTCGGGAAATTCGGTTCAAAATGTCCACTTTGACAGCATTTTTAAAAATATATTCTACCTTTATCAAAAAATCGAGACAATACGGACATTATAAAGTTTCTGAATAAGAGAACCTGCCGATTGGATGCATTTTAGAGCAAAAAGGAATTTACGAATGTGTCTCAAAATAAGCAGTTTGGATTTGAATACACCCTTAAGTGGAATTTTAAGAAAGGTCTCAAACAGGACTCAGCCTTTATCGGGGTTAATTCCTGATAATTGTGAATTCCTAAAAAAAAAAAAATACTTTGTTACATTACATCTCTTGCACGATTTGAAAGTGTTTTTCTTCGTCGTTGCCAAGTTGGGGAGTAACAAATTATTACTTCATAGAGCTCCTTGGAATTCGATGCGGTTATTTGAAATACCCTAGCGAAAGTTATAATGGTTTTATCCAATCCCGGATTATATTTCTTATTGCCTATTCGAAGCGCAATTATAAACATACTTGGGTATGGAGTTTGTGGATTTACAGTTAAATTTTCATTCTATTTAAGCAATCATTTAGAAGACCGAACTATCATCTTGTCTGATAGCTCAGTGACCCAAATGTGACCAAAATATGAAAGCACCGTAACCCAAATGCTATTATATATCCCACTTAATTTTAATCCCCAAATGCCACAATGAACAATATTTACGTGTCGTCATAGTAGGTAAAATGGCGGCATGATCGTTTTGCATTCATTCAAGAATTTATTTTCTCTACTTCTTTTAGTCACGTCATGTTTTTGTGATACTTATGAGCTCAGAAAACTAATTAGTGAAAACAAAAGCATATTCTTTCATTATTTAATTATTAAATAATGAAAAATTTTCTAAAAGCATGATTTGTAAAATTTAAATGAAAACTTTTTTAAATACTAAAAATTAACACTGAAATCGTGAAATAAAAGCATATTAAAGTAAAATAAGTTTAATTTACATAATTTATAAACAAACCTCAATTTAAACACTTGAAATTTCACTTATTTTTACAGACATTGGCTATAATCTAATTCATTTTAACGTTATATTTATAATGAAATCGATAATTAAGACAATATTAATCTGAAATTGAATGAATATTCCTTATATTATTCAGATATATTGCATTTCTATCGTTTCAGTAGCAGAATGAAAAATAAGTGAATTCTTTTAAAATATAATGCATTCAAATAAAGCGATATTCATCTTGTCTGCTTTCACTTAGATTAACACTTAAAATATAAAATTGAGTGTATATTTTAGAAACATTTTGTCAAATTAAAATTTAAAAAAAAAGAGAAAGAGGATGCAGAAAAAAAGAAGGTAAAATTTTTAATTTTTCGAGGTGAAATTTGGAAAATACAGATGACTTCCAAGTCCATAGGTTTAACATTAGGGAGGGGAATTTGCGGTCTGACCAATGAGAAGCCTTAAGGGCCCTCTTCACGCACTTGAAAACACCAGCTCGCTAATGTTAATCCTACGGGACATTATTTTTCTAATATCTCGTCTGCATTTCAATATTTTGTAATGATTTTTTTTTTGCATTGGATAGCAGAGATCAATCTCTATTTCCGCCGTTGATTACTTTTTCGATTTTCGTTGCGATTTTTTTTTTTTTTTACGAAGCTACTTTGACTTTCGGACATCACTAATTTTTAATTGCAATCTTCCCTTTATTAATTGGCAGACATATTTAGATTATATAAGGCAAATATTTGAGTACGATAAAAGTGGTGTATTGTATTGTCCCCATTTTTAATTTATAATGTTAAAAAAAAAAAAAAAAAAAAAAAAAAAAAACCGCTAGCAATTAAGGGTTTAATAAAAGCTTATATAGCAATTCTTCTCTTTAAATATAGCCAGCACTGGCTATAATGACATATCCCTTTTCTTCCTTTAAAAGAGTTCGTTATAAAAAAAAAAGTGTTTTTCACCTTCAGCCTTATAATGGTTTTTGCTTCAGGCTTGTTGGTTATCTTTATTTCATTGTTATTTAACGAACATTTGGGTCACATTTCTTTTCGAAAATCCCAATTCTGAAGCTGAAATATCATCCGTGTTTAAATTTTTCCCTTCCCCCATCAACAAATAAGGCATATTCTAAACAGAGTTCTATAATATCACTTTTATAGCTCTAGAATTAATGTCAGTATCACTTGTGGTAACCTTCTGCCTTCAGTCAAACTGTTAATGTTACGTAGAAAAAATAATCACTTCTGTGAAATATATAATGACGCGAAGATTTTCCTGGTTAGATTAAAGCCATAAATGTTAGTGGTAAGAAATATCCTGCAGCTACGCAATTATCTACATCTTGTCGTTAGAATGCCTACATCTCTTATTTCATCGCTAAAGCCCGAGTTTGCATAATTTTAGTATCCTGAGACATGCATTTGCGATAAATTAACCTTTTTTTATGTCAATGTTTTCTCGATTTGGACGTTAATAAGATATCGTTTTCTTTTTAATAGTATATTCATTTCATTGTTTTTTTTTAATGAGCTTTATATGTTTCTGTGACTTTTAATGTGTGTTAATGATTTTTTGTTTTGCGTTTTCTGGTATAAAGAAGGGGTAGCTAATATAAACGTATAGAAAGCATTGTGCCAGGGGCGTTGTTGTCATTTCATCGCAAGTGAGGCACTAATGCCACTATTGTGACAAATATACCAAACCTTTGGTATTTGTAAAAAAAAAAAGAAAAAAAAAAGGTGAACGGAATAAAAAAAAAAAATATGATTTTGTATGCGTTTTACTCTATTAAAAAAAAAAGAGTTTTCACAAATTTATAAATGAAAATATCCTATGGATTTAAAACACACACACACACATATACATAATTTATGTATATATATATCGGGTGATCCAAAAGACAGGACGAACTTTAAAAATGAATAATTCGAAAACAAATCAAGATACAAAGATACAGTTTGCACCAAACGGATGGAAAAGAAACCGGGTTTTGTGTGGCAACGAAATAAAAAATAGTTCTATTGGCGACCAACAGATGGCGCTATAGTGTTTTATTGCACCAAAAGATGATTTACAAATGAAAAAATGTTGACAACTTACAAGTCAGCTTAATTACAGTTAATTAGTACTACAGTAAATGTTCAATGTGCTGTCCATCATTCAGAAATACAGCTGTGAGACGAGGCACCACACCGTTCACAGCATTTAGTAGCATTTCTTGCGTTATGGCAGACACATTTTGGCGGATGGAATCTTTCAGTGCTGCTAGTGATGCCGATTGGTCGTGGTACACTTTTGGCTTCAAGAATCCCCACAGCCAAAAGTCACAGGGTGTCAGATCGGGAGATCTTGGAGGCCATGCGTGATTAAAGTAGCGACTGATAATGCGACCCTCCCAAAATGTTGAGCGTAGCAGGCGTTGTACAGGCCAGAGCAATATGAGGTGGCGCTCCATCTTGCATAAATGTGACTGTTTGGAGTGCCTGTCACGCTTGCAGTTCAGGAATAATGTTGTTCTGTAACAGTGCTACATATCGCTGACCAGTGACAGAAACTGTTTTGAAACCCGTCTGTGTGACTTCCTCGAAAACAAATGGACCAATTATGAAATCAGCAGTGAAGCCACACCAGACTATCACTTTATGCTGTTGCAAGGGTACCTCAACAAATACATGTGGACTTTCTGTGGTCCACACTCGACAATTGTGGGTGTTAACAGCGCCAGAGAGTGTGAAACGCACTCATCTGTCCAAAGCACAGTGTGAAGCTAGTCGTGCTGCTCTTCCATCTTATTGAATACCAAATTTGCAAAATCTCGGTGAGAGTCGAAGTCAGGAGGGTTCAGTTCTTGGTTATGTTGCAAATCGTAGGGATACCGTTGCAAAGTTATTCGCAGTGCTCTCCAGACACTTCCGTACGACACTCCCGTCTACCTGGAAACTTCTCGAGCACTGCACTCCCCATGTGCAGCAACCGCCGACAGGGATTGCACCGTCTGCTCCACTGTCGTGGCAACAGCAGCAGCTGTTGAGGGACGTCCACTTCTTTGACGTGACGCCAAAAAGAACCTGTAGCTTCAAATTTCTTCATCATTTTGTTCAATGCAGAAGACGTTATTGGTCCTTTGCTATCTCGCATACCCTTCATGTCGCGATATGCTCGCAATGCCGCAGTGGCACTTTCCGAATTCTGATAATACAGTTTAACTAAGAGGGATTTCTCAACTATGAACAGCATTTCGATGGATACAAGCTTCGACTACCATTACCTGCTGCAGTTGCTCCTTTCTATATCGTTTGTTGCTTTGCATAATCTTACATCAGAAATCCGACAGCGCCATCTGTTGGTCGCCACTAGAACTATTTTTTTATTTCGTTGCCACACAAAACCCGGTTTCTTTTCCATCCGTTTGGTGCAAACCGTATCTTTGTATCTTGATTCGTTTTCGAATTATTCATTTTTAAAGTTCGTCCGGACTTTTGGATCACCCGGTATATATCAAACATTCCATCATTCAATATCTTATCTATATTTTGTTTCCTCATACAAGACTAAATTTTATTTACTACTATCTTCCCATTTGCTCTCTATAACTATTTAAATATTATTTACATCCTTTAGTTTTCATTACTTTCTAAAATTTATTTACATCAATTACTACATTGTCTGTAATTTATTTTAAGCAAACTCTTTGTATTGTTCCAGCTTCTCCTTTATTATGATAGATGGCATCACGAGACTTTTTCATTTTCTTTTATTATAAATTTTTACAGTTTGCAATGAGTCAGCTATTCAGTTCTTCAGTGTCCATGGAAATATAAAGAGCTCCTGAGTTTATAAGCATTTTCAATCAAGCTTCATCACAGACATACTTTTTTTTTATTGTGAGCAATATCCATTGCTTTATTTGATTTTTGGGTTTTATTTTTTTATACAGATCTATCTCATATTGGTTTCTCGATATGTTATAATTATAAAATGTAATAAAAATATATGTTATAAATATAAATTATATATGTTATAATTATAAAGCATAATATTGTTATTTTTAGGCGTAATGTCGATAATATTTGAGGAAATAATAAATATTTACTATGAATTATTCTTATAATTCTCTGAAGAATTCGTAAGATATTTATAGTATTCTATTCTTGATTTTTCTTTTTATTAAGTTTAAGACTTGCAATATCATTTCCATTGCTTTTTATAATATCTCTTCCTTTGTTTTTCACATATGTGATTTCATTTTAAATATATATACAGTGACCTCTCACTTATATGACTTTCAGAGGACCGTAGAAAAGACCCCCGCCTCCCCTTCTCTATTAGTAATCCCTATTCGCATTATTAATTACATCATTGTCTATTAGCGTTTTATTTCTTTTTTTTCTATACAAAAATCAGGTTTTTGTGATATCTGTTCTAATAATGTGATAAATTTTATAAAAATTAGATTTCTGGATTCACTGTAAAAAAATATGCACAGATGCAAAATTTAATTAAGTTTAAATTCTACGCTTTAGTTCCCCCCCCCCCCCCCACACACACCAGTGGCTGAGAGGCTCTGCTCTCAAAGCTGGTAGACGGGAGGTGCTGGATTCAAACACCTGTTGCGCTCGTCAACCTAACCGTTCGAAGTTTTCCGTGGTTTTCTTCGAACCTTGCCGTAAATACGGGTTAGGATCCCTTAGAAAGACCCCCAACGGAGGACACACTCCCCCCCCCCCCCACTGCCTATATCCCTCTAGTTGATAATCGGCCGTCATAAAATCAACCCATTACGCTTTACTTGAATTTTTTTTTCATTAATGAGTGGGTTTTAAGGGGTTTAATTAATATATTACGTTAATGAAGACATTTTCAAAATTTTATATAATTTCGAGTGTGACGTAGGTATTCAGCTGTAGGTACACAAAATTTCAAGTCTCTAACTTATACAGTTTCCGCGAACGGACTCTGTGACTGACAGACAGAGAAGCGAGACGAATAGGGTTTCGAAAAATGACTTGTTAATGTCATATCGTCTGATTTTCTGCAATTTAAAAAGACTAACATGCTTAGTTGCGTAGCCATTTTTTTAAAGATAAAGATATGGGTTAAATATTTTTGGGTATGTAAATTGATTTATTTGATGTCTTTTTTAATTAAAGAAAAATATAAAAGCAAAATAAAGCATTCATCACTTTTGCCATTAAAAATAGTTTTATTCCTTTAACTATCAGTAATTGATTATTTTACTCTCGTATTGATATATAAAAATTGACTTAATGAGCCTGTAATGAGATGCATATTGAAAACTAATGCAAAATATTCTTACATTAATTTCGCCTTTTCATTTCAGTTCTAGAACTGTTATAATTTTTCTTATGCATGATGTAATGTTCAATGTTTTTATCATAGGAAGATTAGGAAATCCAGCGATTATGTCACGCTCTTATTAGTTTTGTTACATGATTTATATCACTTGCAATCTTTACTTGTACATCTGAAAAAAAGAATAAAAATCAGCAGCTAGAAAAAGAACTGATTAAACATCAGTCTTAGTAAATGTTTCTTCGAGCGTCTTGGCGTAAAAAAATAAAAAAAAAATGACTGGATAATGTCATATCGTCTGCTTTTCCTGAGTTCTGCAATTTAAAAAGACCAACATGCTTAGTTGCGTAGCCATTTTTTAAAGATAAAGATATGGGTTAAATATTTTAGGGTGGGTAAATTTATTAATTTCATAAGGTTTTTTTTTTATTTTTTATTATTGTTATTAAAAAGAAAAAAAATAAAGGAAATCAAAATAAGGCATTCATCACTTTTATCATTATTTTCGTTCAGTTTCGTATTTTCTTTTTAACTGTAACTTTATCTTCTTGCTTTTTGTAAGTTATATGTCCCAGCTGTTGTTTATTTATGCTTGAGGCATTCTTTAGTAAATAATGTGTCTTATTAGTTCTCTTTCAGATTTTATCGGTTAGTTTTTTTGTTGAACTCCACCCTCACTCTTTGAGATATTTGCTGTCACTTCTTACATTTTTTAAAGTACTGTGACATCTTTCATATAAGAAATTGTGTAATCAAGCTGTTAAATCTATTCCTTTCTTGATATTATCTAATTAATTGAGCGTGTTTGCATGTTCAAAAAATAAAAATAAAATAAAATAAAATAACAAAATACATCTATTAAGCATGTTATCTGTTTGTAGCAATTTGTTATATTACTGTTTCAAAAGGCAAATAAAAAAGTTATAAGTATTTCAAATAGAAAACTCATGAATACTTCAAAAGAAAAAAAAAATCGTTTATAAACGATAATGTGTGTCATTTTTATAAAGTGAACTGTATGGGCTTTTACACACACACACATAAAATAAAAGATCATGAATTGTGTATTTTCGTTATTATAAATATTTTGATTTTGGTTTAACATATAGAATTCTACGCTGTTAAAAACCTGCAGCAAACTTTCCGGTCATTCAACTGTTTTTATACAAAAACGGTTACATAGCCGTATTTTATCTTTTATTCTGGCCAATGAGAATGCTTCATAATATGGTCAAGTAACTATTGTATCTGAAAACGGTTGAATAACTGGAGAGTGTGCTGCAGATTTTTAACAGTGTATGGCGCAATTCTAAACCCTGCTATATTTCGATATCGATTGAAGATGATGGTTACCACGTCAGCAATACTTCAGGTCGATTTCGGGTTGGAATTTGAATCTTGAAAGTCGGGTTCGGGTTTAACCGATTTTCCAAAAAAGTCTAGAATATTTTTTTAACTTTTTAGAACATTATTGAATATATATCTGTTAAATATGTTATATATGTATATATATGTGTCATAAAAGATAAAATTGATATTAGATATATAATTACAGACTATTTTCCCATAACTGTATTGAAATAGCGATTAATTGTCCTTCATTTCGGTTTTTTTTTTTTTTTTTTTTTTTTTTTTTTTTTTTTTTTTAAAGATTAATATAGTAATTACCTGATAAATAGAATCAAATCATGACTTCGTTAAAGTAAAAAAAATAACAATACTTATGGTTTACTTTCAAATTCTTTATTCTTTTACGCTGCCTATTATGTAGAATATAGAATTCATGCAAATATTTGCTTACAATTGCTTAAAATTGTTCAAAAACGTGTTGAAAAATAAATTTACAAATTGTACATAAGGAGGAAAAATTACGTAATTTTTATCTAAAATGTACTTGTACAGATTTCTATATTTGGATATTCATTAAGCAAATATAAATATTCAATAAGGTGGACGAAAGGAATTAATTTTACAAGTTTAATAAACAGCACAACACAAGTAGATGCTTCACATTACACATAACAGAACTACAAAAACATTCTATAAGTACTGCAGTGAAAACAACATCTGAACGATAGGTGGCAGCAGTGACTGGATAATTTAAAATTCTTATAATTATTCGTGTGGTGCTGCCATCTAGTATTTATTATTTAAAGTAAACACCACTTACGGAATCGCTTTAAATGATTCAGGTACTTCTTTGTTATAAGAGCCTTGACGCAGTGGCTAAAACGGCGAAGTTGAATTTGGTGGGGGAAAAAAGCAAAAATATTAAAAGCACTTTTTATGACAAACTTTATTTACATTTTAAAAACGGCATCAGATTGTCATATCTTAATTCTACCAAAGTGTCAAATGCACAAACAATTTTGTTTTATATTTACACCATTTAATATACTCATTGAGAAGCAATTTGTTTAATCCATTCATAAACAACAAGCCATATAATATATATATATATATATATATATATATATAGCATAAAAAAGCCAAATAAGATTAGAAAGAATCCAAGAAATCCAAGAAAATATGTTCCATTTATTTATTTGCATACATTGTGAGTTGGGTCGTACATTTTTAAAGCAAAAACAAGATCACGATGTGTAACCTTAACTCCTTGAAAAGCGATAATATATTATTTATACCACATAATTTTAAACAAAATTTGTAGCAAAACCAAAATCTGTACCCTTTTCCCCAACATTTGATCTACCAGCACACAACTTTTGAAATCTTTATTTTTGTTTATCCCCTTCGCGACGAGCGTCTTTTAGAGAATTTTTAATCTTTTACCATCGGTTTTTCAAAACAGAAATATTCGGCTAATTGAATCACAGAAATGCTGTCATTAAATAAGGCAAATCTTACAATAACAAGTTGGAAATTGTACGTCAAACGTGACAAACGAGGTGCGTTCGTACTGTAGATAGTTATATAAATATTCAGATCTTGATGATTTTTAATTCTATGAAATGAATTATATCGTCTGCAGATTAATTTCTGTCATATCTCGGTCGCTTGACGATTAAATTTCGGAAGCTCCTATAACAAAAAAGCACCGATTTAAAGAAAAAAATTCAAATTTCTTAATAAATATTTTTATTAATATCTCCTAAAGTTTTGATTCGATTTTAATAAAATTTGAAATGTCTCGACAAAATTCTGCAAAAATAATATATCTTAAATCTCAAACCATTCGGTTGGGTAGTTTTTGCGTTGTTATATGCGGACGGACGGACATACAGACGGACGGACGGACAGACGGACGGACCAAGCGACGACAATAGGTGCTACGTATTTATATAATTACGAACGCACCTAAAAAGTAACTGGTGAGAATAATAGAGGATTCTGAGCATCTTATGCGCCACGCTTATGCGTGTCGCTCGTCCCCAAGGGGTTAAACATTTCCTTCACTATTTGTTATTTTATGGTAATACCAAATAAATAATCAATCTTCTGAAGTACTCACCCTCAAAATATCCACTTTCCCCTTAACCCCTCCCCTCCTCTCCGGCTGCACATAAAGTTGGAAATCATCTCAATGAGTTAAATTAAGATTACTTAAATATATATATATATATATATATATATATATTAAAAATCTATTAAATTTAAAATTATTTACATTATTTAAAATTATTCAAAAATTTAAAATATTTTCTGTTTTATACTTTGTAATAATATAGTAAATAATCAGTTATCGAATGCTCCCCACAACCTGAAATTTTCAGTTCCTCGTTTGTCGTCTTCCCCCCAGCAATGGAAAAAAAAAGGGGGGGGGGATTATGCTGTATGATATTTGTGACATAAATTAAATAAAAAAAGCACATTTTAAATAAAAAAGAATATACTTTTATTCTTTAAAAAAATTAAATAAATAAACCCCTTGCAGCAATTTTTGTTTTTAAATATTAAGATTTTCATTTTATTTCATTTTATTTTTTTAACATTAATTAATTTTAAATGCTTTTCATGCTAATTGTTATTTTATTTTATTCCTGCTCAGAAGTGGCAGCGGAGCGATTCCTGTTATTTTTTCTGCATTTGTTTAACAGTCTGTGAAATGTTTGCTCATTTGACGCTACAAAAAAAAAAAAAAAAAAAAAAATAAACCTCCAATTAACTCGTACAATAATTTTAAAGCGTCTTCTTTTGCAGTTAATTTCCCACAGTTCTTTTGAAAAGTCACTGACCGACAGTTGCTAATGTTGTATTTTATTTCATTTTTCCAAATATTTTTATTCTTTCCTCTGTTAGACCTGTATCATAATATTGCAGACGATTTTCAGTCTGCAATGAATACATTATGGCGTGGCATATTTACAGTAGGTTGCCACTTATTTTAAGCTAATTAAATTCTGGAATTGCAGCAAGTTTTTTTCCCATTGAAGCTTTTGTTAACAGTTGTTTACCGTCCATACTCTTTTCATAGTAGATGTATGTAGAATATGATGAAATGTCACGCTAGACGTCGATTATTCGAAAAAAAGTTTTGTTGGATGTAATATAGAATGTGGATTATTTGCAGTTTTAATAATATGTTTCTATTTTTATAGTATAATAAAAGGTGTTCAACAATGAAGGCTTCTAAATGATGTAACATTAAGAGACAGTAGACAATGAAGTTTTTTTATTGTGTTTTTTAAAACATAATTGAAAAATGCTTATTACTATGGTATATGTCAGTCTACCCGTCTAATTTTTAAATTGCGTAGAAAAAACTGGTTTTCGGACAACATTTAAAATTCTTGGAATGTTGCCCTATTAAAAAATGTTATATATTATAACACTTTTTCTTCTTTTTACTTACCCATCATACGTAGTATAGGGTAAGTCTTGTAATCGTTTTGAAAATCGAAAAAATTTTTTTGACGGATTTACACGTTTCAGACACTGGAGATTCCAAAAAACATATTTTTAGAAAAAAAAATTTTGCCGTCCGTCTGTGTGTCTGTGTGTGTGTGTGTCTGTAAACGCTCTATCTCCCGAAAAAATTGAGATAGACACTTGCAATTTGGTATGTACTTAGTATGTAATAATGGGAAGAAGCCTATTTCATTTCAATAACCTCGATTAACCGGAACTATTTTTTTCGGACTCTCGAAATATTCGTTCTGATAAAAGGTATATAAAAATTTTCGAAATTGTTTATTTTAAGAAATGAATATAAAAGACAATAAAAAAACATAAATTTTGCATAAAGCATGGAGTCGATCGGATAATTAGTTGCTGAGATATTTGTAATCCTATTTTCCACACTCTTCGATTTTTCATGACCCTGTATTTCATCCAAATTTCACTTCAAAGATATATTTTAATTGGAAATTTGACGCTTAATCAGATGCAATAAACCGCTAGTTAATAGGATTATTATTTTTGGAGTTATAAGGAAAAACCTCTTTCAAGCAATTCAGTAATCGAGCCTATAAAGTTATGACGTCATCAAGCCACGATTTTATTTGAATTGCTATGCATTTTATAAGTAGTTTACACATTTTTGTTTTAATATTTTACATTATGCATATCCATGATGGGTAAGTATTACGGTGGCCCCCAACGACTAGTTTAATAAGATCGCACAAATGATTTGTGTTATTGTTTTGTTTTGAATTTTACAGCTTGAATTGTAATTTCAAAGACATTGCATACCCTCAAACTCAACAAAACAATTATATATTTATTTCACTTGGATATTTGAAACTTACATTTGATAGATATTTTTATATTCTTTATTTTAAAAATGCAATAATTTTTCTTTTAATTATTTAATTTCATTTACCAATTTAAACTAGTCAAACGTTCATACTTTGAATTTAAAATGCATGATAGGTCTTGAACAACTGATTTCAAATTACATATGAATAATGTGTGTCAACATTGTGTTAAATTTAAAGAAATTTCAGTGTGTTATGACGATACAATGTTCAAGAGAAAATACATTTAATTTTTGTATAATTGAAAATATGGTATGATCTACGAATAAAACGTGTTTTTTTTTTCTTCTTACTTTTTTCCCCCTTTTTAATAAAGGTTGGCAACTATGCAGGTCTATACTAGGTGTAGCAGATACACGTTACTTTGGGAAAAGTAAAATCATCCGCTGATTAATTACTCCTGAAAATATACATAGTTGTGGATGTAAAATTTACTGATTCTCGGTCAGAGAAAAAGTTCCTCTTCTCCTCCCCTCCCCCCCCCACCCATCCCCCCTCACTTTTTTTTAATTCTGATGTTTGCTGTGTTTCTCTACTATAAATAAAATGTTGTTATCACTATATGTAATTTGTCGTCAAAATATTTATTTTCACTAATTTTGCTCTTGCAACATGTTCTAAACTCCACTATATATATATATTTCTTCTTAAATAAATGACAGATCACGTTGACAGAAACCATGCCTTCGCCTGTTGATATAATCTAGCTAAGCCTATACCCACACGCGATAACCCTTTTTTATTGAATTTCGATGGCTTTAGCGATAACAGCCGCTAAAAATCGATTGATTTATGCCCTTACAAAGGGAAAAGCCGCTATTGAAGAAGAAGAAAAAAAAAATATGAAGTGAAATGCGTTAGATAATGGCTGTGTTTACTTGAGACAGTTTCGCAACTTTTCTCTTGTTTAATTTTGAAGTCCATTCTATTCGTTTCAACAGGTTCATCTGCAAAAAATTCAAAATTCTGTCTAATCGTTTCCATTTTTTTTTTCTTAACGCTTCGACGTTCAAAGAAGCTATTCTATTTATTTGAGTTAGAAGAATTTTGAGTTCCTGGATAAGAAATGATTCTACGTATGTGGCGCCATCTGTTGTTGGACATTAAACTAAACATTTCAAACAATTTAATTACTGAAAATTTAAAATGAGAGGGGAAATATATAAATAAAAATTTTATTTAGCAGGAGTGTGTGTGTGGGGGGGGGGGGGGTGATGTATACGCCGTATACAACACTCTTAATTTGATTTTTTTTTAATTCACACTGCTTTTTAGTTTTTCTTTTCTTGTATTAACAAGGTTTTTTTGTTTTTCGACAATTTCATTTTGTTTTATCAATTACGTAATATTAAAAAAAAGATACTTCTTTTTCTGAGATTTTTTACTCTTTAAGGCAATTCTAAATTATATATATATATATATATATATATATATATATATATATATATATATATATATGATTTTTTACTCTTTAAGGCAATTCTATATATATATATAACTTTATGTAAAATTTAACCATTGAAACATCAGAAACTGACCATACACAATGAAATCACAATACCAAAGAGCCGTGTCAAATTACAAATTAAAAAATGTAGTCCTAATAAATGAAACATTATTAATTCAAATGAAAAAGATTGTTGATTATTGAAATGATTTGTAACCGAATAGTTTTCATTTTTTATTTTTCGATACATGAATTACTTCTTGTTATTATTGTCTCAGGAAGGCAGATTATTTTCTTTTCTCTGCTCTCCGCTTCCGGAAATTCGGTTCAAAACGCCAACTTTGCCAATTTCTGAAAACTATTCTGTCTTTACCGAAAACGGAAAAAACAGCTCGATTACACAGTTTCTCTTAATAAGAGCAAATGTCAATTTGATACGTTTACGAACAAAAATGATTTTAAAAATGTGTCAGAAAGTAGGCAGTGTGGATTTGAAAGCAGTCTTAAATGAATTGTACAGCTTTCTTGTTAAAATTCAAAACGGTTTATTTAATAATTTATTTTTATTTGTTTATTTATTTTTATTTTTGAACCTAATAAGATTGTTAGGAAATTTTGTAAGCTTCGTTTTAAAGTCGTATATGATAACGATGACATTTGCAATTATTATGACTAAAATAATTAAATTATTTGCTAAAAACTTTGGATTTTTTGTTTTTAAGTAATTTTAACATTTTTCTGACAAGGCTGTAAAATGCATCTTTTAATATTTTAACTTTTTTACTTTTGAATCTAAAAAGATTTTAAGGAATTTTTGAAGAACTCGCTTGAAACTTGTTTTTAATGACGAAGACATTTATTATTATTATTATTAGAATTATTTTCTAAAAATTTTGGATTTTTTTCTCTAAGTAATTTTAACATTTTTCTCATAAGGCTGTAAAAGGCATCTTTTACTATTTTAAACTTTTTTTACTTTTGAATCTAAACAGCTTTTGAGGAATTTTTGAAGAACTCGCTTGAAACTTGTTTTTAATGACGAAGACAATTGTTATTAGAATAATTAAATTATTTTCTAAAAATTTTGGATTTTTTTGTCTTTAATCAATTTTAACATTTTTTTCATAAGGCTGTAAAAGGCTTATTTTAATATTTTAAACTGTTTTACTTTTGAATCTAAACAGATTTTGAAGAACTCGCTTGAAACTTGACTTTAATGACGAAGACAATTATTATTAGAATAATTAAATTATTTTCTAAAAATTTTGGATTTTTTTTGTCTTTAAGCAATTTTAACATTTTTCTCATAAGGCCGCAAAAGGCATCTTTTAATATTTTAAACTTTTTTTACTTTTGAATCTAAAAAGATTTTAATGAATTTTTGAAGAACTCGCTTGAAACTTGTTTTTAATGACGAACACAATTATTATTAGAATAATTAAATTATTTTCTAAAAATTTTGGATTTTTTTTTCTTTAATCAATTTTAACATTTTTTTCATAAGGCTGTAAAAGGCTTATTTTAATATTTTAAACTGTTTTACTTTTGAATCTAAACAGATTTTGAAGAACTCGCTTGAAACTTGATTTTAATGACGAAGACAATTATTATTAGAATAATTAAATTATTTTCTAAAAATTTTGGACTTTTTTGTCTTTAAGCAATTTTAACATTTTTCTCATAAGGCTCTAAAAGGCATATTTCAATATTTTAATCTTTTTTACTTTTGAATCTAAAAAGATTTTAATGAATTTTTGAAGAACTCGCTTGAAACTTGTTTTTAATGACGAAGACATTTATTATTATTATTATTATTAGAATAATTAACTTATTTTCTAAAAATTTTGAATTTTTTTTCTCTTTAAGTAATTTTAACATTTTTCTCATAAGGCTTGTAAAAGGCATCTTTTACTATTTTAAACTTTTTTTACTTTTGAATCGAAACAGCTTTTAAGGAATTTTTGAAGAACTCGCTTGAAACTTGTTTTTAATGACGAAGACAATTATTATTAGAATAATTAAATTATTTTCTAAAAATTTTGGATTTTTTTGTCTTTAATCAATTTTAACATTTTTTTCATAAGGCTGTAAAAGGCTTATTTTAATATTTTAAACTGTTTTACTTTTGAATCTAAACAGATTTTGAAGAACTCGCTTGAAACTTGATTAATGACGAAGACAATTATTATTAGAATAATTAAATTATTTTCTAAAAATTTTGGACTTTTTTGTCTTTAATCAATTTTAACATTTTTCTCATAAGGCTCTAAAAGGCATATTTCAATATTTTAATCTTTTTTACTTTTGAATCTAAAAAGATTTTAATGAATTTTTGAAGAACTCGCTTGAAACTTGTTTTTAATGACGAAGACATTTATTATTATTATTATTAGAATAATTAAATTATTTTCTAAAAAATTTGAATTTTTTTTCTCTTTAAGTAATTTTAACATTTTTCTCATAAGGCTGTAAAAGGCATCTTTTACTATTTTAAACTTTTTTTACTTTTGAATCGAAACAGCTTTTAAGGAATTTTTGAAGAACTCGCTTGAAACTTGTTTTTAATGACGAAGACAATTGTTATTAGAATAATTAAATTATTTTGAAAAAATTTTGGATTTTTTGTCTTTAATCAATTTTAACATTTTTCTCATAAGGCTGTAAAAGGCATATTTTAATATTTTAAACTTTTTTTACTTTTGAATCTAAAAAGATTTTAATGAATTTTTGAAGAACTCGCTTGAAACTTGTTTTTAATGACGAACACAATTATTATTAGAATAATTAAATTATTTTCTAAAAATTTTGGATTTTTTGTCTTTAAGCAATTTTAACATTTTTCTCATAAGGCTGTAAAAGCCATCTTTTAATATCTAACTTTTTACTTTTTGAATCTAAACAGATTCTGAGGAATTTTTGAAGAACTCGCTTCAAATTTGTTTTTATTGACGAAGACAATTATTATTATTTATATTATTAAATTATTTGCTAAAACTTGAGATATTTTGTCTTTAAGTAAGTTAAAAAAAATTCTCATAAGTCTTTAAAAGGTATCTTTTTAATATTTTAAACTTGTTTTACTTTTGGATCTAAAAAGATTTTGAGAAATTGTTGAAGCATTCTCTTGAAATTTGTTTATAATGATGAAGGCAATTATTATTATTAGAATAAATAAAATATTGATTAAAAATATAAGTTTTTTTTTCTTTTAATTACCAAAAAGAAAAAAAAAATCACAAGTAGGTAAACTATACCTTTGAATGATTTATTTATTTATTTATTATTATTATTATTTAACTTTTGAATCTTAAAACATTTTGAGGTATTTTTGAAGAACTCAATTAAAATTTGTTATAATAAAAACAATTATTATTATCTTTATATCTCAAAAATAGTTTATGTATTTGCTGAATTGGTTTTGCATAAACAATCTGTGATTGGAGATTTACCCAGTTTGTGGTTAGTAGTATACACTTTTCCACGAATACAGGAAACCACCCTCGATATCTATTATTGCATAGTTTGAATAAACGAATCATCTTACAGGTTCCGGGTTGTAAAAATATTTTGTTACCTTTCATTTTCATTGCCCGACAATGTTTTTAAATACAATTACGAAAATCATTTTCATCTATGCATGCGTGACATCTTCAAATAATATTATTTGTGTTCCAGACAATTAAACAGCCCCGCACTCTCCCTCCTTAGAAAAAAAAATAATAGAAATAGACATTTGACTGGAAATTATGTCTTCTTTCAATTTTTTTTTTTTTTTTTTTTTTTTTTTTTTTAAGTTTAGGGGCTTGTTGTTATAACAAGATAACAACTAAACTCAGAAATTGTCAATATGAACACCGAATTTTCCCATCATATTTGTTTTTTTTTTTGGTAAATTTCACCTTTTCATACTAAACCGGAAGTCACTTGGTCAAGTACTTTCGGAATTATGAAGGAAAAAAAAAACTCACAAGGCCAAATAATAATAATAAGACAGAGAGAACAAGAATCCGTACATTTATTTAAACTAAATTGTCCCAGAAAAAAAAAAAAAAAACCGGAGATAACCACCCAACTAGAAAATATGTCTTTCAATTTACGTAAAAAAAAAAAAAAAAAAAAAAAAAAAAAAACAGGCTTAGGGGGACGTCTTCGTATCAGAATTGTACACAAACTTCGAAATTTTCAATACGAACACTTAATTTTGACATTATATTTATCCTTGTTTGGTAAATTTTACCTCATGAATATCTGTGATTGTTATTATTATTATTTTTTTTTTAAGTTGACCAAGCGAGAAGTCAGTCGGTCAAGTAGTTTAGGAATTATAAAGGTTTAATATTTTGAATTCCTAATGTTAAATTCATTTGTAATCGTTGTAAAACTGATTGCAATGCAGATAGTTTTTTAACAGTATTGAATTCAGACATTTTTCTCCGGGTGGGATTTCTATGGCTCCGGGTGGTGTGGGGTGGGGGGGGGGGGGAGGGATTATAGAGTTCGGGAGGGAAATTGCATTTTTTGCCCATTAAAAGTATAAGATCACAAATCTTCCGGGGGGACATTTCAATGCTCCGAAGGGGTGGGGGAATGTCCCCCCCGCGGGCCACCACCTGAATTCAACACTGGTTTTTTCAGCTCAAAAATTACTTGGCGGTAATGAGCTGTAATTTTGGATTCGCATATTTAAAGATTCTACGATTTTTTTTTTTTTTTTTTTGTTAAAAAATTTATAAGTTACATTTCATATTTTTTCGAAAATATATGTATTTTGTATTATCTTCTTTTTTGGCCAACTGTAGGGGTATCCAAAGCATAAATGTTTAAGAATCACTAGACTAACAAAATGTAATGATTTGTCTTAATTAATTTCAGATTATTTAGGAAAATATTAGTATATATATATATATATATTTTCTGTTGAAGACATCAGAAATACAAGTCACCATGTTATCTCACATTGAATATTTTACTTTTTTTCTGGATTTTGTACAACGTTTGGGAGAATTTTAAACTACAGTAACAGTTGAAATTTTCTTGAAAACCGTTGGCGAATGATACCATTAGTTGCAAATAAAGCTCGTTTGTTTTTAATATTCTTATTTTACGTCTGTGTACGTCACAAAATATATCGTGCGCATTGCACATCTACCTTGTTTTTCCAGGTAGATAAGTAATACTTTAAACTTTACAGCATGCATGATTCTTATTGGTCTAATTGAGCCGCTCCTCTCAAATCATCATCCAAAGAGGATTGGCTAGTCATGACGTCATTTGCTTCATACATCATGTATAGTAATGTTCACAAACTTTGTTTACTTTCTCAATGATTGCGTAACAAAAATGAAACTATTTCTTGGTAGACATGCTCTGTTGCATCATTCATTATGTGATGAGAGGGTTCAACTATAACTTGTTTGCGGTTGTTACTTGTTCTATCGGTCTCTAAATATCTCTTAAGGCAGAAATAAATTTGAGGTTGTAGGTTGTAGTCAAGGATCGATGCAGATTTTTTTTTTTTTTCTTGGGGTCCATTTTGTGAAAAATAAAAGTTATTTTTGTGAAATTTAATATTTTTTTTGTGAAAAACAACATTTTGTAGCGAAAGTTGAAATCCAGTTATTCAAATTCGAACCAAGCATTTATTGGTGAACTGGTTTCTTTACAAATTACTCATTTTAAACGTCACAAAATAATAAATAAATAATAAATAATAAGTTTTTATGGAATATAATATTGTGAAAGGGCCTATTTTATTAAAAATAATTTTTTGAAGGGACCTGTTTTATTACAAGGAATTTTGTGAAGGAGCCCATTTTATCAAATTGATTTTTGTGAAGGGACTCATTTTTTTAAATATATTTTTGTGAAGGGACCCTAAATAGGCCCTAAATTTTGCCTGGATCGGCCCTTGGTAGTGAAATAAGCTGTTCACAGATTTTATAACAAACCGCTTTCTTAGACTATCAGAGATGTAGCAAATTTAAAAAGTGGGGTGGATCTTAAACAGTCACTTTCAAACAATGCAAATAGTGGGACAATTAAGATTCTTAGAAATTATTAAATATTTACAAAATTCATTAATATCGCGAATCAGAAGTCAAAACAAGTGTATTTTTTTTCCCTTGGGCCCTATTTTGTGAAAAATAAAGGTTATTTTTGTGAAAATTATTATATTTTTGTGAAAAATAAACATGTTGTAATGAAAGATAAAATCCAGTTACTAAAATTCGAACCGAAGCATTTGTTAATAACAAGTCCTTCTGCTAAAGTTTTCCTTAGTGGTGAACTTGTTTCGTTTGCAAATTACACATTTTAAAAACTAATAAAATAAAAATAATTCATGAAGAGAATGGTTTTATGGAATAGAATTTTGTGAAGGGAGCCGTTTTATTAAAATGAATTTTGTGAAGGGACCAGCTTTATTAAATTGATTTTTGTAAGGGGTCCTAAATTGGCACCAAATTTTGCGTAAATCGACCCCTGTCAATATAAAATTAATGTTTTAAATCAATGAATTGATAATTTAGACTTTCTTTCAGCGGGTCACTTTAGAATGTTTCTTGCAGGTTTCTGCAAGTCGGGTTGTTGGGATTTTCAGGGAAGTTTGAGCAGAACTATACAGTTGTATGTAATGTATATAATAAAAGCATGGATTATTCTTCCTTTACTGTACAGTTAAGAACTCATTTCTCTAATCTCGAAATATAAAAAATATTGCCAGCAATACAATTTGTATACACATAAAAACATATGGATTGAATTTGTAACAGTTTAGGCACACACACGACATACATGTTACGTGTGTGTAGATTGGGTGGTTCCCACTATTCAGAGGAAAAAGTGTACAAAAATATATAAGTGCTATGAATTGAAAAAAAAATTTAAACTAAATAGTTGTCCGCTTTTCGGGAGTGTCCGTTATGGAGGTTTCATTGTATGTAAATTTTTTATCTTAATAAAATATTTTGGACATTCTTTTAAAAAATCATTTCAACCCGAACCCGACCTGCAAGAGTCAAAACCCAACCCGAACCCGCCATGTAGCGAAAAAATACTGCGCCAACCTGACCCAAAACCGTGGTCGGGTCGGGTTCGTGTAAAAGCGGGTTACCCGACCCGATGCAGGACTTCAATTGCTACGCAGCTAGTAACAAATATAATTGTAAAGACAAAATAATACTCAATGTAAAGACATGTTCTAATAGTAGGACCCCAAACCCCGAACGAGTTTATCTGAGTCTAATTGCCGAAACGTCAGTTGAGGCTCTCTGTGGAGACCCGAAAAGTTTTTGGTTTCTGTCTGTCTGTCTGTCTGTTTGTCTGTCTGTCTGTTCCGCGATAACTGCCGTAAAAATGATCCGATTAGTTTGATTTTTGGTAGGTATATTGGTGAGATACCCGGAATTAGCTGTATAGTTTTTAGTTACATTTGGTTCATTCGTTCGGAAAATATAGAACATTTCTTTTTTGATCATAATGCTTTCCTATGGGATTTCAGACGATTTTGAAATTTTTCAGTCGTTGAAAATAAAATGTCGCATTTGATTAATGTATTTAAACGGTAAGTTATGAAGGCTAAAATTCATCAAGTCAGGTGTTAAATTATTCAAATTAATTTGAAATTTTGTTTATACATTCGTCAGATTTTTTAAATTAGGTGTATAATTTTTGGTGCAATTTTATACATCTGTTCTAATAATATAATACTTTTATTTTATCATTTTTTGCAAATATTAAAATGCATTCATTTTTATTTTCCTTTTCAATTTAACCGTAACCTAGCAACCATGTTTAAAGAATATCAAAATGATAAAATTCAAGTAACTCAGACGATTTTGCTACAATATTTTATTCGCAAAATAAAATATTATTGGGTGATTTTATATTTTATTGAAATAAATGAGAATTTATTTTGGTACAAGTTACCTTTTAACTATTATAAAATGATAGCCGAAACATTTTTATATGAGATATTATTAATTTTCTGGAAGAGATGCGGATTTTTCGTGGTTGAAAATTAGTATTATTTTAAAAATATAATGTAATATCTCATACAACGAGGTAGTTAATCTAAAGAAATTAGCGTAGTAAAACGAATCCATACAGCCTGAAATAGCACAATTATTGGTAACTGAGATCATAAAAAGTTATCACAAAAAATACTTTATAGCGCCAAATCAAGATTGCTATTTAGTGAATTGGCAGTGGGCACGATTATGAAGGATTACACAATAAAAGTTTTCAGGTTTAAAAGTTTCCAAATAAGCCTATTTTGGGGAGATTTTAGTATGCCATTGCCATCGAATTAAATCAGGATGTACTAAGGTCAAATAAATATTGTACAATGGCCATCAAAACTGTTTTTCCGAAACAAAAATTGTAATAATACTAGATTTCTGAAATAGATAAGTGAATATATAGTAGATTCAGTTTACATTTCCATAAGTTGATTTTGTACACGAGATATTATTCAACTTATCTATCAGATGCGAGTGCTTCGTGGTTGGAAGGTAAGTAAATATTGCTATTTAGGTATTACATGAAATTATTTTCGAAATTTTTGCTTTTCATAATAAAACCAATGTGTAGAACGAAATCCAATACGTACTAGAATCATTCACACAAACAATAGGGAACCACGAATATAAATTTAATAAGATTACGGGGGGTTCAGGGGGGCAGAGCCCCCCTGAAGAAATGTATTTTTTTTACCTAAAAAATAAAATAAGAAGTTCATAAGAATGTCAGAATATTATTGCATAAACCGTGTTTAATTTAATGTTCCTAATTTCTGAAACCTTCGAATTATTTTATATGCGTATAAATATACATGTAATAATTTAAAAAATTTAATTTGCGTATTATAAGATGTTAAATATTATGAGAAATGAGATTAAAAAACATTGACTTTCATATAGCTGACGTTGAGGCTCCTGATCTGTAGATTTACTAGTTATATATATTTTTTTCTCTTTTCAGAAATTCTGAGAAGCGCAAGGAGAAATCTCGCGATGCTGCCCGAAGTAGGCGCAGCAAAGAGTCGAAAATTTTCAGCGACTTGTCTAGTCAGCTACCAATACCCCAGACGGTGGTATCTACACTGGACAAAGCTTCTATCATGAGGCTGACCGTGGGGTACCTCAAAGTCAGACAGATGATGGAAGTCATCTCAAGTAAGTCATTACCAGTCACTACAAGTAAGTTACTTCCTGTTTTTACTTTTCGGTTTCCCCCTTCCCCCTTAGTATCTTTGTTTTGGCGCAGCATGTCCATTTGTAGATATTCTGCCGTAAAAACGTAAACCAACTAACCATTTTGTTTTTACTGCAGTATAGAGTGATTCAGAATTTATGGTGAAAAGGATGCCAGAGCACACTACAACAAACATTTCCGTACACATAATGTAAGGAAAGTATATTGTAATAATAATTTGTGTGTTTGTGTATGAACACGATAGCTCCCAAACGGTACTTCCCATTGAGAGCCCATTGGCCGTACATCCCATACAATCACAATCGTCCTGAGAACGTTCTATAGTACTCCTACGAATCTTGTAACTTGTAGCTGATATATCCCATGAGAACTATCCACTAGATCTCCAGAGGATGTGGAGATCGAGTTTTCCATTTACAATCTCCTTAGAAGAGCTTGTGGATTCTCTTATCGGACGCACATGCGCATTTGACTTCTTCCTTGGTTTCTTTCCGTTTCTATTCTTCCTATAATTGTACGAAATATGTCATAAAAATTAATTTATAGGGCATCTATAGGTGTGACATTTTGACATACAGAGGATATCCTATGACTGTCTTCTACAGGATAATTTAAACAATCCATAGAGAATGTGGGTTATCTTGAATATGACATCATTTGGATGTTCTTGGGATGCCAATGTGTCCTCTGGGATGCTATAGGCCACTGTTGCAAGACCTCTATATATTTTCGTATAAACCAGCCGACGAATTAGGTATTTAGTCCATTTTTAAACCATTTAGCGATCATTCTAGAGGAAAAATCACCAAGGAAATGTGACAGAGTATAAGTGATAAATGTTAAGCATTAGTGTCTCAAGGGTAACGTCTCCAGTTTCGAAACAAGAGGTGCAATGTTCGAATCCAGCTGATTCCAATGTGTCATAAATAAATTTATTTGAATCTACGGTATTCTATAAAAAGTCGGGTGGAGTTACTTTTGATTTTTTGTATAGATTAGATAGATAACCAGGGTTGTAACTTACTTATTCAATAAAAAATACAGGGCGTCGCATTCCAATCGGAATCGGATTTTTGTCCACACCTTTAACAATAATAAAGGTATTGTAATGATATTTCCTACAGACTTACGTTTATTTTTGTGAAATTTAACGATATCACAGGCAGTGGTAGAAATGCCACCATTCGCATCAGAATAGGACTGACTAGACACAACCTGTTTACGAATGTTATTGACATTACATGTAATCTCACTGACAGAAATACTGTACATTACTAGCATTTTTCGTGATGTCATTGCATTTCACACAAAGCAAGGTAAGTCTGTTGAAAATTTCGGTAAAATATCACCATTATTGTTAAATATATAAATAAAATTTGGCTTCGGTTTGGAATGAGATACCTTGTATCTTTGGCTGAATAAATTAATTATGACCCTTTTTTCCTACACAAAAATTATATGCTGTAGTGTGCTTTACCGCACTTTAAAGTTTGTAACACGAATTTTGAATCACTCTGCATTTTTATGAAATAACAGGCTTTGATGATTAGGCGTGTGAACGGTGAACTAAAGTGTAGGAAGAGATAACTTGTCAATGGACATTATACTAGAGAAAAGTGTGCGTCCCTCGAGAAGAAATGGTTCTTTACTGAATTTGAAAGAAAAAGCACTTTAAATCTGATTTTTTAGATTTTTTCATTGAAAAACGATTTACTGATTAGACAAAATTGGTTTAGCTTAATCTATAATCATTTTTATGATAAATGCCTGTAATATTCACGTAACTTGTAACTCTTCGCGAAATAAGTTTCTAGCGAAATTTTGGCGATTGGAAAAAATCAGGGGGTAACCCTAGGACCCCCGCAGTGTTAAGTGGGGTTGGTTGATCTACGACAGAACATTTCTCCTAGGACTGCCGGAGATTTTAGATTTTTAGTGTCCAATCAAATGTTTCATTTTTTTAAACTGTTAAAGATAGAGTAAAAATTTCGATTGATTTGAAATCTTCGGAAATTTTCACCTCAAGTACATACCAAACATATGGATAAAATATATAATATTTCTTTTTTGTGAAATAAAACGAGTTTTGCATGGTATCGGGCCATTTGTCTTTCATTACATTCCAACTGGACCGGGCTCAGGCTTAATTTTTTTTTCTGCAGATCTTGCCAGGCATGCACAGCATTGTTTCTGGACCAACAATTTTTCTCTTCGGATTTTTTCTCTTTTAATCCCTTTGCTACGAGCGTCACGTATACGTGAAGCAAAAAATTATCGGAATCCTTGATTATTCGCACCAGTAATTTTTAAATGAAAATTTTGTCTTATTTTGTTAAGGCATTTTTGCGATCAACATAATAAAAAAATTTCCATTTTGACCTGCCTTATTTTATTAAGGTATTTTTGCGATTAACTTAATAAAAATTTTTTCCTTTTGACCGGTGTTAAAAGATTACAAATTCTCTAAAGGACGCTCGTCGCAAAGGGGTTAAATGGTGATATTTTATCTCTGTTAATTGAATCTCTACAAATTTATTTTGGATTAAGATGGTTCTCATATTCAAACTGGGTACTTTCCGACACATGTTTTGATTATTTTTTGTTTACAAACATATCAAATATGTATGTGAGTACTCCTATTAAGGAACTATGTAATCAAACTGTTTTTCCGTTTTTCGGAAAAGGTAGAAGATTTTTCAGAAAATGCTGTCAAAGAGGGCGTTAGAAACCAAATTTCTGTATTCGACAGCTCAGTAAAAGGGAAAAAAACTAGTCGGATCCCAAAACTTTCTTCTATTTCACACAGATGTCGCATACACTAAAAACGAATATCAGCACCAATTTATATCAAGGTCTAACTGAATCTAAAGTTTTAATAAATTCCATGCATTAGTTCTTGAGATATGACTATTGCCTAAAATCGTGTAAATCCTGCAAAACGTAGCATTACAGCGCCACCTGTTGGGAGATTTAGACCAAAACCTAATCAAGAACAACTTATGTCAACGTCTAACTGAAATTGAAGTTTGATGAATATCCGTGCATTAGTTTTTGAGATATAGTTATCGTGATAATAATAAAAAAGTAGCACAGTAGCGCCACTTGTTGGACTATTTACACTAAAACGTAAGCAGTATCTATTTATGTCAAGGTCTAACAGAATCTGAAGTTGTGATTTTCACCAAAAACTAATCAGCACCCATTTATATCAGGGACTAACTGAATATAAAGTTTTATTAAATTTCGTGCATTAGTTCTTGAGATAAAGCGCCCACAAAATTTTTGCCACATACAGACATACAGACAGAGTCCCTGACAGACATTTTCTAAAAACAGTCAAATCGTGTTCAGGACCTTCTAAAACGTATAAATACGTCGAAAACCGGAGGTCGAAAATTTTCACAAATCCAATACTTTCTTCTTGTAAAGATAGAAGAAAGTAAAAACTGAAAACATCCTACTTTTTTACTTTTTTCTATCTTTACAAGAAAGTATTGGATTTATGAAAATTTTCGACCTCCGGTTTTCGACGTATTTATACGTTTTAGAAGGTCCTGAACACGATTTGACTGTTTTTAGAAAATGTCCGTCTGTGAGTCTGTGAACTCTGTCTGAATGTGACAAAAATCTTGTGGGCGCTTTATCTCAAGAACTAATGCGCGAAATTTAATAAAACTTTAGATTCAGTTAGACCCTGATACAAATTGGTGCTGATTAGTTTTTGGTGTAAATCGCCCAACATGTTGTTTCTCATTTCCAAAATAATTGTCATCCATATTTACTTATTATAAACACGTTATTTAATTTTATTGACTAATTTATTTATATTTAATAATAAAAATTAAAATGTTTTGATTTAACTTTTGATTATGTCAGAAACAAAACAGATGTTTTGAGTAAATATGGATGAAAATTATTTTGGAAAGGAGAAACAAAACAAATATGTTTAAAAAAAAAAAAAAAAAAAAAAGATGGCAGATCGTGGGTGAATGCCAAAGATTAGCCATTATTATTGTTATTATTTTTTTCCCCCTGAGAACCGCCTTAATATGGAATATTAAGTAAAGTAAGATGAGAATGTGTTTCACTGTATATTATAAAAATCTCGTTAATGTATTATATAGTTCAAATTTCTTTTGTTTTATTTCACAGGTCTTTCTACGCGACCCGTCCCAATCGACGCCACACATGTGGATTCTGTGTTTGCCAGTGTGTTAAGTGGATTCTTGCTTGTTTTGTCCGATGTCGGAGACATCATTTTCTTGTCTGAGAATGTTGAAGAATTCATTGGCCTTTCACAGGTATGTAATTCTTATGCAGTAATGGAACCCTTTATCCGGAAACAAGAGTGTGGGCCAGTGTTGGTCTCATATTCCCCTCGCTAATGTTAAATGTGTGTACGCAGAATGCATTCGTTTCTAAAATAAACATTCTCAGCTCCGTAACTGTATTTATACATACAAGAGTAACAAAATATTAATGTTAATGCTTTAATTTATCATATTTGTCTGTAAAGCATGTCTGTTGAACATTAAAACTTTTATTTGAAAATTGATAGCATCCGAAAAACTAAAGGGCAAAACTGAGAAATTTCATTGGTGGCCAATTTCTTTAACTCTTTAAATACCAAGCTTTAAAAAACTGAATGACTTTAGAATCCTAACAGAATAGCCCAAAATATTCGCTTTTTTCGTTTCCCCCCTTTTCACTAGGTAAGTAGTGAAAATGGCCCTTCTGCCTTTTCCCTTTATTCAAATTTCGACAGGTGTTACACCCCTCTGTTCATCGTTGCTCCAGTTACTAAAAAAAATTCTTTCTGTACTGTCCAGAAATGCCAACACATTACTCCATCCAACTCTGAGAGTCCACCCCCTTGACAGCACTCAGAGCCACTTAAGGGGAAGAAAATCTTTTCAGCTATCCAGAGCTATTGTGGGTTTCAGAGCATTGGGTTGATTTCGGCTATTGCAGGATTCAAAAGGTTAAACTAGTGGCCACTCTTTTATTTAAAAAACCTAAACAGTAAAATTTAGTAAAAATTTCAATTAGTATTAATCTAAAATGAAATAGTCCAAATAAATATGTTAATATACACATATTTCAACCAACAAAAATAGAATCCTTGATGAAATGAAAAAAAAAAATTTACTCCTTCCTTGTAAGAAAGTGGTCATAAGGTGGTCACTAACAGACAATTTTTTAATAGCCACTTTTTTTATTTAGTAGCCCTGTGGCCGGTAATAATTTTGCCCTTTACGAAAAACTTATGTTCCAGTTTGAGAAAACTGAATAACGCGCTATAAAAAAAAATACTTATAAATGTTTTCGAAAAGCAGTGGCAGTAAACGAAATTTTGTTTTTATAAATGATTCCTTACATCTTAAAAATTTGATTTCTGAGGTTTCTAATCATAAAAAATACTTTTCAGAATCATAGGTAACTCAAAAGAGATTTATTGCATATTTTCTTTTGTAGTTATAGTATATTTTTCCCAGATTAAGAAACATATTTTTTTACAGTGTGGAAAAAATACACATATTTTATATAAAAATTGTTTTTTCATATATACATTTTCTATACATATGGGAAACAATATTTTTTTATGTGGAAGACATTGATTTTCAGACATATGTATTTTCAATGCAGTAAATTCTTGTTCTTTATATAGAAGTCGTTTTTTTTTTTTTTTTTCGTAATGTATTTTTTATATCGAAGACAATCTATTAGAAAATCCCTAAAATGGACTGATTGATTTTAAAATTCAAGAACTTGCAAACGGTGACAGATATTTAAAAAATTCTTCCAGGGGGGTTATGTATGATGTCAGGAGTTTTTTTTTACTCCTATTCCCGGTTTTAGTTTCAAATAGCACTGATAGATGGCGCTAAAAGCAATAGGCGCTCAATTGAGGACAAAACTGAAATCACCCAGCATTGATGCTAATGAAGGAAGTTAAATATATGAAGTGACTCTCATTCGTCAATACAATCTTGTTCTTACGGTCCGTTTACTCCATATATTTAACCTCCTTCCTTCATTTCAACGCTGGGTGATTTCTGCTGGACTTTTTTCTCGATTGGACGTCTATTGTTCGTAGCGCCATCTATTGCTGGTAATTCGAACTAAAATCATGAATCACAATAAAAAAAAAAACTCCCAACATCTTACATAACCCTCCTGACTGATTGATTTTAAAATTCAAGAACTTGCAAACAGGGACAGATATTTAAAAAGTTCTTGCAGGAGGGTTATGTATGATGTCAGGAGTGTTTTTTACTCCAATTCCCGGTTTCAGTTTCAAATAGCACCCATAGATGGCGCTGGAAGCAATAGGCGCTCAATTGAGGATAAAACTGAAATCACCCAGCATTGATGCTAAGGAAGGAGGTTAAATATATGAAGTGAGTCTCATTCGTCAATACAATCTTATTCTTACGGTCCGATTACTCCATATATTTAACCTCCTTCCTTCATTTCAACGCTGGGTGATTTCTGCTGGACTTTTTTCTCGATTGGACGTCTATTGTTCATAGCGCCATCTATTGATGATAATTCGAACTAAAATCATGAATTACAGTATAAAAAACTCCCAACATCTTACATAACCCTCCTGCAAGATTTTTTTTAAAATACCTGTCCCCGATTGCAAGTTATTGAATTTTTAAATCGGTGAGTCCCAGTGTTGAATTCAGGAGGAGCCATTGAAATGTCCCCCCTCCCCCGGAAGATTTGAAATTTTATGCTTTTAATAGTTAAAAAGTGCAATCCCCCACAGAAATCCCTCCCGTAGAAAAGTGTCTGAATTCAACAATGGTCAGTCCAATTTACGATACCTGGTATATTGCTATCATTTTAAATAATTGTTGTAATTGAAGAACATTGCTTGAGAAAAATATTTAACAAGAAAGAAAGAAAAGGAAATCTGGATTAATTAATTAATATAATTAATAATTTATCAGAATGGTTTTATTTATTTTAGGATTTGAATTTTTATTTTTTATTTTTCAGATTGAAATGATGGGACAGAGTATTCTACAGTATTCCCATCCATGTGATCATGACGACATCAAGGCAGTTTTGGCTGCAAAATCTTCCAAATCTGATGACACATGCGACGACGAAACTTTGTCCTTATTCGTCCGCATGAAGACCACCCTCAAACCAAAGGGAAGGGCAGTTAACTTAAAATCAGATGCATATCAAGTAATTATCTCTCTTTAATATGCCTTTTACAAGTTGTTCTTTTAATAATAACAATAATCAAACAATAAAACAAATTTGATACACTACCTGGAAAACCTGGAAAATTCTGGAAATTGACCAAATAAGTCAGATAATTTCAATATTTTATCCAAGATACCTCATAGTATAAGTTGTTCGTCTAATAATAACAATAATCGAACAATAAAACAGGGTTTATACGCTACCTGGAAAATTCCGTAAATTTACCAAATAAGTCAACGAATTTCAATATTTTATCCAAAATACATATAAGTTGTTTTTTTTTAATAATAATAATAATCGAACAATAAAACAGGGTTGATACGCTACCTGGAAAATTCCGGAAATTGACCAAATAAGTCAGAGAATTTAAATATTTTATCCAAGATACTTTATATAAGTTGTTCTTTTAATTATAATAATAATAATAATCAAACATTAAAACAGGGTTGCTACACTATCTGCGAAATCTGGAAAAATCAGGAAATTTGGAAATTGACGAAAAAAGTCAAGGAAAAATCAGGGAATTTCAATATTTTATGAAAAATATATTAGTCTTATATAAGTTGTTCTTTTAATGATAACAACAACACTACCTAGGAAACCTGGAGAAGTCAGGAAATTTGAAAATTGATGAAAAAAGTCGACGAAAAATCAGGGAATTTCAATATTTTATGAAAAATCTATTATACTTCTATTATGTTTTATATAAGTTGTTATTTTAATAATAACAACAATCAAACATTAAAACAGGGTTGATATACTACCTAGGAAACCTGAAGAGCAAGGCAAAATTAGGGAATTGAAATTAATCAAATAAGTCATGAAAAGTTAGGGAATTTGATAAAATTTTATTGCAATCTCCAAGTAAGTATGACCTTTGGACTGTGAGAGGTAAAATTTTTCCAATTTTGGTAAGTTCCACTTAGGAATTTCAACTAAATCTAAAATTTCTAAGAACACATTAATACATATTTTGATTTTTTTTTTCTGTAGTACTTCTTATTCTGAAGTAACAGTAATTAATCATCTCAAATCTCTTATCTCTCCCTTTAAGAATCCGAAATGTCTGCTTTCTCTCCCCCCTTTGCTTCATGTTAAAAATAAAAGTTTATCTGGACATTAATGATTTTGTGCAACAGTTGGTGAAGTGAATGATAGCTAAGTACACCAAGGGTTGATCCAGGCAAAATTTGGAGACGAATTAAACATTTAGAGTCCCTTCACAAAATTCTATTTAATAAAATGGGCCCCTTAACAAAAATCAATTTGATAAAATGAGACCCTTCACAAAATTCCGTATAATAAAACAAACCCCTTCACAAAATTCCTTTTAATAAAATAGGCCCTTTCACAAAATTCTATTCCATAAAAACTTATTATTTATTAATTATTTATTATTTTGTGACGTTTAAAATGTGTAATTTGTAAAGAAACCAGTTCACCAGAAAAGAGTACCTCAGCAAAAGGATTTTAAAAAGTTTCTATTATTAAATGCTTGGTTCGAATTTGAATAACTAGATTTCATTACAAAATGTTATTTTTCACAAAAATATAATAAATTTCACAAGAATAACTTTTATTTTTACCAAATAGGCCCCAAGAAAGAAAAAAAAAGTCCTTCCGGCCTGTACCGGGAGGAAAAGGTAGCTTTCATAGTCCATGTTTTTAAAAATTCAACTCATTTTACTCAAGCATCCAAAGCTATATTCCTTTTAAATGCTAAAAGTGTAAATTAACAATATCATATAAATTAAAATAACTTTTATTAGTTGTTTTACATGTTTCGACTCTTTCCGAGTCATTTTCGATAACAAAATGAGAATATTCCAAAAGTTGCACGGGCTTTGAAGTTATTATTTTCTAAAAATTACACACATTATCTATTATTTTTTACTTGGTTGTTTATTTTCATATCTGTGACCATGGAGTAACTCGAGCCACAGTTTCGGTAAATTAAAAGATGCCGCATCGTTACATATTGTATTTTTGCGTGTTAGTATCTCTATGGTTTCTCTTATTGGGATTTTAGGGAATATAGGGACTTTTGGAATATTCTCATTTTGTTTTTGAAATTGACTCGGAAAGAGTCGAAACATGTAAAATAACTAATAAAAGTTATTTTAATTTATATTCTGTTGTTAATTTACACCTTTAGCATTTAAAAGGAATATATTATTACAAGGTGTTATAATTTATTATAATTTATTATATTCATCCAAAGCTAAATTCCTTTGAACTCGATTATAAAAAATTCAATCCCGGTTTTCATTAATACTGAATTTGAATGTGAATTTCAGCATAACAAATATAACATTGTTGATAAAATATAAGATTTCTCGAAAATATATTGGTTTCTGAAGATAAAGCATTCTTTTCATATAATCATGGATAACTCTGAAGTGGCTATATTATATTTTCATAATTTAAGAAACATGTCTTTTTTTACAGTGCACACTATACTGCTAAACTGGAATTTAAAAAAATATATATCTAAAAAAGTAAATAAGTAAATGAATTCCATTCTCAAATATGAGTGGCAAGCCTGAAAATTTTGCTGTGCCTCAATTTGTAATAAAATGTTTTTAAATGTACATTTATTTTTCTTAACTTTAAAACAATGATATGATGTATTAATACCTCACACTTCCTTCTATTTTCAGCTTATCCATTACATTGGCCACAAACTTGACAAGCCGTTCAATGCTGACCTCAAATGCCCCACTTTCTATTTGATTTTGATTGGCAAAACAATTCCCCACCCGGCACACATCGAGGTGCCCCTCGAAAAAGACATTTTTGTCAGTCGACACACTCCTGACATGAAGTTCACACACATTGATGGAAGGTAATTCATTTTTACATTTTTCTTTTTTCCTAGATTAGTTATTTAAAATAATAATTTTCCATTTGTAGTGTTAAAATTACGCTTTTGATTACTTTTATTAAGTGGTTTCAAAGAAAGAAGAGTATACAATTGTTTGATTAGCCCTGCTAGTACCGAGTTTTAAATTTTGATGAGTATTTTTAGTTTCGCAAGATGTGAACCAGAAATTTAATTTTATTAAATGTAGCTTCTTTCTATGAAATGTCTATATGATTTTATTTATAAACTTTAAATTACTACTTTTTTTTCTGGTTTGAAACATAAAAAATTTTAAAACAAAAAATAATGGGGTTAAATAAGACCCCAATGGTACTACGAAGGTTAATATATATATATATATATATATATATGTGTGTGTGTGTGTGTGCATGCATTCACACATAACTTTTGAATGGATGCTCCATTTTTAATATTTTCCTTTCTTTTTTCCTTTCTATTTACCCCTTCATTCCATATAGGTGCAGTGGAATGTATATGTGACACCCTATATGGATGTCACATACAGGGTGACACCCTATATGTTACTTATATATTCATTACTCTATCTACACACACGAACCAAAAAATAAAAAAAAAATAAAAAAAAATAAATATTACATTAATATTATCATTATTCAATTAATTAAAGATACATTTCTAAAAAATAATAAATACTTTTTAAAACTGTTTAGTACCAGAATATTTTAATCACAAACTTTGCCTTGTCTAATTGTAGAATTCTTTTAAGTATAATAAGAAGAATAAGATAAAAAATACTATACAGGATTACTGGTATTAAAAGTTAAAATGTCATTAAATGATGACTGTCTTGAAGGGGTTATTAAGGCTCAATTTTGTGCTGTTCCTGTTTAAAATTTGTTCAGATCCAAAAAATTATGTTAAGGCTGTTCTCACATGTGGTTACTTTCTGACACATTTTTTAATTCATTTTTTGTTTGCAAACATATCACATTGCAGGTGCTCTTACTGAGAAACTTTGTTACTAAACTGTTTTTTCCGTTTCTTGGTAAAGGCAGAAGATTTTTCAGAAAATGCTGTCAAGTTTGGTGTTTTGAACCAAATTTCTGGATACGAGAGTGTAGGAAAGGAGAAAAACTGTCATCCTGACACAACAATTGCTTTTAATGCAAACTTTAATTCATTTATAGGAAAAGGGAAAAACTGTTGTCGTAAGTCAACAATAGCCTATAATGCAAACTGTAATTCATTTATAGGAAAAGGGAAAAACTGTTGTCGTAAGTCAACAATAACCTATAATGCAAACTGTAATTCATTTATAGGAAAAGGGAAAAACTGTTGTCCTAAGTCAACAATAGCTCATAATGTCACCTGTAATTCATTTATAGGAAAAGAGAAAACTGTTGTCCTATCCTAAGTCAACAATAGCTTATAATACAAACTGTAATTCATTTATAGGAAAATGGAAAAACTGGTGTTCTAAGTTAACAATAGCTTATAATGCAAACTGCAATTTATTTATAGGAAAAGGGAAAAACTGTTGTCCTAAGTCAAGAATAGCTTATAATGCAATCTGTAATTCATTTATAGGAAAAGCGAAAAAATTGCTTGACTTCAAGTAATTTCAACAATTATGCCTGCAAGTATCTTGCTTTTATCTTTTAAAAATAAATCAGAAAGTTTAAAAAGAATCAGAAATATTTTTTTAAGAACCGCTTTAATCTATGTTTACCCCTGACTTTTATAAAAAGGAGTCAGTCACCATGAAATTTGTGTATGTTGCTAAATTATACAGTACTGGATTAAATATTAGAAATAATCACTCACCATATTGTTGTTGTATATATACTAGAGATTGTCATTCTTGTTATACAGACTTGTTATATATATTTTTGATTTCAAACGTATTTTATATATATAGATCAATAGATTTAACAGAGAACATAATATTTATATACAATATCTGTTATTTCCATGGCTCAGAAGTAAGGTGTTATGAAATTTCAACATGTTTCTGATGTAGACAGGTCTTAATTTTTAATCTCTCTCTCTCTCTCTCTCTCTCTCTCTCTCTATTATATATATATATATATATATATAAAAGTATTGGAGTCCAAATATTCTGGAGTACTAACAACAGTATCCCCCCATCGTACCCCCAAAATCGTATCCCCCCGTCCCCTTCCACCAGCATATTTTTAAACTTTTGTGATGTAAAATACCAGAGGTAACATACTTTCATTGTTGCATTTTTTTTTCATGAATATAATACTTACTCGCTTTTAAGTTATAACTTGAAGATTGAATATAAAATTTTTTATTTGCTTTCTTACAATTGTAATTTCCATTAAGTTAATTGCATATCTTTTAACTTTCAGGATAACAGAGCTTCTTGGCTACAAAAGTTCAGATCTGTTAGGTCAACCTGCATACCTCTATCATCATGCTTTGGATTCCAACTGCATCACGAACGCCTTCAAAACATGTGAGTTTGCCTTTGACAGGATATATTTTTGTTAACGACATTTTATAAATCTCTATTTTTAATACACAAACCTGTTTGCCATTACTGCTAAATGCAAAAGTAACACTATATCCAGACCCGCAGCTAGAGGGGTGCCAAAAAAATTTGAGCTCTCCCCTAGGAAAGATTCCAAGGTCACCAAATGAAACACTTTTCAAAAATCGAACTTAGTTTTAGGGCCCTTTTACAGTTTTGCACTAATACTAAATTGTAGTATTTGTATAAAAACTGCAAATAACTGTTTTAAATTAGTTTAAATAAATGTTTTAAAAACAATATTAATTTTAAAATGCAAAATACATAATTGATTTTGTTAATGTTTTTTATCATATAAAAATACAACTTTAGAATCATCAAGGGCAGGGAATATTGAGAAAAAAAATTAAAGATTGCAACTCTTTATGAAACAGGTGAACTGTCAGCTTTTTATTTACTTGTTGACATCATCACTTATTTTCACCAGTATAATTATACACAAGTTATACACTGGAAATTTTTATTCTGTGGCCTTTTCTGTTCTTAGTATAATATAAAGTTATTATAAACAAATATCCCCCCCCCCACTATTATTCACTTTTAGCTACACCCCTGGCTACATGTCGTTTTTGTGGTTTGATTGCACGTATCTTTGCTTCTAAATATCATATATTTTTAATGTTTAGTCTGTCAAATACAGAAACAAACGAACTTTCAAATAGTTTCTTTGAAAACTAACTTAATTTACCAATTTTTAAAAATAGTTTTCAATAATGTCATTTTTACTTTCTGAGCGCATAGTGTAACGAAACTATTGTAATCATGATCAGGGCAGGGTGTTACTTTTCGCAATGATCATCACTAGTTCACAACATAATAATGCCCCCATGCCAAGGCAGTAACTGAGGTACCCCTCCCCTTTTGAAAAATAAAATGGGAAGGATACATTTATGCATTTTCATTTTAAAGAAAGGAATTGTACATTAAAATGTATAAGGTTGCCCTTTCTCCCTAACAAAAAAAAAAAAAAAAAAAAAAAAGTCCTGATTATGGTCTTGCCTCACCTATATCCATTTCCATGTTTCTGTTTATTGAAAAATACGTTTTATAATTCTTATATAAAAAAAAAAAAAAAATCAGCCTAAGTTAAAAAAATTTCATTTTATCTCATTGAAGTTAACATGAATATTGAAACAAACATTATTTTTGATAATGTAAATGCAATGTACATATTTCATTTCAAATCTATTCCATTCTTTGTGATTTTGTGACTCATTTCTCAATAATTACGAGAGCATTAATTTTGATTTTATATCTTTATTTAAGAATTAACTATAGTACTTTTCTATTTAATAAAATAAATTTTCATTAGAAAAACATTGCAAAGAGAATAAGCATTGTTAAAACAAATGCACATTTGTTCTCTGAGCAATGGATTTGTTCACATTACTGATGAGTAGCCCATTGTATTTGAGTGGCTGTGGTGTGCTGAAAATCTGCAGTGCACGTGCAAAAGAAAATTCGGACATCTGGAGAGCTAAAATCTTTTTAGCTACCTTATTTTAAATCTAATAGATGCGTCAGTAGGCATTTTACTTCTAAGAAAAAGGAAACAAGAACGAAAAATCATGCGTCAAGCATAGATTATGTAACACTTTCCAACGCTTCCAAACTAATTTTACAAATCATACCGTTTAATAAGTTAAAAGATGACATTTAAGTAAACAATTTGGAAAACGCATAATATATTTAAAAACATAATTTCAGGAATTTCCAACATATACAATATTCAGAAAAATATACGAATACTTTTATTCAGCCCTGTATAGGATCTATAGACCTGTATATATACTACATAGGATGCTAAATTTTAGTTCAGTTAAGAAACGCGTAGCACAGTTTAAAATTCTCTGTCTGGAGTTTCTGTCACTAAACGGAAATGTGTCCGCAAACTTTTGTGCTTCCCTGTATAGGATCTACAGAATTTATACACATCACGTAATAGACAAAAAGCGAGTTAAAATTAAAATCGCACTCAGTAACTTAAAACGCACTTCCAGGAATTATTGTTAACAGACAGTTGAGAATTCTTTTGTGTGTCCCTGTAAATGAACTATGACTGCTATACACACACTATTCTGTTGTAAGCCTCTTGTAATGCACCTTAGTGATTTTTATAAATTTCAATGCGTTTAAAATTGTGAAACATTATTTAAATAAACCGCAGACGATTTTTCTCCATAGATGTAATGTAACGGAATTCTTTTGACTATCTCTGTAAAGTAACTATAAGTTCTATGCACACCCTATTCCATATTAAGATTCTTCTAATGCACCTTAGTGATATATATAAATTTCAATGCGTTTAAAATTGTGAAACATTATTTAAATAAACCGCAAATGATTTTTCCCCATAGACCGCAATGTAACGGAATTCTTTTGAGTGTCCCTGTAAAAAAAAACTATAAGTGCTACACACTTCCGTTTAAATAGGGAACATGCTATAGATAACGACAATCTTACTTATAATAAAATCCAAAGGCGAGAAAGTGTCTGTAACGGTACCGGGATGTACCACTCTGGTCTGCGAGTCGACCGTAGTTAAACGCCATGTTAGGCTTAATGAAAAACATATACTAACATATGACAACTAAACGTTAATTTCTTCTACGTGAAATCATGTCTGTTCTGCATATTTTCATATAAAACATGTATATCTTATCCAATTATAATGTATTAAATTCCAAATTAAAAATAAGCTATTATAAACATCAGATTACTAAATATAAACAAACAAACACTGTTGCCATTCAGAATTTCTGAATCTTGAAACAAATGAATCACTCTTTGAACGCTTCATTAAAAAAATACAGGTTAATTATCTGATTATCTTCTTAAAATATTTGTAAAAGTATATTAAAGTCTTTAAATATTTTAATTTTGTTTAAAACCTTCAAAAACTATTTTTGCAGCCATCTTTCGTCAATTAATATAAACAATCGAACTTTGTTAAAAATACAAGTTAATATTTGCATTAATTAGCATATTAAAATTTAATATGAAATTTTCAGAAATTACATTTCACTTTGCTAATTATTATTATTATTGTTAAAAAAAAAAAATGTAGTGAGTCATTCACTTTTGAGAATCATTCATCAAAATTATTTGTAGTACTGATTGCCAATTGGCAACGTGTGTTTTACTGTTTTAACATCTTTGTTGATCTTTTTAAATGCCGTTTTAAACACGCGGTGGATTTGAATCTGTTCAATCAAATCAGTTTTTATTGTTGTTTTATATAGTTTAAGGATCGTTTTAGCGATGCCTCAAGAAAATGATGAAACGCCGATTGAACGTAGACGGCGATTAATTAGAGAAAGACAGTCGAAGTGGTTTGCTTGGCAATCACAAGCAACATTGGACTGCATAAGGGAAGATGGCGCCATCTACCGGTAGAAAATACAAACAAATTTTTAAATTTTGTTTCCATCCTAAATAAAATGATTTTTTTCTTATGAAACGTAATTAAAATATAAGGAATAAATAGTACCGAGTAAATTCCATTTAATTTTGCTTATGTAATAAAAAAATGAGCTATGTGGTGAGTCAAGCTTTTTAGAAACTGATTGATAACACTTTTGTTACAGAGAATTTCACACATGGATTGTTTTTTTTTTTTTTAATATTTAATTTGAATGTTTTGTCCATTTGTTGAACTATTTTAAAAAATGAATATTGAGTCAATATCCTGTCATTTTTGACGGTGGGTATATACTAGTAACATATAAAAATTGCAGAGCAATCCGAGCCTATTTACGGGAGTTAGAGCACGGACAGACGGCAGACGGCCATACGGCCAGACAAACCGAAGTCATAAACACTTTTCAACTTTGTTGGAAAGTGTTAATAAAAAAAAAAGAATTACTCAATTATCTCTCCATGTTATGGATAAAAAAATTAAAAACAAATTAGCTGACCTGTCCGGCGTTACCTCGGCAGACTGTCATTGAAAAATGTACTAGTGGAGTGGACTTCATAATACATAAAAAAAGACTGAATAATATTTATTTATACTAAAAACGTGTAAAAAAAAAAGTAAATAAGAGCTAAAACTTCAAAAGTATAACAGTTACATTTAAAAAATCAAACGGTCAGGGAAAATTTATACACTTACTTTTCCCTCTTTACTAAAAATCCCTTTTTAAAAAATCATTGCTTTGTTTACATTTTAAATTTTATATTGTTAATTGTATTTTTTAAATTATGAATATTAAATGCTAATTTATTTGCATTATAATCAAGGAATCATTGTTTGTTTTACTTTTATTCTTGTAGATGGCAGCACCAAACAGTTAAATGTAAAAAAATCCTGCCAAAGGACTTTTACACAATAACCAATGAGATGTATTTCATTTGGGTGTTGCCATTAAGCAATTAACAAATAATCGCGATTTCTGTGCCACAAACGATATCATAATATATATATAGATTTTAAAACATGCTCGCATAGAATTAAGACATTTGATGTTGTCTTTATTTTTCTGTGGTCATCACTGAATCTATTGATGACCAGACACATCACCACTGATCATGATGTATGTGTGCAAGTGAGTGAACATAACTCCCAAACGGTACATCCGATTGAATTCCCATTTGGCAAATATATTATAGACCACTGTCACAAGAAATGTTTAAATTTTCCTACAAATTGGCCGAAAAGTTATGTATTTAAACCATTTTTAAATAATTTTTAAAACATTTTGCAACTGATTTTACGGAGAAGAAATGTGACAGGATACATTTATGCACTTTCATTTAAAAGAAAGGCATTGTACATTAAAATCTATGAAGTTGAGTTGTGTGTGAGGTTGAGCCGAGCACTCAGAACTACTACACATTAAAATCTATGAGGTTGTACATTAAAATCTATGAGGTTATTATAAGTGATAAATATTGCAGTGATGAAGTCAAGCATTAGTAGTGAGAAGGAACCTCTCCAGTTTAAACAAGAATGAAAAATCATGCGTCGAGCATAGATTATGTAACATTTTCCAACGTTTCCAAAATACTAGATTATTTTTAACACAATTATTTCAAATTGGTAAAGCAATCATACAAGTTGTAATTTTTCCAACTGGACGAAAAATGTCCGGGGACCGGGTTTCGACCAGGATAGCTCAGTTGGTAGAGCGTGGCGGCTTCAGCCAAGAGATCCCAGGTTCGAATCCTGGCCTGGACATTTTTCGTCCAGTTGGAAAAATTACAACTTGTATGTTTCCAAAATAATTTTATAAATCATACCGTTTAATAAGCTGAAAGATAACATCGAAGTAAACAATTTGGAAAACGCATAACATATTTAAAAACATAATTTCAGGAATTTCCAACATATACAATATTCGGAAAAATATCCGAATACTTTTATTCAGCCCTGTATAGGATCTATAGATTTGTATATATACTACATAGGATGCTAAATTTTAGTTCAGTTAGGAAACACGTAGCACAGTTTAAAATTCTCCTTCTGGAGTTTCTGTCAATAAACAGAAATGTGTTCACGAACTTTTCTGCTTCCCCGTATAGGATCTACAGAATTTATACACACCACATAATGGACAAAAAGTGAGTTAAATTTAAAATCGTGTTCAGCAACTTAAAACGCACTTCCTGGAATTATTGTTAACAGACAGTAGAGAATTCTTTTGTGTGTCCCTGTCAATGAACGATGACTGCTATACACACAGTATTCTGTAGTAAGCCTCTTGTAATGCACCTTAGGGATATATATCAATTTCAATGTGTTTAAAATAGTGAAACATTATTTAAATAAACCGCAGACAATTTTTCTCCATAGACGTAATGTAACGGAATTCTTTTGACTGTCCCTGTAAAGTAACTATAAATGCTATGCACACCCTGTTCCATATTAAGCTTCTTGTAATGCACCTTAGTGATATATATCAATTATAATGTGTTTGAAATTGTGTAATATCATTAAAATAAACTGCAAATGATTTTTCCCCATTGACCGTAATGTAACGGAATTCTTTTGAGTGTCACTGTAAAAAAACTATAAGTGCTACACACTTCCGTTGAAATAGGGAACATGCTATAGATAACGACAATAACATATAAAAATTGCAGGGCAATCCGAGCATTTTTATGGGAGTCAGAGCACGGCCAGACAAACCGAAGTCATAAACACTTTTCAACTAGGTTGGAAAGTGTTAAAAAAAAATGAGGTCCAGTGTTTAAATACAGCTGATTCTATGGAGGCAGAATTTTTTTTCCATCCACAATATTCTATAAAATGCTCAGAACGTTGCATCATCAGGTATTTTTTGAATTAATAAACTCATGGCGTAAATAAATAACTGTTTACTCTAGTAATGTAAAATAACATTTTCAATAATGTGATTAAATAGTTGGGTAACTATGTAAAACTAAGGAGAAACTGACAAGATCCCCATATCTGGTGATTTATAATTCAAGAAAGGCCATCTCCTAGTTTTGCAGTTCTGTTCTCGATATAATATTTCACTGGTTTGAGAGAAAACATCTGTAATCAAATTATTAGCGAGGTTTTTGTGAAATAAATAAAATAAAATTGCCTACAAAACATCTTTTTTAACTAAAAAAAAAAAAAAAATCACTAAGAAACGTTGAATGAATTCTTATCTAGCTCTCTGAATATTTATTGTTGTAATAATTCACAAAATTGTATTTGGATTTTTTTCTAAGTAAAGTTTAAAGTAAAGGGAGGAAAGTTTAAAAATTTCTCTTGTATTGAAAAGAAAAAAAAAAAAGAATATTTAATCAAACAAAATTATATAATTATTTGTATATTTTCTGTAGACTTAATTATAAAGTATTTTTCTTTTCTTTCTGTTTTTTTTTTTTTTTTTTTTTTTTTTTTGTAAAACAAATTGTACAACAACTTGTAAAATAAAATATAATAATACTAATCTTCAATTCTCCAATGATTGCTATTGTAATTTATAATTTTTCAGCAATTTAAAATTATTCCAACGCAATTATTATTAATTGCGTAATATTATTATTACGCAAAAATATAATTTAAAATCAATATTTCTATGTAGCTTTATTTTAAATGATGAAAATTTATTCTTCTTTTGAGAATATTATAAAATGCGTATTTCAGACGTTTATTATTTGTTCAGGATAATGCCAATAGATAGCAGCACCACAAAGATCGACAAATGAATGTTTGTTTGTGATCCTCAAATTATTTTCCCTTTCAATGGATCCATGTCCTATGTGGTTGGAATGAATTCGTATTTTCAAAATTTTTCGTTACAGAATTAAAATTTCTTTTATTAAAATTTTTTATGTATAATAATTTCCAAGAAGGATGTCTCTTTCTCGTATTTCTAAAATATATGTTTAATTTTATGTTTTATGTGTTAAAATCTTAGGGAAGCTGACCAGTTGTGAGTAAGATTCTAACGCTTTAAAAGAAAATTAAGCATATATTATAGCATTATAGGAATATTTTAACAACTCAAAAGAAAAAGAGACATACTTTAAGAAGGGTAACAGAGAAAAAATGATTTAAAAGTAATATTTTTCTGCTAAAAGTTTTTAAAAATATGCAGTGCCTGATTTACGGCAGGGCATTCGGTTCACAGGCCCAGGTCCCCCGATTTTCTAGGGGTCCCAAATGGCTACTGAAGATTTTTCAATTATTTGCCAAAATCTGATGAAGTTTTAACTATTAAAAAGCAAAATTTATATGAAAACCTTTTTATTTTTTTCATTTAAAAACATTATTAACATTAACTTTTTTTAACATTATTAACATTAACTTTTTTTAACATTATTAACATTAACTTTTTTAACATTATTAACATTAACTTTTTTTTAAACTTTATTAATATTATGACTTTTTAAGGGCTGTATCACTCACGTGAAAACATCCGCTCGCTAATGTTAATCCTATGGGAGAATTTTTTTTAAATATCTCGTTTGCATTTAAATATTTTTTTTTTTTCCCATTGGATAGTTGAGGTCGATTTCTACAAAGGCCGTTTTTTACTTTTTCGATTTTGTTTACAGGTTTTTTTTATTCGGATACTGTCACTTTCGGAACAGATTTCGAAAGATCGAAAAATCGTCAACGAGATAGAACACTAAAGATTATGAGACTGTTATAAAAACTTTTACTTCTTAAAGATTGAGAAGAAAATTGATAAAAAACATCATTAAATATCACAAAATTTTTAAAGTCGGTAGTGGTTATTTATTTTAGGTGCAAGGAGGCCCTCATAAATATCTGTGACCAGGGCCACGAAATTTGTAAATCGATCCTTGAAAATATGAATGCATACCAAGCCCATAGGATTAACATTGGCGAAGTTAAATTTTTGAACTAACTGGCCAACAGGTTTAATATCAGGGAGTCTATGCATTTTTTTTTTCTTGGGCCCATTTTGTGAAAAGTAAAAGTTATTTTTGTGAAATCAATTATATTTTTTTGAAAAATAACATTTTGTAACGAGAGATGAAATTTAGTTATTCAAATTAGAACCAGCACTTAAGTATTTATAACAACTTCTTTAAGTCCTTCTGCTAAAGTTTTCCTTTATGGTGAACTTGTTTTGTTTGCAAATTACACATTTTAAAACCTAACAAAATAAAACTAATCAATGAAAAGTATGTTTTTATGGAATGGAATTTTGTGTAGGGGTCTAATTTATTAAGAGGATTTTTGTAAAGAGATCTTATTTGAAACTAAGAATCTTCTTCTTCTTTTTTTTTTTTTTTTTAAACCAAAGTTATAAGGTAAAATTTTGTACGGTATAAATATTCTTGAGATATTTATATGGAATTACTTATTTTTAATAATAATAGTAAGGTGGATTAATTTGTTGCACGTTGTCATTGCTGATATACAATTGAAAGAAACACGGGGGAAAAAAAAAAAACCTAGTTTATTGTAGCTATCACAAAGCTTTTGTCTATATAAGCCAAATCGTCTGCAAACAAAATTAAAAGTCGTTCGATTCGTTCTTGAAATGAGACTATCGCGGAAATCCTGAAAAATGCAGCATAGCAGCGCCTCATGTTGGACGATTTACACCAAAACCTAATCAGCGTGTATTTATTTCAAGGTCTAACTGAAACTGAAGTATTATAAAATTATGTGCATTAGTTCTTGAGATAGAACGCTCACAAAATTTATGTCTCATACAGACAGAAGACTGACAGATATTTTGTAAAGACAGTCAAATTGTGTCCAGGACCTGCGCGAAAGCGAAAACAGGTGAATTTATTTAAAAAATAGATAATATTTGCTCCCTCTCTCTTTTTCTTTTTTTTATCGATTACAAAAACATACATAAACCAAGTTAAGTTAAATAAATACGTGTAAAAAAGAAAAAAAAACTTTCTTGCATTATTTTATTGTTCCAGAAAGAATAAAAAAGATTTTTTTTTTTTTTTTTTTTTTTTTTTTCAATGAGATTTTCTACATGTGTTTCCGGCATTTAGAAGGGAAAAAAAAAATACCACGTTTTAAGCCGGAAAAAGTATATATTTTTTATTTATATATTTATTTTTCACATAATGCTTTCCTTTTCTCTCGTAACACTACTTATTGGTGTCACCAAAACAATGAATGATGCAGACAATCGTCTGCTAATGTTTGGCCAGCTTGACAGACTATTAAATGTCATTCAATCAAAACGGTCGTAATTGACGTAATTCGAATAGATGCGAGTCTAATTTCTAAACACAAGCATGGAAACAGTCTGTCAAACATACATAACATCCATGTAATTATCATAAAAACAATGCTTTTTGTTTTATTTTCTGTAGATTATGGCATCAGTTTGTGTGAAATTTTGTGGATTCGACTGCATAAAACTTTGATTTGTATTTTAGAGTTCGAATCTGATTATAGAAGAAACGAGAAATTAAACAGTTTTGTCCAAAGCTTAGTTAGCCTTTAATAAATAACTGGCATAATATTGATGCAATGTTATTCATAATCAGTTTATTAATGAGTTTTTTTTTTTTTTTTTTTTTTTTTTGAGTGGCGTAACTACAGAGTGGCTTGAGTGATGTCTCGTGCCCCAATGTTCGGGTTTCACGGAATTCCCAATTTTTAACACTTTCCAACATAGCTGAAAGGTTTAAAAGAGGTGGATTTAACTTTGTGCCGATATATTATAAAAATAAATGAACAACATATAATAGCACAAATAAAAATATATAAAATGACAAACAGCTGTTTCGGAACTCCTAAAGCTCCATCATCAGTGCCAAATTTTAAATTTGACACTGATGATGGAGCTTTAGGGTCTCCGAAAAAGCTGTTTGCCATTTTATATTTTTTTGTTTGTGCTATTTTACGTTGTTCATTTATTTTTAATAGCTGAAAAATGTTTATGAATTCGTTTTTTTTTTTTTTTCTCTAAATATACCAGGATCGCCATGTAATTTTTATATGTTATTGAAGTTTACTATAGAACGCTCGATAGTGAAAATGAAGTTTGTATTAGTTATAGTTCGTTTACAAGGACGTAATAAAGAATTCCATTCCATTACGATCTATGAGGAAAAATCATCTGCTATGCATTTTAATAATGTTATGATACTGCAAGCATTACGAAATTAAAAAAGAATAACTGAAGTGCATTACAACATTTTTTCTGTAGATTAGGGTGTGCTTAGCATTTATAGTTCCTTTACAGAGATGTACAAAATAATTCGGTCAGAGGGTGGACGGACTATGATCGAATTCATTGTGTGAAAAAATGAAATTTCTCAATAATATTCTGGAAGTGTTGGGAAGTGTTTCATAATTTATGCCTGATGCATGATTTTTCATTCTTGTTGTTTTTGCATGCATTCATGGGATGTATTCAAGAATAGGCCAGGAGACTCATAATAAAATTTAGCAACACCATAATGTAGCTACGTGTTGAAAAATGATTTTTTTGCATGCATTCATGGGATGTATTTAAGAATAGGCCAGGAGACTCATAATAAAATTTAGCAACACCATAATGTAGCTACGCAACTGGTTTTCATTCAAAACTAGTTTTAAGGATAGAAAATGTTGAGGGATCTTCTAGGTTGACAATAACCCTCAGAGGAATAATCTACTATAAGTAGAGTCCACATCTCTTTGTTATATTGTTGAAAATCCGGTTTCAGGATCAGCTCGGATTGGCGCTTTAAAAAATGTCTGTTTTGGCGGTGATCGCTTTCTTGGCAACTTCGATTTCATTCTCGCAATAAAAATAAACGTAAACAAACTAAAACGAAACTGTTGCTCCTTCTAGGATTTAATGTCAAAGAGGAAGGATAGAAATAAGTTATGCGAGTCCCACCCATGGTGAAAAAAGGATTGTTTAATCTTCTGGATGGATTTTCTTTTTCTGTTTTTGCTGCTGTATTTTATTTTAATGTTATAAAATGGCTTTGTCCTTGTAATAAATGTTACTTAAATTATATTTTTTTATTAGTGATATAAGATATTAAGTACGATAACACAAATTATTTCGAGATTTCTGCTTGGAAAGCTTCAATCTGACACAATCATTTCACGAAATGTAACAAATTAATGTCAGATTTTTTTTTTTTAAATTCTAAAAATGCATTAAATTTAGCAGGCATTATTAAAATAACAGAAAATCGAACAGTATTTACAGTATCATTTTTTGGTACTTTTCGGTTAGCCGGGCGCCAGTGGTATATATACATGTATATATATACACACACACATATATATACATATATCTACATATACATATCTATACATACATATATATATACATATACGTATGTATATATATACATATATGTATATACATATGTATTTATATATATACATATATCACTGGCGCCCGGTTAACCGAAAAGTACCCATTTTTTTTTTCTTACAAAAGTGAAGAATTTGTGGAAAGTTAGCAGTGGCATGTTATAAAATATTATTTAATTTGATAATGTATTTTATAGGTTTTGAAAACTTGAAATCACATACTGTCTTTATGTAACAATACATTCTATAGAACATATTTTTGCTGCAATCCAGAATTTTTGTTTTGCTTTTGATGTTTCAATTTAGAGGCATATTTTTGGCAATCTTTCATATATACATATATATATATATTTTAATTGAAAGTATAAATGTATTACAATATTTTTAATCAAAAGGAAAACATCGATAGATAACATTATACGCATGTATAGAAAAAAAAAATACAAATGCACAGTATTTTTTTTTTTTTTTTTGGATGAAAAATAAAAATTCCAGGATATTTCATATCTACTAAGTTAGAACTTGTGTAATTTTTTCTCTGTTAAAATAACTATTATTTTGCATAAGTTTCTGAGAAGAAATAATTTGCAACTTTTGGATGCTATAAAAAATCAAGTTTAACTCTCAAGTGTTTTTTTTTTTTCTTTACAATTATTGAAAATAATAACCACCGGCAACTATTGAAGATGTTGACTTCTAAACAATACTTGCTGTCATAATTAGATGCTATAAAACCTTCTCAAATACAAAATGGCTACTTTAAGATTTTAGGTAGATTTCGTAAGAAATACTACCTATTACATTCTCCCCTATGTTGGACTTTCTGAAAAGTTTTTGCAGATCTACGCCGATCATCACTTCCAGAACCCAAAACCACCCCCAATTCAAAACTTTTATCTATCTATCTATCTAGATCACTTTTTTATGGACACGATAACTTCAATAATTCTGCACAAATCGCTTCCAAACTGATACACAAAATTAAAGTGCATAATATCTTGGTCAAGTTCGATAATGGACAAAATCGAACTAAAGGGAGGGGGAGGGGGTGAAAACAGAAAAATCCCCATAGCTTCTTAATTATGATACATATCGAATCCGTTTAAAGTTATTAATACTTCTAGAAAAAGGGCCGAAAATTTATGTATGACAGATTTTTGATATCATTAAAAATGACCTCAAGGGGGGGAGGGGATAGGGTTTAAGAAGAAAAGAATTCAAAACTTCGTCAATTCACAAGATATCAAATCTGCTTAAATTTATTATAAATCCTCTTAATAGTATCTACAACTTTTACTTTGACAAGTTTTTTTATAAGACCAACTCTTATAGCCCGAAAAAAAAAAAAATCCTGTCTACAGGGTTGGGTTGGGTTGATTATTGACGGCCAATTATCTACACTAGGGATATAGGCCCGGGGGAGTGCCCTTCGTGGGGGTCTTTCTAAGGGAACCTAACCCGTATTTGCGCATGGATAAATCCACGGCTCGAAGAAAACCACGAAAACTCCGAACGATTAGGCCGACGGGCGCGATTGGGATCGAACCCAGCACCTCCCGTCTACCAGCTTCGAGAGCAGAACCTCTCAGCCACTGGTGGGGCGCTGTCTACAGACACAGGTAGATTTTGAAGTGGGTGGTCTAAACTGCCGAAGCATGGCAAAAAGATCATTTCTTATGCAATTCCCAATAAACAGGTGCCCCACTATCTGTATTTTCAAAATCTACCTGTGCCTGTAGGCCGAGCCGTCAGGAAATTGTTTCATTAATTTGTGATCGGAAATGTATGAAATTGGCAGGTGTTCTTATTTAGTTTGCTATCAAAAGAGGCTTTTAATAAAAGCAGAAGATATTTCAGAAAAGTCCGTCAGCATTTTGAACCGAATTTCCGATGCCGCAGCACTTGAAAGAAGAAAAATGTTGTCACATGACAGGAATCACTTATTGTACTGTCCTCTTAAAACATAAATTTTGAAATTTTCTTTATATAAAGTATAATAAAGAATTTTAAAAATTAAACATAGCTAAATTTTTACAGCTTGTTCGATGATTTTAATATATTGAGTATTTTACATTTTATCCCTTTATTACAAAATGGCAGACAATTAAGCTCTTGCTTAATCACAAATTCTTATTTGAAAAAAAAAAAAAACTGATGTAATCAGCTGATAATGATGCATTTTATTACCTATTAATGGTCTAACCTAAAAACAATTAAAAAATTATGTAGATATTCTAAAATTTTATTATAATAAGAAAATCTGTAAAAATGAAGCTCATGCTTTTGCCAGGTACAATATCAATGGGTTTAAAAAAATGTATAAATAATCAATATTTAGGTAATAAACTCAATTTCACATGAGAAATCTTACAAAAAGAATAATCCCCCCCCCCCTCTCTCTCAAGAATTGCGGGAGAAAAACCAGTTTGGCGGAATAAATCTACCACCACCACCACCACTGATGTCTGTCAACGAAAAGGTTACCAATGTGGGGTCTAGTATATTGAAGGTCTATGACAATAACGCAAAATATAACTATCTATATATGAGGACATGAGTTTCAAAACTCACCTTATCCCCCCCCCCCCCCAAATAATAAAATAAAATAAATAAATAAAAAATAAAATAAAATAAAATAAAATAAAATAAAATAAAAAATAAATAAATAAAATAAATAAATAAAAATAAAATAAATAAATAAACAAATAAAAAATAAAAATAAATAAAATAAAATAAAATAAATAAATTTAAAAAATAAAAATAAAAATAAATAAATTGCGTTTTCTCTATTAATCTATTCTATTGGTAAATCTGCACCGAAAAAAGCACTACAATCCGGGAAAAAAATAAAAAATAAAAACTAGTTTTTTCATGTATTTCAGGCATTGTAAAATCTTGGTTTACAAAGAAAACCACTGGTGGAGCACTGGTGGAACTTTTCATCCTGTTCTCTTCACTTAATCACCCAAGTTTTCAGAAAATCTGAATGACTGTGTAAAAAAATTTACCTTATCGCACCTAAAAAAAATAATTCTTGCAAGAACCAGGGTCATTCCAACTATCTACTTTATATTCCATAATTATAAACTTTTGTATGTATCAGAATCACCAAAAAGGTGCAATACTGCAGAATTTTTATTTTATTTTATTGTTCCCCTGTGTAAATAATAAGAAGAAAAATATATGATTATTTAACCCTTTCTAAACGTTAAATATTGGCATGATGGCAAAACCATTTATGTAAGTTCAATAGATTAAAAATAGATTTACACGTTCTGCTGTCGTGGACAATCTTCTAAACTTTCTCTTTGTTCCATGAATGATGAATTCTGAAGGCAGAATCATTTTTCTGTCCTGTTGCCACCTGCGTTTTTTCAATTCTGTCGGTTCTTCAATAGTTATTTTCGTATCTGAATTGCCCCTTTAAAAATGGCTGGAACATATCTCGCTGGCAATCATCCTAAAAGAAAAAGAAGAACCTGAAAATAATAGTTTGGAAAGTTGTCCAGTGATTATTCATGCAAATTAATTACTATTATGCAAATTGTTTGACTGTCTCAACTGAGAAACAATTAGAAACAATGCTTAATTGTTTTTTGCTCAGGACTATTCTTACAGTGTGGCTACAGATTCTGGGAATCAGGGAGGTTTATCAATCTGGAAAAATCAGGGAAAAGTCAGGGAATTTCGTAAAAATACTTAAAAATCAGGGAAATTTATCTATATGCGAAAATATCGAAAGGGTTAAAATACGTATTTTTTAAAAATCGATTGTACCATCGATTAGAAAAAAGTTTCAACTTTAAGAGCATATTTTTGATTTGTCAATATCTCTAAAATGACGCCCTTCAGGGTCGAATCCGTAAGGGGGAATATCCACCTTGGAAAATGGCCCTTTTTGAAACATGTTTCTCAAAAAGGGAAAAAAAATGAATTTTTTAAATATTAATATTTTTTCAAATTGATTGCGACAATTGAGACCTGAGTGCGATATTTCAGAATATGCCTTTTGTTTGTAAATAAACTAAACTGTTTAGCCCATCGAATTAAAAGAAAATGGCGAAATAAGCGCATTCTACATGCAAACGGTTCTTCATTTTTGTCTGCTGAGTAAGTCTGGTTCTTGATATACGCGAGCGCCTCCGTCGACTCGGAAAGAATAAGATCAGCTGTTGATGAGTTTTTAATTAATATATCGACTAATTATCAAATTATTAAAAATCTGAGCGCCAGAACCTGCCTTGGATTATCCTCACCCATAATTTTCAGATTCTACGTGCTGTAGATTTCGCTAGCCATCGCCAACAGACACACCCACATGAGACTGGTTGCATGAGATTGATGAGATTTTCTGCATGAGACTGACTGACTCATCGACAAAAAGGTGATATTTAAGTCAATAATAGTACGCGATAAAAAAAGAAATTTTTATATCTTTTAAAACATGCATATGATATGAGGCATATATTGAAGGCAATTTATCAATATTTGAAAATTTTATGATAATACATCAACATAAGCTGACCAAGTGGCCAGCTTAATCCAATTAGCTATCCCGTCAGATATAGATATGTTTTAGAATTGAACATTCTTCAGAAAATGTCGAAATTTTCTGATCGCCTCGTCGCTAAAATTTCAAACTATCGAATGTGAAAAATGCATTTTTCATTACTTTTAAAAATTGTCCGATTGTCACCATTAAAATTTAATATTATTTTTCACCAGGGTTGCCAGTTTGTTCACCTTTTTTTATTCAGAAATTCTGAATTCATACCAGAAATTTCAAACAGAAATTTTGCCTTATTTAATGACAGGCATTTCATGATTACTTGAAGTAAAAATTTCTCTCTCAAAATTTCCGGTATGAATTCAGCATCTCTGAATAAATAAGAAGCCCAAACTGGCAACCCTGTTCTTCACAGAAATTTTAGTAGTACCCATACTACGCAAAGAATTCTAATAAAATTTAGTGGTGACAATCGGCCTATTTTTAAAAGTAATGAAAAATGCAATTTTCACATTCAATGGTTTGACATGGTAGCGATGATATGTTCATTGGTCACTAAATGAAGAAGTTGGACTAAATTTTGAGTTTGGATTTATGAAACTGTGAACGAGTACTTCATTAATATTGTGTAATTTTTGTGTTTTCTCTTATTTTTTCTCCTAAGTGAAGTATTAGCAAGCTGGATAAGTGTGTCATATATAAGGAAGTGCCATACATTAAAAAACATCGCATGTGTATAGTTAATGGGAATCAAGGAAATTTGATGAAGGTAGTCAGGGAAATCAGGGAACTTTTTTTTCGCAATTTCTGTAGCCATCCTGTCTTAGTATCACAAGGATATGTCGCAAAAAAACAGCAAGAAATTTAAATCTATCGCTAGGTCAACGATCTGAAATTCTTATTGTTTCTTCTTTGCTTCTTTCTTTCTTATGTTATTCCGAATATCTTAACCATTTATGTACCAAATTATGAATTAATGAAAATTTCGCCTTCCAAAGCATTTATTTTGAACATCTTTATATTGTCGCGAAATGGGCGCTTAAATTACTCTTGTTACCGGATGTAGATAATTACGCAGCAATATTAAAATCATCTGTCTGCAGTCCTTTTCAAAGTTTTATTTTTCCTCTCTAATTTCAAATTCCAATTTATTTTCGCCATTTCTCTCCTGAGATTAAAAAAAAAATAAATGTTGATCGTTATGTTAAAATTTTACATTCGGATTTCGAGAAAAAAGAAATTGGAACACAGTTGAAATTCTTGTGAATTTCATATTCTTATATTCTCATTAAATTTACTGCTACTACATAAAAAAAAAAAAAAAAATTTTTTTTCTATGCAATTTACTTAGTTATAGAATACATTATAAACAGGCTAAAGTTGAGAAACTGAAAGAGCATTCATTACCCGATTACCTATAAATTTCCAGAAAATTCGAGAACATGCTCTTCGAATGTTAAAAGTTTTAAGTGCTTATACAGACTTCAATAATTTAAATTTATGATTCAATTTTATTTTTATTTTTTTAATACGAGACTGCTATCTATGTCGTGAATTCTATGCATAATTTAAAGTATACGCTAAAAATATTTTTTAGTGAAGGAGGAAAAAAGAACACCCTCCCTTTTAAATATTTTTATCACCTTTATATTACGCGAAATGGACGCTTAACCCCTTCGCGACGAGCGTCCTTTACAGAATTTTTAATGTTATACCACCGGTTTTTCAAAACAGAAATTTTCGCCTACTTGAATCGCAGAAATGCTAGGATTACATAAGGCAAAGCTTACAATAAAAAATAACTGGTGGGAATAATCGAGGATTCTGGGCATCTTATGCGTCACGTATACGTGTCGCTCGTCCCCAAGGGGTTAAACTACACAGATAATTAAGCAGCGATATTAAAATCGTCTGTCTGCAACCATTTTCAAAGTTTTTTTGTTTGTTTTTTTCCCCCTCTCGAATTTCGAATTCCAATTTATTTTCGCCATTTCTCTCCTGATGTTTGTTATAATAATAATAATAAAATGTTGATCGTTATGTTAAATTTTTACATTCGGATTTCGAAAGAAAAAAAAAAAAGAAAAAGAAATATGAACACAGTTGAAATTCTAGTGAATTTCATATTCTTATATTCTCATTAAATTTACTGATATGCTACATAAAAAATATTTTTCCATGCAATTTACTCAGTTGTAGAATAATTTATAAACAAGCTAATGTTGAGAAATTGAAAGAGCAATGCCCGATTATCTGTAAATTTACAGAAAATTAGAGAACATGCTCTTTGAATGTGCATACAGTTTTAAGTACTTACAGACTTCAATAATTTGAATTTATCATTCAATTTTATTTTTCTTTTAACACGAGGCTGTTATCTATTATGTCATGAATTCGATGCATAATTTAAACTATACGGTAAAAATTGTTTTCAGTGAAGAAGGAAAAAAGAACCCTCTCCCTTTAAAATTTTTTTATCCTTTTTAAAGTATCGCGAAATGGTCGGATGTAGATAATTAAGCAGCGATATTAAAATCGTCTGCCTGCAGTCATTTTTAAAGGGTTTTTTTTCTCTCGAATTTCGAATTCCAATTAATTTTCCCCATTTTTCTCCCGATGTTTGTTATAATTTTTTAAAAATGTCGATCGTTATGTCAAATTTTTACATTCGGATTTCGAGAAAAAAAAATTGGAACACGGTTGAAATCTTAGTAAATTTCATATTTCTAAAGTTGTGCCATTAAATATTTTATGTATTTTTTAAAAAAACTTTTCATTTTTGCGTCTAAAAACCATTATTTTTTTTCTCTAAGATGTTTTACTCACAAAATTGCATGACTAATCGAGTTTTTAATTATTCAATTGATGTTTAAAAAGTTTATTTGTATTATTATTACGTACTAATCATTATATCCTCAAAAACAAATTTATACAAAGGCAAAAATACTTTATTTTTCAAATTGATTAAACACAGATTAGTGAAACGAATTTAAGATTAGCAATAGATATTTTCACATTTTGTATTTGCATATTTTACAAAACTTCTTCCAAATTTTACAAAATTTGTAAAAGATGATGCTTTAAAAAAAATGTCTCATCTCTAACCAACATTGTTATTTTTTAGAGTAAATAAAACTATTTTTGCAAACAATTTTATTTTCTTTGTATGGTAATCAAGCAAGGTATAAAAAGTGGGAAAGTGAAGTTACATTACATGAAAATTTCAAGATAGCGCTGATATCAGTGACGATCGCGATCTTTTTACCAAATACATTTATGTATTAATCAAGCTTTTTTGGTTATTAAGTATGGCTAAACAAAACTTTGAAAGAAAACTTTGTTATTTTAAGATTTTGATGTGAATTATTAGTGTACCTTTATAAGGCGAGTTTCACTGAATAATTCAGGAAAAAATTATCTCATAATTATTATGCATATTTAGTTAGGCATTATTAATTATTTACTTGATCTTTACTTTTAACATTTTAAACCATTTTTTTAATTTTCTTAATTTTTATTTTTTTACTTTATTGTTTTAGCTTATTGTAAGCATTCATTATGATTTCACGTGCATTTTTAAATTCAAATTACTGTTTAAAAAATTTAAACAAAACCAGAAATCCGCAAAATTCTAAAATCTACACAACTTCTGGTCCCAAGCTCTGCGGATTTAAGGGAGTTTAGTGTAGTACTGAAATTTTTCCTGGTATAAGAAATCCATAAATATAAAACGGAAATCATACTCATGTAATGAAAATTTTCTCTAAAACATCCATACAAAATTACTACTGTTTCTTAAAAATACTTTTAATTACAGGGATCTGTTTAGGAAAAAATTGGGTCCTTTAAAGGACTCTTAACAAAATTTTTCATTTAAAAAAGGGACTCTTCACAAAATTCTTTGTCTTAAAAATAGGTTTTTCACAAAATGTTTCCATCTTTAAACCAAACATTTCACAAATTAATCATTTAAAAGTAAAATCTGACCTGTCACTTTTGCATATATAAAAAAATATATGTATTTGATATCCATATATCTTCTTAAAAATGCATAAACAAGAACCTGAATATATAACGACTATTTCAAATTCACAAAATTATGATTAGATTTTTCACAAATATAAAAAGCTGTTCACAGTTTCACAAAAACAGTGACCCTGTGAAAAAAGTCTTCACAGACCCCTGAATTATAATCCTTATTGACACCTCCTTAATACTTAGAAACATACATAATAATTAACAGAATTTGTTGAGTCACCTGTTACTAACCCTTGCCAAATATAATACAACCGAGTATTACACTTAAGCAGTGCTTTGGTAATTCGCCAAATTTTAAATAGATTTGCTTTCTTGAATGAGATTTAGTTATTTTCATTTTTAAAATGACTAATAGTGTCTTGTCGGCATGTCGGCAAATCAATAAAGGTGATTTGATGATTCATTCAGGATTGCAAGTCATCAGAATAGAAGAGAAAGAAAGAAGAATATATGTTAAGTTATTCATTGATCTAACACTTTTTTAAATTTATTATTCAGTAGTTTAAATTTTTTTCATTGTTCTTTTCATCAATGGCTTTATCGTAAAAATAACTCTTCATGCTACTACATAGAAAATCAATTAAATAGCCAATCGATAAACGTGTGACTGTGCCATGTTTATGTGTTTAATATTTTCTTACTGAGTCTTTATACCTTTTTCTGGAGTACGTTTTTCCGATGCTTCTAATATCGTGGAGATGAGATTTTTCAAAGGGAATTTTTTTAAAGCTTTGTTTTACAATATAGGTGACTAGCAAGCTACGCCCGCTACGCTTTTCAATTTCTCTTAACACACCTTTAATCAAGTGAAATATTAACTTTGAATTTGACTTTGTATTTTAAAACCCTATGGATGGATCTTTACTTGGAATGTCCTTCTGCATTTCTGAAAACGATACGAACGCTGTTACGTTATTACATTTTTAATGTGTTAGACAAAATTTGGGCTGCTAACGACAAATTAGGCCGATTCTCTGTAGACTTTATTATGGAATAGGTCAGCATAAAAAAAAATAATAATAATTGTGTTAAATTATGGTGTCTATGGTGTTTACACACACATTATGGTGTCTATGGGGAAAAATAATTTCCGTTAGATTCAAATTGGATTTGAATGAAGTTACAATTTACAATACTTCAAATATAATGAAATTGATATGCCTCACTGAGGTGGACAAAAATATGATACTCGTCGAGAATTAAATAAAAATCATGCACTCGCGACACCATAATTTTTTATATTTTAACAGAATAATAAGGCTACTATAATTTTTGACTCGTGGACACATTGCCGTTATATTTTTCGAGCTATTAATTTTTTCTGTAACTTCAAATGTTTCATTTTCCGAGATTAATCTGTGGCAACGATTAGCAAAAAAAAAAAAAACCCAGTCGTCAGCAACACATAGCTTTTTATTAAAGAGGATTACGTTTAATTTGTCATTACGTTATTATTGTAAAATGCATTTTTACTCCTCAGGCAGCAAAGCAAGAAAACGTATATATACGGGTGTATTCCTTAGGTCACATGAAGAAACAAGTTGGAAATAAATGTACGTTAAACGGGACAAATGAGGTGCATTCGTACTATAACTAGTTTTACAATGTAAAGAAAATCATCGTTATTATTTCAGTGAAAGGAATTATATCGTCTGTTATGAACGAAATGAGCATGTCATTTCTCTTATTTTACTACGTAAGCCACGTTTACAGATGCGTTTTTTTTTTTCGGCACCAGACAGCGTTGCAAAATTTGCTATGGAGATCTTGCTTTGCGAATGATTACTTCCATGGTTTAATATTTTTATGACTCACGATGAACGAATCTCTTGTATTTATTTACTGTAATGGATTGAGATTGGGCTGTGACCGAATTTCAACTGAAGTTATCCCAGAATCTAAACATTTTGGAATGTAACTCATCTCGCAAACAAACAATTTTTTATTCAACGATCTTTCTAAAAATGTAACTTTAATGCAATTTTATTCGAAAAAATAACTTTCAATAAAAATGGCTGCTTGGCATATGAAAAAAGAAGTGGTTAGCTCGTATTTGTTTTCCTCAGTCACATGACTTGCGCTTTTATTATATAGATTACGTATGATAGGAGTTAATAGAACGAAGAACACTTTTATTAATATCTTTTTAAGTTTTGATTCGATTTTCATAAATTTGAAATGACTCGTCAAAATTCTGCAACAGTTATATATATTAAATTTCAAACCATTCGGTTGGGTAGTTTTTGCGCTGTTATATGCAGACGGACGGATCAGACGAGGTTTATAGGTGCTACGTATTCATATAATTCGAACGCACCTGTTCGGTTGAAAAGGTTAATAGCATATGCCTTACATTACTGACTTTACATAAGCGGTAAATAAAAAAGAAAAGAAGATATAAAACTGGGTATTAACCAGAAAACAATCTAAAAACCCGAAGAGGTAAAAACATTAGTCTTGCCCCTGCTCTTAAAAACTGGAGGTGCATAAGCAGAGGTCGATCCAGACAAAATTTGGGGCCTTTAATAAAAGAGGTCCCTTCACAAAATTCTATTTCATTAAAACATACTCTTCATTAATTGTTTTTATTTTGTTAGGTTTCAAAATGTGTCATTTCCAGACAAAACAAATTCACCAGAAAGGAAAAATTTTGCTGAATGAATTTAAGAAGTTATTATTAATAAATGCTTGGTTCAGTTAAGGGTAACTGGATTTCATATTTAGTTACAAAATATTATTTTTCACAAAAAGTATAATAAATTTCACAAAAATAACTTTTACTTTTCACAAAATGCCCCCCCCCCCCCAAAAAAAAAAAAAAAAAAAAAAATCCTGTGTCGATTCCTGCATTGTATTGTATATGGTCTTCACGCGCGCACATCATAATACGACAAAAATATAAATTCGAATTATTCAAGTTCGGATTAAAGAAAGTTTGGCTATATTTAAAATGCAATTACATTTATATTGATAATTACCATTACCATTTGATTTTTACTATTACCATTTGATGTGTTTAAATGGAAAAAGAAAAAAGCTTTCCTTCAATTTAAACTGCATTTATCATGATCTCCAGTATTTCTTTTTAATACAATTTCTTTGAAGCTTGCATTAAAAAGGAGGTCAAAATATGGAGATCCTGACATATAGCTTAGATAAGAAGTTGAAATAGAATTTTGGATTAAAAAATGCCGTTCTATGAAAATAGTTTAAAGTGTTTCGCAAAGCATTAGTCCAAGTAAAAAAGTCAGTTGAAATTGAATAATTCTGCATTCAATATACCTCGTTTTATGGATTCAATTTTATGGGACGGTTGTACCGTTTTACTACTGTTTTAGTCAGGCATTTTTAGCGAGGTTATTGTGCTTTTATTGAAAGCAAAAGCATTAAACCAAAAAAGAAAGAAAGAAAATAGTAGTTGTCTGCCATTCAGTTTAGTTGACTATACCATAAAAAATATGACAGAAATATTAAAACATACTCCGTTAACTTTACACATATATTTCAATAAATCAGGTGAACATAAAAGCATGATACTTGCAGGCATGATTATTGAAGTGATTTGGAATTGAACAGTTTTTTTTTTTTAATTTTCCGATTAACGAAAAAAATCTTCTGCCTTTACCAAAAAAATGTTCAATTACAGTTTGTTTCTTAATAAGAGCACCTGCGAATTTGATACGATTGCGTACGTAAACGAATTGAAAAATTTGTCAAAAAGTTGTCCGTTTGGATTTGAGAACAGTCTTAAATCCACATATATATCATAAAAATTTTGACGAATTTATTTTGGCGAATTCGGGCTGTCTTAGAATTAGAATATAATTTTCAGGTTCGGTCGGGAATAGCCTGATCCACACTGGATTCTATAGTTATTGAGTACTACTATTACCGTTCCCTTTTAGGTAGATTTCGTAAGAAATACTACCTATTACATTCTCACCTAAGTTGGAATTTTTGAAAAATTTTTGCAGATCTACGCCGATTATGACTCCCAGAACCCAAAACCACCCCCCAGTTCAAAACTTTATCTATCTATCTATCTATGTCACTTTTTTATGGACACGATAACTGCAATCATTCTGCACAAATCTCTTCCAAACTGATACATAAAATCAAGGGGTATAAAATCTCGGTCAAGTTCGTTAATGGGCAAAATCGAATCTAGGGGGGGGGGGGGGGGGCTTTTTGTGAAAACAGAAAAGAACCCATAATTTCTTAATTACGATACGTGTCGAATCCGTTTAAACTTATTACTTCTAGAAAAAGGGCCGAAAAATTATGTATGATACATTTTTGATATCATTAAAAATGCCCCCAAGGGAAAAAAAGGGGGGGGGTTAGAAGAAAAAAGTCATAACTTCGTCATTTCAAAAGATATCAAATGCGCTTAAATTTATTATAAATCCTCTTAATATTATGTAAAACTTTTATATTGACAAGTTTTTTATAGGACCAACCCTTATAGCAAAAAAATAAAATAAATAAAAATAAAAACAAAAAAATCCCTGCCGGCTCCGCCTACAGACACATTTAGATTTCGAAGTGGGCGGTTCCGATTACCGCATCATGGCAAAAAAGTCATTTCTTCCACAATTCCCAACAAACAGGCGCCCCATGGTCTGCGTCTTCAAAATCTACCTGTGCCTGTAGGCCGAGCCTTCAGGGATTTTTTCTGTTTGTAGAGTTTGGGAATAGCCGTATATATACTAGTCTTAATTGTTTCAAAATGTATCTAGACTAAATTTTAAACTTCTTTAAACTTCTTCGCAATTTGTTATTCTTTTTTTACTATTATTGATACACTTAGCAGAAGGATCACGTTCCAACGTACGAAATTGCAAAAAGCGGCGTCTAATTTAGTCTAAAACTATGGCGGCTGAATGCGGGTGATTGGAAACGTGAGAAAATAAAAAAATCTATTCCGTGGATTTAAAGGTGTTTTTCTTGAAGAATGCTAATTTGAAATTTTCTGTTCATTCGGAACACGTTTCACGTTTAGTTACTAAGTTTTTCACTTTTATGTGTTTTTATGTCTTCTCCTAAATTCAGAAAATAAATAAATAAACACAGGACAAAGTTTTTACTTGATCCTTTCTAACCTGTAGAATTTTAATAGTTGCATTTTTAGTTAAACAAACTATCTAAAATGGTAATGTATTTAAAGTCGAGTTCGTTGTTATTTTTTAGGTAAGGTTTTCTTCTTTATTCTTTTCTAACAAAAATTGAATTATCTTTGATTTTTAGAAAAATAAATAAATAAATAAATAAATATAATGGTAACGTATTTAAAGTCGAGAAGAAACCTCGTAGTTATTTTTTAGGTAAGGATTTCTTTGTTCTTAAAAAAAATATATATATCTTGAACAGTTAAATTTAAATTTACATACATTCATCACGTAATTTTAATGTAATTAGTAGTGTTTTATGATATTTTAATTGTTTTTTTAAACATTTTGTTACAACAGGTAGTACTTGTTAATTCGAACACGTAAATCATTCGAGTTATCCGATATTCGGATTATCCAGAATTTGTATATTAAGCAAAATAAATGAAGTATAGCACTGTAAATACCGAAAAACTAGAGTATAAATATCTGATAAAATTATCATTAAAATATCAATGCATTGTGTACAAAATTTTTCACCTCTTTTTCTTTGGCCCATTTTCATGCTTGGTAGATTTTTGACAAATTTGTTACTAAAAAAAAGTTGCCAACTTCATAAAACAAACTTCCTCTAAACAGCCAATTTGGCGAAATATCCAATGAAACCCGTTATTACACCAAACCATCTTTTTAACACTTTCCAACCTAGTTGAAAAGTGTTTATGACTTCGGTTTGTCTGGCCGTCTGGCCGTCTGCCGTCTGGCCGTCTGGCCGTCTGCCGTCTGGCCGTCTGCCGTCTGTCCGTGCTCTAACTCCCGTAAATATGCTCGGATTGCCCTGCAATTTTTATATGTTATAATCATTATCTATAGCATGTTCCCTATTTCAACGGAAGTATGTAGCACTTATAGTTTTTTTACAGGGACACTCAAAAGAATTCCGTTACATTGCGGTCTATGGGGAAAAATCATTTGCGGTTTATTTAAATAATGTTTCACTATTTTAAACGCATTGAAATTTATATATATATCACTAAGGTGCATTAGAAGAAGCTTAATATGGAATAGGGTGTGCATAGCACTTATACTTACTTTACAGGGACAGTCAAAAGAATTCCGTTACATTACGTCTATGGAGAAAAATCGTCTGCGCTTTATTTAAACAATGTTTCCCTATTTTAAACGCATTGAAATTTATATAAGGTTCATTACAAGAGACTTACTACAGAATATTGTGTGTATAGCAGTCATCGTTCATTTACAGGGACACACAAAAGAATTCTCTACTGTATGTTAACAATAATTCCTGGAAGTGCGTTTTAAGTTACTAAACGCGATTTTAATTTTAAATCGCTTTTTGTCTATTACGTGGTGTGTATAAATTCTGTAGATCCTATACAGGGAAGCACAAAAGTTCGGGAAAACATTTCCGTATTATTTAACTCCAGACGGAGAATTTTAAACTGTGCTACGTGTTTCCTAACTGAACTAAAATTTAGCATCCTATGTAGTATATATACAAATCTATAGATCCTATACAGGGCTGAATAAAAGTATTTGGATTACTTAGATGTTATCTTTTAGCTTATTGAAGAGTATGATTCGTAAAATTATTTTGGAAGCGTTGGAAAGTGTTACATAATCTATGCTTGACGCATGATTTTTCGTTCTTGTTTTTTAATCAACTGCTGGCGAAACTATGTTTGTTATACTTGACTAGCTGTCATCTGTCTACGTAATTACTATAAATTCTTCTACACTTACTTACAAATGAAACCTTGATTACTTTTAAAGTAATTTTTTTTTTTTTTTTTAGTTTCTGTATACTTTGAAACAGTTCACTTTTTAAAAAACAAATATACAGTGTCTCACATAAGTGATGGGACACTTGTGCTTTACAAAAGGAAACTAATCAAATAAATTAAAAAAACATGTACACATTTTTTTTGTGGGTGTGTTTCATACTTAAATTTAGTAAAGATTATTACATAACATACATTTTGTCAAAATATTAAAATATTAATTTAATAAAAATACAAATGTTTAGAACGGAGCAAAAAATAGCTCACATAAGTGATGGGACACCATTATATATGCAACAAAAATCGTCTGAAATAAGCAATAAAAATTTTTTTTGGGGTTTTATTTTTACTTAAAAGCAATTGGCAATAATTTATAAAATCGTCTGCAGTATTTCTCTCCAGTTTGTTTTGGAATTTTTGTGTTTTTTAGCTCTGTGTAGTCATGAATGCTAAACGAAAAGAAACTTCGCCTGAAATTCGAAAATTAGTTATTAATTTGCATATTGAACGTGGAAAATCTATTAGAAAAACTGCTGAAACAGTTAACTTGAGTCGTTCAACAGTTTTCAATATCATTAAACGATATAAAAAGAATCATATGATTCAGGATAAAAGAAGACCTGGCTGACCATCAAAGCTATCCAATGGAATAAAGCGAATTATCGTTCGAAATATTAAAAAAAATCCAAGAATTAGTGCTTCAAAAGTTGCTGCTGATTTACAAGCATTATATGGAATAATTGTTAATCCTGAAACTATTAGAAGGGTAATTCGATCTGCTGGATATCACGGTAGAGTAGCCAGGAAAAAATTCTTCGTAAGTGAAAAGAATAGAAAACTCAGACTAGCTTTCGCAAAATCCAACATAAATAAGAATTCTGATTACTGGAATAAAGTTATATTTGCTGATGAGAGTAAATTTAATATATTTGGTTCTGACGGTAGAATCTTGGTGTGGAGAAAACCCAGGGAAGAACTTCGCAAACAGAACTTGGTACCAACAGTAAAACATGGTGGAGGAGGAGTTATGGTATGGGGGTGTATGTCGTCCGCTGGAGTTGGTAATCTTGTTTTTATTGACAGTATAATGGATCAGTACAAGTATATTGATATTTTAAAGCAAAATTTGAAATCTTCAGCACGAAAATTGAACCTTCATAACGATTTTAAATTCTACCAGGACAATGACCCCAAGCACACTGCTCTGAACGTTAGACTCTGGCTGCTATATAACTGTCCTGAAATAATAAAAACACCACCACAATCTCCAGACTTAAATCCCATAGAGAATATTTGGCAAGAATTGGAATCAAGAATTCGCAAACACACCATTTCTTCAAAACAACAACTAAAATCGGTGCTTCAAGAAGAATGGGGTAAAATCACTCCAGAAATCACAAAAAAAATAGTCGAATCCATCCCAAAAAGATTAAATCATGTTTTAAAAGTAAAAGGAAATCCAACAAAATATTAAAACCTTTTAAAAAGTAAAATTTTTGGATAAATATTTGATGGAAAAGTAAGTGTCCCATCACTTATGTGAGCCATTTTTTGCTCCGTTCTGAACAATTGTATTTTTACTAAATTAATATTTTGACAAAATGTATGTTATGTAATAATTGTTACTAACTTTAAATATGAAACACACCCAAAAAATTTTTGCACATGTTTGTTTATTTATTTTATTGCAGTTTCTTTTTATAAAGCACAAGTGTCCCATCACTTTTGTGAGACACTGTAGATATATGCATTTACAACTCCTTTCACCACGGAGATAATTTTCTTCTTGTGAAGTTTTTTTATCAACTGTTGATGCATTTATCATCTATTTTTTGTGTCAATGACTTCTTAACGTAGTTTGTTTTACGCATGTCTGACCCAGATAATTGTTTACGTTTATCACTGTGTTTTAAAATTTTCGAGTGTCGAGTTCCATACACGAGAGAGAGAAATCTTATGATGATTAGATAATCTCTGTAGCTTTTGTACTTTGATACCACAAATCTTGATTTTATTTTTACACCCCGTTGAGTTGTAAAATATCTTGATAGTTTTGTTTATTCTTTTGAATTTGTTATCTCGTTGCTGCCCTTTTTATGCTGTCTGAAATATTAAAGATCGTCTGCTTACGAAAAAATGTCTGAATTATTTAAGATCTTTCTGCTTACAGAAAATTGCGAATTATTTTACTTTATACACTATTTTTTATAATTTATTTTAACCTATCAAATATTAAGGGCTGTTCTATTGCATGTTTTATCAAGACATTTCCATTCCAATATGTGCTGTACCGCGAACATACTGGAATATAACAAGAGCCGACGACAATTGGAACATAATAGAATGTAATTCCACGGGCAAGAATATTTATATTCAACTTATAATTTACATTCAAACGATATTTATCGCTAAATGTTTATTTGTTTACTCCAAAATGTTGTTAAATGTTTTCTTTTTATTTTAAACTATGATAACACTTTCATGAAACAAAATTATAGATCACTCTCATAGATCTAATAATCGTGTTGGAGCTGTTAAAAAAAAATGTAAAAATTTAAAGCTACTTATTAACAATTTAAGCACACTCGACTAATAATTTGAAAACGAATGAACCAGGTAACTGTCTTGACACCAAGAGTTTTCACGGGGTGGTGACAATTTATGGCGTTATTTTCAAGAGGAAAGGAGGGGGGGGGGGGGTTCTCAGCATCAGCCAATTTTGACCATATTGCTATGGGAAGGATGCCTTCAGGGGGGACTTTTGAAGGGAAAGTGACTCGAATTGCCGTTGTCGTACAAGAAAACTCTGAGAACCTTCCACGGTCACTCCGTCTAGACCGTGCTGGTTTCGAACTCGCAAACATTGGCCCAAGCACTTCTATTTGTAACAGTATGCTAGCCATTGGGCTGTGTGGACCAGCTTATCTTAAACAGAAATGTGGTAACACTAATTTTAATTTTACTTGTCGATGTACCTTGTAGCAGAATCGGCCGTCGTGAAGTTACAGCCACGTAACTCATTGTCACATACGTCACAAACACAACATGACCAATGCGGTTTCTTTAATTGGTCACTTTCCGATATTCAACTGATTGTCTTTATGAGACTTCATTTTGCAGCCACCGTGATTATTTGTTTTTGACGACTTTTCCCGCTGACGTCACGTTTGAGCCACATACTTTATTACTGTTGAAGAGCAATTAAAGTCATTAGTTAAATAATAAATTTGCTCTTTTTTGTCATCAGTTTCGAGTCATATTGACGTCACTGTAACTTGTATTCAAATGATCTGGTTAGGTTAGTACTAACCAGATCATATACACTAGTATTGTTATTACTGATTTTTTTAACGGGTATAAATAAATTATGGCTTAAGTAACCCGAATGTGTCCCAATTAAGCATTAATCCCCGCTAAATTAACGTTTACTTTTCGAGATTTGCAAAATAAATATTTTTAAAGAGTTATCATGTCTATCAACATTGTTGAAATTGCGTGAGTAATTTAAGCACCACAAGTACAGTCGCTATAACCTGTTCTTTGAGTTGTCAAAGCTATTAAAATGAAACCTGAGGAAATGTAGAACCGGAAAGTGATTGATTGAGGAAATGGTATCTTAAATGCTTTTCTGAGATCCCGACTTTTAAAAATAACCATAATTCTCATTTGCCTTGGCAAACATTACCGCTTTTTTCGGCCTTGGTTTTGCCGTTTAATTTCCTTGCAATTCGTGCTCCAAGCTGAAGTTGGCTGTCTTGTTGTTGCGCATCAATGTGAGGTTTTGAGGGCTAAAATTTGATGAACGTCATTGTTACAAACATTGTGTAGAAAAAAAAAATCCTGAATTTCTTCAATGTGTCGAAAAAAAAAAAAATAGTGAATTTTGTCAATCGGTTGCGAAATTCGCAATGTTCGATCTTTCTCCATCTACAGTATGAATGTCAGAATTTATGTTAAATTTATTTTATTCAAATCTAAAACCTAAAAGAAAATAAAACCTTTCCATATTTCTTGCATATATATGTTTTATTTTTATTTTTATGGACAATATTTTTCGTCATGCTATAATAAACAGTAAAACTCATCACTGAGCTCAATGAAAATATTAATGGGTTACCTCAATTGGTCAGATTTTGGTTTCCTGCATTTTTTTTAAGATAGTTGAAAAATGTTAATGATTTTAATTTGTCTAGATATCCAATCTCTGTCCCGCAGTTTTTATAAAAGAGCAAAAATCTTTATAAATTTTTAAAGTTTGTGAAGTGGGTTTCTTTTCAAAATAATTTGCATAATTACAAATATACATATTTGAAAATCACCCTGAAAATTTGATTACATTTTTTGGAACTATACAAATGTTAGTTAATTATTTAATATTAAAAAAAAAATGAACAACGTAAAATAGCACAAATAAAAATATATAAGATGGCAAACAGCTGTTTTAGAGACCCTAAAGCTTCATCATCAGTGCCAAATTCAAAAGATTAAAACCGAATCAAATGTTTAAGCCATGTAAATATGCTTGCGTCTCTCGCACGCGCCTAAGATTTAAGGCCATTCAATCTTAGGCGCGTGCGAGAGACGCAAGCATATTTACATGGCCTAAACATTTGATTCGGTTTTAATCTTTTGAATTTGGCACTATTGATTGAGCTTTAGGGGCTCCGAAACAGCTGTTTGCCATTTTATATATTTTTATTTGTGCTATTTTACATTGTTCTTTTATTTTTAATATAACGGCACAAAGTTAAATCTACCTATTTTAAATTATTTAATATTCTTACATTATTTGCTTCTGATTAGAATACATGAAAACGACACTCTAAATTTAAGTAAAAGAATATTAAGGTAGTACAAAACTATAAAAGTTGACGGGTCGTCATTTCATTCAGAACTCAACTATGAAAATGAATATTTATTACAGAAAATATTATAAAATATTTTAACATAATAAATTTGTCTACGTAATTTATGTGCAATACAATATAGTTTACGAAATTCGCTTGTAAATATTGTTAAAAATATCGTAAATTTTACTTCACGTGTAATTTCATCTTTTTTGAAAGGTATAGTTTAAAACAGTTTTTTCAGAATATACTATTTTTTTTTAGAGAAAGGCTTTGATTTTTGTTTTCAACTGTTTAACGTTACGTTTTCTATATAACAGATTTTTCGCAATCTCCAAGTTGTTGTTTTTTCCTCTAAAATTAAACAGTTTTAAAAAAGTTTTGTGAAATAAATTTAAAAAAAATCGTATTCTTTAAAACTAAAAGCTTTTATTCTTTTTTTTACTTATTTTACTATTGTCTCGTCTGCTACAAGTGCTTTTTTTCTTCATTCGTTGTCATGGTGATGTAGTTTCATTTCTCCAAGAACTCGCGTTGTTTTTCTTTTTTGTCATTTACAGATACAGAAGAATGTTTTTTGGCATGTACTGTACGGTGATGAATGGCTTCTTTTGTATCACTTTCTATTTTCCGCAGATTTAGAGCAAAGTTAATTAAAACTTAATCCAAAGTTATTTTTTCGTTAGACTGCATTAGTTAATTAGTTAAAGATTATATTAATTATATTGACTTATTTTGAAAACAATATCCATTTTTTTTTTCCCGGCGCTCTCAAATTTTTTTTAAAATTATTATTAGAGCAGACGTTTGGGGTTTAGTTTATTAATTATACTGTAAAAATTTAAATTTATGGCATTGCTGTGTAACAAATTTTAAAGAAAAGTCTCGTCTGCAACAATTTTTTTTTCTTTATTCGTTGTCATGGTGATGCAGTTTCCTTTTTCCAAGAACTTTCGTTGCTTTCCACTTCTGTCTCTTACAGCAGGATATTTTTTTGGCATGTACTGTACAGTGATGGATGGTTTCTTTTGTGTCATTTTTTGTGCTTTCAAGTTTTCGTAATTTTGGAGTAAAGTAATTAAAACAGATTCATTGGTATAATGTCAAAAACATATTATATATGTAGCATTTTGACGAGGTTGAGATATTACGATGAATAATATTCGATGAAAAGATGGCAGTCCTTCAACGATATAGCAAGTTGCAGTCGATATTAGCGAGTATGGCGAAGTAGAAGGCACGGAGGAAGATAGATGGAGGGGAAAGTAACGTTGAAATTTTACAATACAGTTTTTCTCCTTATAGATGGCGCCACGGTAAACTGAAGGCTATCCTAACCTGCTTCTGCAATGCTTTTCAATGTGAAAAGCATTCATTTTTTAAATGTTTTTGATTGAAAATTTGAACTTTAAAAAAGTTAAACAAGTAGAAATTTCATTAAATAAAGTTTTCTTCACACCATGCATATATTTTAATAGATATTTGGCGTTTCGATTGCTTTTTATAACTCTTTAAATAAGAGTTCATCCTGACAGAAGCATCTGAATAGTAGTCATTTAAAAATAAATATCACGGATATTGTACTGCGAAGAAATACGGAATGGACGTATAATTTTTAGAGATTAAAAGTATTATTCAAATAAAAACAGTTTCAGATTACAGCCAAACAAATAGCACTCTATAAGACAATTTAAATGGCCATGTCAATTAGCCACAGACATTAGCATTCATTAAGTATAACATTTTAAAAACATATACACTAAGATCGATATACTAGAATAAAAATTTCATAGTTTAAAAATGATTACATGCATATAACTTTAAATTAAAGTATAATAAAAAGCACTCATCTTTGGAGCTCTAAACATACTTTAAAAAAAAAAAATTCTTCGATTTTTCTTTTGTTTATCTCATCATCATAGCCCGATCTACATCCCGGAATAAAACATTTATATCCCATCTTATATTTATGACATATAATTGCTATAATTAAAAATAATCGAGTAAAATACTTTCGGAATTTAACATGTTATCTAATGACATTCTGTTTAAAGGCAGCCGCCAAATTTTACAGCGCCCTCTTTCGTTAAAAAAATATGATTTGTATTTTCGATATCCTCGCCTATTCTAGTTTCCCCTCCAGGTTCTTTCTCCGTGGTAGAAGGCAATGAAATTAGTCCACCAAAGTTTTCCAATAAATCCAGCCAATCTCCAGACAAATAATTTTATTAGAAGACGAACAACACAGAAATGATTCCCAAAGGTCTAAAACTTATAGCCCTCGGGCTAACGTTGCTTCACTTCATTGAATTAAGATGTTACTGGGCCAGTTGAATAGTCTACGGAATTAAAAATACCAGACACATATTTGTTTAGCTTCCGAAAACGTCAAAAATCTCGTGCTCCGACCGGTGCGGGCGAGTTTTGTTCTCTCCGCGGAAACATACACAGAATTACGTCACGAGCGCACAACCCAATGAGTGAGAAGCTAGCTCCAGCCCAACGAATGAGGCTAGAGGGCGAGGCTAAAACAGTAAAGAATCCCTTACTTGGGTGCGGACCAATTTTGAAGTTAAAATCCCAAGCGCGCGAAAAATTCAGAGCAATAATAATAATAATAATAAAAAGAAAATGGCTTTAAAAAACATTCGAAATGAGAACGCGTCTCAGAATTTTATAGATTGGGGAACTGATAAAAGCTACGAATGATCTTAAATTTTAGATTAAGATTTGGAATAAAATAATTATTAATATACGGATATTTACTTTTAAAAGGACTTTAAATAGGAATAGATATTATTAAGAATTAAGGAAATACTGACTATGACAGAAGTTAGATTAATTTTAAAATATTAATGCGAATAAAATGGTAGGATACGAAGGAAATAAATTTTTATATAACATATATATATATATATTTTAACTCCGTGGCTTTTCTAATTCCTTACCGTTTAAAAAAGAGTTTTAATTTCAATAAATAAATCGATAAATAAGTAAAATATACCATATAACTTTCTAAAACTTAATTTATTGGGAACTGATATGAGAAATACAATATTAATTTGCTATAATATATGTTTCATTTGCCATACGTGATAAAAGTAAATTTTGTTTGAAATAGATTTTAAAACTTTTGTTTTTGAACACTAACATTTTTGCAAAAAACTATATTTGTTTTTTCAACTGTTTCGTGTGTTCATGTTTTTTGTGAAGATTTTCACCAAAATTTTCGTTCTGAAAAAGGGCAGTCTGCATTTTGTTTCGAAAAACTTTTCTTTATAAATTTAAAAGAAATCATATTCCATAAAACTAATATATTTTATTCTTGGTTTTCTGTGTATTTTACTATTGTCTCGTCAGCAACAAATGCTTTTTTTTTTCGAGATTAGTTATTCGTTGTCATGGTGATATACTTTCTTTTTTCCAAGAACTCATGTTGTTTTCCATTTACTGTCACCTACATACAGCAGAATGTTTTTTTGGCATGTACAGTGATGGATGTTTCTTTTTGTATCATTTTCTGTACTTTCTGTTGTCCGCAGTTTATGGAATGAAATAATTGAAATAGAATCCAACTTATTTCGTCAAAAACATTTGTTTATCTCTATTTTACGTTAGAATGCATTAGTTTGCTTTTAAATTGAAGCAGAATCAAAGATTTTTTTGTCAGAAATATTTATCTCTATTTTTGCACCACGCTGCATTATTATGGTTCATTCACAATAAAGAGAGAATTTAAATAACAATAAGGGTTGCCACTTTACATCATGGATTTTCAATTTTGCGTTTTTTTCACTTATTTGGCGATTTTATAAAAAAAAATTATTTGTTATATAACAAATTTATTACAATATAATATATAACTATATAATATATAATATAATATACATTATACTTGTAATACTAATAATACTACGTGTAATACTAATAATAATATACATTATACGCTATGTAATACGTGTAAGACGCAATAATATTACAATGCAGAATTTCCAAATTCTATAAAAATAAATAAAATCAAAAGATTAATAAATAATCGGATATTTGCTCAAATATTTGATATATATATATATACATTTTTAAATGTAGCAGTATATAATGCGAATTTAATTAATTTTTAATAATGTTTGATTAGTGTTGAAGATTAAAAAATGCATACACTATTGTAGCATACAGGACTACATGGAAAAAAAAAATCGACTAAGCAAAAGGCGTTTAGGACGTTTAACTTAAATTGTAATTTATTATAAACTAGCTGATCGAACTCTTTGAAATCTTTATTGGTGATAAATAAAACGGTTTTACAGTCCGTGTAAAAATTTCGTGAAAAAATATTGTTATCTAGTTGTAAAATAAATGTATTCTTATCGTTTTTTGTTTGTTTGTTTTCGCATCGGCTCCTTTAACATAGCAATAAAAAAATAGGTCTCATCTTCTGAACTCTCTGACATTTCAATCGGTTATAAATATAAAGATGGTTATATATATATCGGTTATAATATATAATCGGTAAGATATCGGTTATAAATATAAATGCATCCAAGCTCTCTTTAAAAATTTGCAAAAAAATATGCATATTTAGTACTAAAAACATGAGTTCTTAAAAAAAAAAAACCTTTAGCTTTCAACCTCAAAGCAAAAATATATTAGAAGGTCTATGCTTTCAATGACAATAGTACGCCTCCATTCGTTTTCAATCAACCCTTTTCAATCCCCCTAGGCTAAACAGGTGATGGCTAATCCATCAGGTCTCCCGTTTCTGACGGGAGAAGCCTTCAAAAGAAAAAAAGCGTTGAAGCATGCGCAAAGAGACCTTTTTCGTGTGGAAAAATAATTTTGGAATTTGACACAATTGACACGCTTTTCGTTTTAAATATATAGATAACGGAAGAGATGTCGTCTTCCTATGAAAAAATATAAAACAGTTTAGGTCGTAAATACCTTTTATGCAGATCTCAATTTAAGTATAGATTAATGAACATGTGTCTTGGGCGTCACATAAAAGGTCGCCGCGCCACATGTGACCAGCGGGCCGTAGATTGAGTATGAGTTCGGCTGATTTAGATTATCTGAAAAAAATTCCAGCCTTTTGACGTAATCAAGCTTTCTACGAAGATTTTTTTACTTTCCCGAAGTTCTTTTTCTGGAGATAAGCAGTTTCAAAAAAGTTTTGTGCAGTAAATTTTAAAGAAATCTTATTCTTTAAAACTAAAAGATTTGATTCTTGTTTTTCAATCTTCAGCTTTTACTATTGTCTCGTCTGCAACAAATGCTTTTTTCTCTTGATTCGTTGTCATGGTGATGCAGTTTCCTTCTATCAAGTACTAACGTTGTTTTGCTTTTCTGCCATCTACAGCGAATGCTACTTGGCATGTACGGTGATGAATGGCTTCTTTTGTGCCGTTTTCTGAATTTTTTGTTGTCCGTAGTTTTAAAGTAAATTAATTGAAAAAGAATCAATATATATATTGTCAACAATATTATGATACAAATCATATATTTTTAATTTAAAGTAATACTAAATTATATACCTTCCTTTATTTCATGTAAATAAAAGAAAATCATCCTTTTAATGTAATGTTTAAGCTAGATCATTTTACCTTTTATTATAAATAAACCGTTTATCTATTTATTATGGTTTTTTTTTTATCATTACTGCATGATACATTCAAAAGTAAAAAAAAAAAAAAAAAAAAAAAAAAAAAAATGTATATTAAGAATCAATCTTTGCACTTTCATTTCTATCTTAATTTCAAATGACATATTGCATCGCGATATTAGGTAGATTTCGTAAGAAATACTATTTATTTCATTCTCCCTTAAGTTGGAATTTTTGAAAAATTTTTGCATATCTACACCGATCGCAGAACCCAAAACCACCCCAGTTCAAAACTTTATCTATACTTATGTCACTTTTTTATGGACACGATAACTCCTATAATTCTCGATACTCCTATATATATATATATATATAAATATATATATATATATATATATATATATATATATATATATATATATATATATATATATATATATATATAATATTAGAAAAAGTATAAAAGAAAGTAATTAGAAAATTTATGAAAAGATTACTTAATCATAGCACAACTAGTAATTTAGCGTGTTTCAAACTGTTGAAATAGGAACAGTATGAGTACAAAAATGTGAACAGTAATGTGAACTATAACATACAAATTACAAAAACAAAATATATTCTATTAAAAAGTACTTTATAAATGTAGAAAAAAAGGATCATAGATCCTTTTTAATAAAGGAGAAATGTTTATTCAGAATGTTGTAATTTTCTTTTAGTTTATCATAGTTTAACGGATCAAACAGAGTTATATTCAGATTTTGTCTCACTGCGACATATTTATTGAAATTGAAAGTATGTCTCATTAGAGGACCATATATGTAATGTAGAACAGTTCCTGAGCTTTTTTAGCATATACATTTGTTTAAGGTTTGATTCTGGATTAATTACCTTACCCTTAAGAGCCTACATCAGTCATGCGAAAAAACGTGCTAGCTAATGTTAAGTCTATGGGGAGGTTCTCGCGCGATTTCTTGCTCAAGAGCCTACGCTAGTTACGCGAAGAAACGCTCAAGCTAATGTTAAGTCTATGGGAAGGTACTTGCCAGATTTATCGCTCGCATTTGAATATTTTTAAATGATTTTTTTTTTTGCATAGATAGCTGAGGTCGATTTCTAACGTTGTTAGTTTTTACTCTTTTGATTTTGGTTACAGATTTTTTATAAGCAGACATTTTCAATTTTGGAACCGGTTCTGAAAGTGAAAATACCCTTATATATAAAAACTGGAACCAAAATCGAAAAAGTAAAAATTAACAACGTTAGAGATCGACGTCAGCTACCTTTTGTCAAAAAAATCATTTAAAAATATTAAAATGCGAGCGTGAAATCGCGCAAGAACCTTCCCATAGACTTAACATTAGCTTGCGCGTTTTTTCGCATGACTGATGAGTGGTCTCTGAGACTGCTTGATCGAAGGATGAATAAAAGCCTCCATTAACCCTTTATCTACCGAATTATGAATCAACAAATTGTTCAATCTCAATAATTATCTTCCTTGATGTCTGAAGGTATATTAGACAATTTATATTATAATAATATGAAATTTAGATAAGGTTTTTCATTAAAACTGATTTAATAATGCGGTAGTAATAGCTCTTTTTGTGAAATATTTACAAGAGTAATTAGATTAATTAACAGAAAATGCTGCTAAGGAAATATCACAATTCTTTATCGGAACAACGTAAATATATGTATTGTGATCCTATCATTAAATAGAAAGGTTTTTATAGTTGCAAAATTTTCATATAACAACTTTTAAAAAGAGAAGATCTACACTTAAAAGGTTGAGAAAAATACCACTTTATAAAATATTTAGCTTTCACTGTTTTGCTGTGCTTTCTAAATGTGATCCAGAAAAGTATTTTGTATAAAAACAAAACCTTATTATCATTATTAGACAGATTAAAGAAATTTTATATAAAGTTTTCTCTGATGGTACTTAAAAGTACCGTCAGTAGATAAAGGGTTAACTCATAGGATACTATTTCTGTACTAAACTTTGTGTACAGGACGATTATTATCAAAATTCATCTATTCAGAATACTCAATCGATAGTACTAGGGCTCCATATGAAAAAAAAAAAAAAATCACTAATATCTATAGTTAAGGAAAACTGAAGATTACAAGTTAAACTATGAAAATTGAAAAAAAAAAAAAAAAAAAGTAGCCGTCTATGACACATCTAATAGCAGTTAAGGGGCTACTTCACCCACGCGAAAACACCTGTTCGCTAATGTTAATCCTATGGAAGAGGTTTATTTTTTTAAATATTTCGTTTGCATTTCAATATTTTTAATTGATTTTTCTTTTTGCATTGGATAGCTAAAGGCAATTTCTACAAAGGCCGTTTTTTTTTTTTTTTTCGATTTTGTTAGCCGGTGTTTTTTTTTTTTTTTTTTTTTTTCTCTTTTAAGAATACCCCCACTTTCGGAACCTGTTTCGAAAATAAAAGCATCCTTATTAAAAAAAATAATAATAAAAAAAAAAATAAAAATAAAAATAAAAAACTAACTGCAAACAAAATTGAAAAAGTTGAAAACAGCCTTTCTAGAGATCTATGTCAGCTATAAAAAAAAAAATAATAATAAATAAATAAATAAAATAAAAATATTGAAATGCAAACGATATATTTTAAAAGAACTCTCCCATACGATTAATATTAGCGAGCGGGTGTTTTTCGTTGAGAGGGACGTAGCTCCTTAAAACCATATAACGAATTCCTACTCAAATAGAATTCAAAATCCTGATGCACTATTAACATGTTAATGTTTGGAGATTATGAATTACGTCAATTTTTACCAACCGACACTTTTATCGGGCATTGTCCACAAATATCATATATACAAGAACGCATTATATACGTAACAAATTACGTTAGACATTTATTATAGAGTGACAGTTGGATTTATATAATCATTTAAAAATAAATCTTGCAAGTTAGTTTCGAATAAAATGTAACTTATCCAACTGATGCTTTCCCAAAATTTCAATTTTGTGCTGGCTACGGAACATAAAAGTTTTGATAGTATACATTCATGCGATTCATATGCTAATTTTTCTTTCTTTTCCATTTGTCCCCATTCAAAATATTTTATCCATTTGGGGTTTCAGATTTTGTTAGATCCCGTTTATCATGCAAAATACCCCTTTACTTTCCGGAATTATGAAGATTTTGTTCGGGATATTTCTCTGAAATGCTATCTGATAAAAGGGAAATGTTTCTTCTCTTTTTTCTAAATTATATTTTGAATAAATTATAGCGGAAGTGGTTTTTGCTTTTATACTTTTTTATGTAACTCAACTTGGTTTTTGTATGTAAAGTTGAAAATTTTTAATCGATTTTTCATATACTTCCGCATATGCTGGAATTATAAATATTACGTACACGGGTGTGTTTCTGATACAATAAAATCTATATATTTAAAACGAAAAGCGCTTTCTGCCAAATTCACATTCTTTTTTCCACACGAAAATCGTCTCTTTGCGCATGCTTCAACGTTTCTTTTAAGGCTTCTCCCTAAATAGGCATATTTTTTCGCAAATTTTTAAAGAGAGCTTGGATACAGTTATATTTACAACCGATTGAAATGTCAGAGAGTTCTGAAGATAGATGAGAACTTTTTTGTTGTTGTTGTTGCTATGTTAAAGGAGCCGACGCGATAACAAACAAACAAACAAAAAAGCGAAACATTTCTTTTACAACTTGATAACAATAGTTTTCACGAAATTTTTACACGGGCTGTAAAACCGTTTTATTTATTACCAATAAAGATTTCAAAGTGTTCGGGAAAAAAAAAAAAAAGTTGTATCGCTATGGTTTCTCTTATTATGGACGGATAGTATAGACTGGAGGGAAGTATTATTTTACTTTCATTGAAATTTATTTGAATTGTTTCTTCTTGATATATAATAATATTAAAAAATATATATAATTGTCCCAAGTAAGAGAAACCATAGAGATACTAACACGCAAAAATACAACATGTAACGATGCGGCATCTTTTAATTTACCGAAACTGTGGCTCGAGTGACTCCATGGTCACAGATATGAAAATAAACAACCAAGTAAAAAATAACAGATAACGTGCGTAATTTTTAGAAAATAATAACTTCAAAGCCCGTGCAACTTTTGGAATATTCTCATTTTGTTTTTGAAAATGACTCTGAAAGAGTCGAAACATGTGAAACAACTAATAAAAGTTATTTTAATTGATATTATGTTGTTAATTTACACCTTTTGCATTTAAAAAAGAATATATTATTACAAGATTTTATAATTTATTATATGGTGATGGATATGTTTAATTAAATACTCTGAAAATTAAAATAAGAAAAATAAAGTAAGAAAGAAAAATACTACTACTCATATTTCATAACCATTAGCTCCAGAAGAAAATGTCAACATATATTTTAAATAATTTATCGCAATCACGCATTTTTTTAACCAATTATTAAATCAATATCAGTTACTGTATGATCTAATTAAACGATAGAATAAATGTTCGATCAATAGTTTCAATATGCGAAATTTTAACTGGTATTTTTTTTTAATTATAAAATATATTTAAAGTATTGAAACATTTTAATAATGATAATAACATTTTAATAAAGATTTCAAAGTGTTCGGGGAAAAAAAAAAGTTGTATCTCTATGGTTTCTCTTATTATGGACGGATAGTATAGACTGGAGGGAAGTATTATTTTACTTTGATTGAAATTTATTTGAATGGTTTCTTCTTGATATATAATAATATTAAAAATGGAATGGAAATGGAAAACATAAAAATGGAAATGAGGCTATACAGTAAATGATTTTAATTAAAGAAAACAATTTAAGGCTTTTAATTCACTTCTCACAATTCGTAAAACGGTGGTTTTAGTAAAATTCAATTAAGATACGCTCTATTTGTCAGGACAATAATTGTTATTGTAATGGCATACAAATTAATTTCTGAATATGAAACTTTTCTTGATATTACATGCAAGCTGAAAAAAAAAAAAATTACAAAATAACAATGGTAAATCAATAACAGTAAATGGTATTGGGCACATCAATCTCATTATAGTCGACTGTAGTGAGAAGTAACTCGCGTTCACAATGGAATCAACTGGATTCGAACATTGGAACTTCCTCTTGCGAAACTGGAGTTGTTACCTTTGAGTAACTAATGCTTGACTGCATCGCCTCAAGATTTATCATTCTGTCACATTTCCTTGAGGATTTTCTCTATAGAATCGGTCGCAAAAACACATTAAATACCTTTGTTATATTTCTGCGAAAACCAATACAGTTCTCGCGACAATGGTGAATAACATTCGTCACATGGGAGATCAATCAAAATTACTGTTTGGAAGATGCCGTGTTTATTCACATACACATTGATACATCGTGATTACAAATAGACGTTTTCTGTGTGACGTCAATCATGGCGTTTTGCTTGGAAACTGACTCCAAACAAACGGTTGCTACGTTGTATTTTCTATTTCATTTGCATATTATAGCTGAATTACCTGGTAGCTAATTACAACCGTATAATAGCTAAAATGTATAGCTATATCTCACAACTAAGTGTTTCAAGGAATGGTAAAATTTTCTATGATTTATATTAAATAAGAAATGAAACAAGGCAACCGTTTGTTTGCTTCCAAGTAAAACATCATGGCTGACGTCACGACTGAAAACGTTACACTATGTATTTGGAAATAAAATATAAGAATTTCTTCACCGAATTTCCAAGTATTCAAGCAATGGTAAAATTTTCTACGATTTATATTAAATAAGAAATAAAACATGGCAACCGTTTGTTTGCTTCCAAGTAAAACATCATGACTGACGTCACGACTGAAAACGTTACACTATGTATTTGGAAAGTAAATATGAGATTTTCTTTGCCGAATTTCGCAGGTTCGATTCTAATCAGATAGGACGGGATATCTAAGTAAGATTTTCAAAAGGTTTTTTCCTGCACAAATATGAAAATATGATTCACCTCTTCTTCAAAAGACCTCCCTGAATGTATTTCACAAATGGAAATATACTATTTGGCCCTGGTCCATACATGCACACTTTACAACTTTTAAATGTTACAAAGTATGAGATACAGAAATAAAGTCATACGAAGAAGAAAAATCCGAATGCCTTAAAAAGCATAATCCACATCCGCTGTAATTTATTCCAAATACAGTTTGGAAAGAAACATTTCCCTCTTTTCCGATCAAATTTCACAGATATATTCCAAGTGAAATCTTCATAAATTCGGAGAGTGAAGGGTATTTTGCATGATGAACGGGATCTACCAAAATCTGAAATCCCAGTGGATAAAATATTTGGAATGGGGACAAATGGAAAGGAGAAAGAGGAAAATTCAGCATTTATGAATCGTGGGACTTTCATAGATAAAATTCTATATAAAGAGTCTGTGCTAGTTAAGGCTGCTCGTCAGTAAACTTCCTGATTCCTCTCGCTAATGTTAATCCTATGGGCGTAGGATGCATTCGTATATTTAAAATATCTCCTCGGGAAATTAATATTTTTAACTTCTGTTTTCTTTGTACTGGTCTTAAAGGATTTCTCTTTTTTTTCCTTGGTTTTCAAAATTTTTCTAAAATGTGTGCTTAATTTATAATTGTGTGTGTTAAAATCTTAGCGAAACCGAATAAGATTTTAACACTTCACATAAAATTAGGTATATATTTTAGAAAAATTTTGACAACTGATGCCGACAGTTTCGGATAATTGGCGTTCTACTGTAAAATATACTATCTAACATAGTATGCTAAAATTTAGTTCAGTTAGGAAACGCATAACGCAGTTGAAAATTACCTTTCAGCAATTCTCGCCAACATACGGAAATGTACCCGATTTCTTTTCTGGAGCCCTGTATAGGATTTATAGAATTTATACACACCAAGTAATATGCAAAAATTTATCTAAATTTAAAAACTCATACCGGAATTGAAAGCGTACTTCCAACAATTATTGCTCATAGTCTGTAACTGTGACCTAATTATTTTGAGTGTCCCTGTAAATAAACGATAAATACTATACACACCCTATTATATAAGTAAGCATCTTGTTGTAATATATCACTTTCAATATGTTTGAAAAAGTGTAACATCATTAAAATACACTGCAAAGGATTTTCCCCCATAAACCATAATGTACCAGAAATGTACTCGCATTCTTTTATTCAGTCCTGTATATGATCTATAGAATTTATACGCACAGAATAATATGTAGAAAATAACACGTACCACATAAACTACAATAAAAATTTTTATTTTTTATATTAAAATCCTTATCTATTAAATTTAATAACGCGTACTACATAAACTACAATAGAAATTTTTACTTTTTATATTAAAACTAGTATATAACCCCGTCAAAAATGACAGATTGTTGATCTGCGTTTCTTTTTCATAAGACTTTATACAAACAAACAGCATGAAGACTTTATTATTGAAAGGTTTGTACTGTAAAAAAGTTCATTTTAAAAATGACAAATGATTTCTACAAATAAAAATAATGAGGATATATATATATGTATATATTTTACTCAGTATTAAATTTCGGAAGTAGTTCAACGATTGGACAAAACATTCAAATTAAATATTAACAAATAATCCATGTGCGAAAGTTTTTGTAAAAAAGTGTTATCAATGAGTTTCTAAGTCGATTGACTCACCACATAACTCATTGTTTGATTACATAAGCAAAATTAAATGCAAATTACGTTGTACTATGCATTCCTTATATTTTAATTACGTTTGATAAGAAAGAATCATTTTACAGTATATGACCCCTTATCCGGAATTCCAAAATTTTCTAAATTTGTAAATTTTTACAAAAATTTTAGAATTTTTGAAATTTTTCGAACATTTTGCCGATTTCTAATTTGTTTTTCAGTCCATTGTTTTTCAGTGTGTAATCACTAAAATATTGTTACTTCGGTAGCGGGTGAACACGCCCCCCCCCCCCTTTCTTCCCGAAATTAGAAACAAATCATTTTTCTCTCAAATTTTAGTTTAAAATTAATTTATATTACGATTCGTTTGAATCAAAAAATAGTTATATATTTATTTCATCAAGGGTGATTCTGTTCCGAATTTTCCTAAAAATTTAAGGCATTCGGTTTCGAAAATTTTAGTCTTCAGTCCAAAGATTCGAACATAACAAAATCTCGAATTTTGAGCGATCGTCGCCGAAAAAAACAATTATGTCTATCGTTCAAAGAAAAAGTAGACAATTTCTTCAAAGGATTGCGGAAACAACTTGAATTTTGTCAAAGGATTGAAAAAAAAAAAAAACGCAAATTTTGTCGCAGAATGGTGAGAAAACGCTAATTTTGTTAACAAATCTCAGAAAATACGCGATTTCCGACAAAGGCTTGCGAAGAAAACGCAAATTTCTTCCAAGGACTCCGGAAAAATGAAAATTTCTTCAAGGAGAAAAAAAAAAAAAAAAAAAAAAAACACAAATTTGGTTAAAAGATCGGGGAAAAAAAAAACGCGAGTTTCGTCAAATAATTGCGGAAAAACATGAATTTCTCCAAAGGATCGCGAAAAAAAAAAAAACGCAAATTTCTTCAAAGCACTGCAAAAAAATTTCTAATTTCGTTAAGGGATCGCGAAAAAAGTGGAATTTCGTCAAAGGATGGAAGGAAAAAAAACACAAATTTTGTCAAAAGATCACAGAAAAAATGCGAGTTCCGTCAAAGGATCGGGGGAAAAAAAAACCCGCTAATTTCGTCAAAGAATCTCAGAAAAAAACTCGAATTTTGTTAAAGGATAGTAAATAAAAGGTAAATTTCGTCAAAGAATAGCAAAAAACGCAAATTTCCTCAAAGAATCGCAGAAAAATGCAAATTTCTTCAAAGGATCGCAAAAAGAAAACGCAAATTTCTTCAAAGGACCACGAAAAAATTATATTTCGTCAAAGGATCGTAGAAGAAAAACGCAAATTTTGTCAAAAAATAGCAGAAAAAAATGCAAATTTTGTCAAAGAATCACGAAAAAAAAAAAACCATGAACTTTGTCAAATAATCGCGAACTTCGGGAGGACACAAAATCCGGAAAATTCCAAAACTCGGAAAGCCTTTGGTCCAGAGGATTTCGCATAATAGGTCCTGTACTGTATTTAAGATGGAAGCAAAATTTCAAAATACGCCAGTAGATGGCGCCAATGTACTGGATTGATCACTCAAATCCTCCGTACGAAAGAATTCAGCGCTATTTCTGAAAAGAAAAGTGCTGACAGAAAAAAAAATATATACAGAAATGTTGATATACGTGTTTTATATGAAATAGTTTTTGAAGGTTTTAAACAAAATTTAAATATTTAAAAGCTCTAATATGCTTTTACAAATATTTTAACAGCAGAATCGGATGAAGCATAGCTTTTTCATTAAGCCTAACATGGCGTTTAACTATGGTCGATTCGCAGATCAGAGTGGTCGAGCCCGGAGCCGTTACAGACACTTTCTTGCCTCCGGATTTTATTATAAGTAAAATCATTATCTAGCAAAAAAAAAAAAACTATAATTTTTTTTTAAATCTTTAAAATAGCTCTAGCTTATATCTTCTATATCTCTATATCTCTTCTTCTTATATCTCTATAATCTTTATAATAATCTCTAGCAAAAAAAAAAAAAAAAAAAAAAACTTTATAAATTTTTTTAAATCTGTAAAATATGTTGATTTCCGCGGTTTTCTAAAGATAAACAATACTTTTCGGAAACATGGGTAACTCGGCGGAGGTTGCTGTATAATTTAGTTCATAGTTATTATATTTTCATAGATCCACGCATAAACTTAAATTAATTTTCGTCATTTCAAGAATTTCTGGTCCCTTTAAAGCACATTTTAAACACAATACAAAATTAAATATTGCACTGATATAACTTTTGATAAATTTCACTTTTTGAGTGGAAATTCCTATCTGTATAATTAACGTTTTAGGAACAAAAATGTTAATTATACTAGTGCGCACTTTTCCTGCCACCTTTTCTTCATTTCCAGTTTCTCATATATGCGAAAATTCCCGGAGAGAAATTCGTATTACATCTGTTTTATTTCACGAAATAGATTTTTTTTATTCTTCACACGTTTTGTTTTTATTGCCGCAGTGTGTTTCAAGAAAAACACTTTCCCTGTCGCCAGCGTTCCTATGCCGCAAAAGTACATTTACAGGTAGATATGTAGTTGAATTCTGCAGTGATACCTATCAGCTAGTCGATAAATTCAACGCCGTATTGGCTATTTTATTGAAAAATACTTAATGTAGTTTTTTATTCATAAAAGCTTTTTAAAAGGTACTAATCCAAGAAAGGAAGAAAATGTGTACAAAAAAAATTAATAATAAATGATTTGTTTTGTATTTCACTTTTATTGAAAAATAAGCCTAGGTTAAATTTTCGAAACCCATCAAGGTAGACTTATTGCTGATGTGTTGTAGTTAATATTATCTATTTTCTGTAATCAAGGCGCAAAGCCATAATGGTCATAGAAATTTCATCTGTATAAATTTAATGCCTTATCTGTGTATAGCTGTTTAATGTATACCGTGGTGATAAGCCGATTGATTTTTGGGGACATTTTACAAGTTACCTGTATGTTTTCGTATAAGAATCTATGGAAAGATATAAAATTACTGGTTTTGAAAAATATAAGAATTTGAGATATTCTTATAATAAGACTTTCAGAGGAATTAAAAACAAAGCTTGTGAAGAAAGAAAAATTACTTTTTTCCTGAAATAAAGCAGATGTAATGCAAAATTCTCGAAAGAAATGTTCGCATAAATTCGGAAATTGTGAAATACTGTAGTAAAAAAGAATATCGTAATTCAGTTTTAAAATGATAACTAGGCACTAACACACTATTAAAACCACTCGGAAACATTTCCGAAAATCAATGTCAGAAAAAAAAAAATAATTATAAATGCTTTTTTAAATCTTGAAAATATATTGCTTTCCGTGGTTTCTAAAGATGAACAATAGTTTTCGGAATCATGGGTAAATCGGAAATTGTTACTGTATAACTTGATAAATTTCACTTTCTGCGTTTAAATTCCTATCTGTATAATTAACGTTTTAGGAACAAAACTGTTAATTATACAAGTGCGAACTTCTCCTGCCATCTTTTCTTCATTTCCAGTTCCTCATATATGCGAAAAATCCCTGAGAGAAATTCGTATTACATCTGTTTTATTTCACGAAATAGATTTTTTCTTTCTATTCTTCACACGTTTTGTTTTTATTCCCGCAGTATGTTTCAAGAAAAACACTTTCCCTGCCGCCAGCGTTCCCATGCTGCAAAAGTACATTTACAGGTAGATAGGTAATTGAATTCTGCAGTGATAGCTATCAACTTGTCGATAAATTCGCCACCGTATTGGCTATTTTATTGAAAAATAGTTAATGTAGTTTTTTAATCATAGAAGCTTTTTAAATTGTACTAATCCAAAAGAACGAAAGAAAATATGTGCCTTAAATAAATAAATAAATAAATAAATGATTTGTTTTGTATTTCACTTTTATTGAAAAATAAGCCTACGTTTAATTTTCGAAACCCATCAAGATAGACTTATTGCTGATCTGTTATAGTTAATATTATCTATTTTCTGTAACCAAGACGCAAAGCCATAATATGGTCATAGAAATTTCATCTGTATAAATTTAATGCGTTACCTTTGTATAGCTGTTTAATGTATTCTGTAGCGACAAGCCCACTTGATTTTTGAGAATATTTTACAAGTTATCCTGCATGTTTTCGTATACAAATTTATGGAAAAATATAAAATTACTGGTTAGAAAATTATAAGAATTTGAGATCATTGTAAGAGAATAAGACTTTCAGAGAAATTAAAAACAAAGCTTGTGAGGAAAGAAAAAATACTACTTTCCTGAAATAAAACAGAATGTAATGCAAAATTCTCGAAAGGTTCGATTAAATTCGAAATTGAGAAATACTGTAGTAAAACAAAATAGCATAATTCAATTTTAAAAACTAGGCACTAATTCACTATTAAAACTACTAAGAAACATTTCCGAAAATCAATAGCATAATTTAAAAAAAAAAAAAAAAAAAACTTTTAAAAACATTAATAGAACTTTTGATAAATTTCGCTTTCTGCGTGGAAATTCCTATTTGTATAATTAACGTTTTAGGAACAAAAATGTTAATTATACCATTGCGCACTTTCCCTGAAATCTTTTCTTCATTCCCAGTTTCTCATATATGCGAAAATTCCTTGGGAGAATTTTGTATTACATCTGTTTTATTTCGCGAAATAGATTGTTTATTCGTCACACGTTTTGTTTTTATTGCCGCAGTCTGTTTCAAGAAAAACACTTTCCCTGCTGCCGCGCATGCTGCAAAAGTACATTTACAGGCAGGTAGGTAATTGAATTCTGCAGTGATAGCTATCAACGTGTCGATAAATTCGCCACCGTATTGGCTATTTTATTGAAAAATAGTTAATGTAGTTTTTTAATCATAGAAGTTTTTTAAATTGTACTAATCCAAAAGAATGAAAGAAAATATGTGCAATAAATAAATAAATAAATAAATAAATGATTAGTTTTGTATTTCATTTTTATTAAAAATAAGCCTAGGTTTAATTTTCGAAACCAATCAAGATAGACTTATTGCTGATGTGTTATAGTTAATATTATCTATTTTCTGTAACCAAGGCGCAAAGCCATAATGGTCATAGAAATTTCATCAGTATAAATTTAAAGCGTTATCTTGGTATAGCTGTTTAATGTATTCCGTGGCGATAAGCCCTATTGATATTTGAGACATTTTATATAAGTTAGCTTGTATGTTTTCGTATAAGAATCTATGGAAATATAAATTACTGGTTAGAAAATTATAAGAATTTGAGATATTCTTATAATAAGACTTTCAGAGGAATGAAAAACAAAGCTTGTGAAGGAAGAAAAATTACTTCTTTACTAAAATAAAACAGATGTAATGCAAAATTGTCGACAGAAATATTCGCATAAATTCGAAATTGAGAAATACAGTACTAAAAAAGAATAGCATAATTCAGTTTAAAATGATAACTAAGCACTAATACACTATTAAAATTACTCTGAAACATTTCCGAAAGTCAATGGCAGTAAAAAAACCCCCTTTTTTCATAAATGTTTTTTTAAATCTGGAAAATATTGGTTTCCGTGGTTTCTAAAGATGAACGATGCTTTTCGGAATCATGGTTAAATTGGAAAAGGTTAGTGTATAACTTCGTTCATAGTTATATTTTCCTAGATCCACGCATAAACTTAAATTAATTTTCATCATTTCAAGAATTTCTCGTCCCTTTTAAAGCATATTTTAAACATAGTACAAACTTAATTATTGCGCTAATAGAACCTTTGATAAATTTCACTTTCCGCGTGGAAATTCCTATCTGTATAATTAACGTTTTAGGAACAAAAATGTTAATTATACTAGTACGCACTTCTCCTGCCATCTTTTCTTCATTTCCAGTTTCTCATACTATATGCGAAAATTCCTTGGGAGAATTTTGTATTACATCTGTTTTATTTCACGAAATAGATTTTTTTATTCTTCACACGTTTTGTTTTTATTGCCACAGTCTGTTACAAGAAAAACACTTCCCCCTGCCGCCAGCGTTCCCATGCTGCAAAAGTACATTTACAGGTAGGTAGGTAATTGAAATCTGCAGTGATAGCTATCAGCTTGTCGATAAATTCCCCGCTGTATTGGCGATTTTATTGAAAAATACTTAACGTAGTTTTTTAATCATAGAAACTTTTTAATCTTAGGTTTTCTTCAGTTCCAGTTTCTCATATATGCGAAAATTCCAAGAAAGAAATTCGTATTACGTCTGTTTTATTTCACGAAATAGATTATTTTTTATTCTTCACACGTTTTGTTTTTATTACCGCAGTATATTTCAAGAAAAACACTTTCCCTGCCGCCAGCGTTCCCATGCTGCAAAAGTACATTTACAGGCAGGTAGGTAATTGAATTCTGTAGTGATAGCTATCAACTTGTCGATAAATTCGCCACTGTATTGGCTATTTTATTGAAAAATACTTAATGTAGTTTTTTTAATCATAGAAACTTTTTAAAATGTACTAATCCAAAAGAAAAAGAAATTATGTACAGAAAATAAGTAAAACATAATTAGTTTTATCATTCACTTTTATTGAAACAAAAGACTGTGCTTAATTTTCGTAACCCATCGACTTATTGCTGATGCTATGGTTAATTTTATCGATTTTCTGTAACCAAGGCGCAAAGTCATAATGGTCGTAAAAATTTCTTCTGTATAAATTTAATTCCTTATCTATGTACAGTTGTTTAATTTATTCTGTGGCGATAAGCCCGATTGATGTTTAAGTATATTTTACAAGTTAGCCTATATTAGCATTATGTTTTCTCATAAGAAGCTACGGAAAGATATAAAATTATTGGTTAGAAAATTATACATTCCCCTAGGGTTCGAATTGAGAGGTACTGATTCACAAAAATACCTATTCATCGCTGAGACGACCTTCACTTCAACGGTGCAATAGATTTTGAAAAATACGAATTTTAACCCTTTCGAAAAAAATCGTGACTGCAGGTCACTTCGCACCTCCCTAAATACGATATTTTTTTCCGATGCTAAAAGTAAGTAAATTTTGGTTTTTCGTCACGATCGTTGTAGAGCATACTGCGGTAGAACGTATTGCTCACCTACAAAATTTTTGAAACGCTCGGATGAGAAGAAGTATTTTTAAAAAATAAGAAGTATAAGAAGAAGTAGAATGAAAAGATGTATTTAAAATAAATAAATAAATAAAATCTGAGAAATTTCCGATGAAAACGCTAAAACGCGGGTTGTTTCGGCTCGACTTCGCTCTAAACTTTTCAATACTAAATATGCATACTTTTTTCACGAAATTGTAAAGAGAGCTTGGATACAGTTAAATTTATAACCGATGAAAGTTTCAGAAAGTTCGGATGATAAACACTATTTGTTATGTAAAAGGACTTAACGCCCCCCCCCCCCCCCCCCAAAAAAAAAAAAAAAAAAAAAAAAAAAAAAAAAAGCGAGAAGGAAACAGATTTCTTTCACAATTACAAATCCATTTTTTTTTTTTTCACGAAATTTTCATACGGACTACAAAACTGTTATATTTATAATCAAAAATTTCAAAGAGTTCGGACAATAACAACTACTTTTTTTTTTTTTTTTTTTTTTTTTTTTTAAACTTTTAAAACACTTTACGTGAAAAAACAAGAAAATGTCTTCATACGAGCGCTTTTACTACTAAATATCAATATTTTTTCGCAAATTTTTCATTTAAAAATATAAATTCATACAAAATCGAGTTAAAGATATAAAATCACACAAATTTGATGTTGATTTAAGGCTATTTGAGGTTTATTTAGCGTTACTTTCTGGACTTTCGATTTTTTTAAATTTTCGATATTATCTGATTAGCATATAAACTTTCACAATATGCTGCACTCGGGTTTTAAAATCTATTATATCTGTCCATTTTCTCTTACAATTTTTTATTTATTTATTTATTTTTTAGTTTGTCATTATCGTTTGTGTTTATAACACATCTTTAGTCACATGCTTCTCCGTAGAAGTAGCAAAACTTAATGCGTAATATATCACTTATATGATTCTGTTATTTGATCGATTTATCATATCGTATATCTTATTTATATCTTCAACGTTGTTTCAATGAATAATCTGAAAATTATAAATTCAATGAAACCCCCAAGTTTGAAATTTCACCTAGTTTTAGGATCAGCGCATAATAAGATATTCGATCGGGTTGACTTATATTCCATCCTCTGCTATTGGCGTCACCATGGAGACATATCCTAATCCATCAAAAACTATGGAACAGTGTAATGTACTGTGACAGTTCTCTTTTTTTTTCATTATATAGAAAAAAATATCCCCATCTTTTTATGACTAATAAATCTTGTTTGATTAAGTAGTTTATGATAAATAAGGGATTTTAGCATAGTGTAAATAATTAAAATAGTGTAGCTTTCATAAATTATCGTTAACCTAATTCCTCCGATCGATGAATGTATTAAAAAATAACATGTAACATGTTCTTTAAATAAATATAAAGATTTCTATTGAGAACAAAAAAAGACAATAAGAAAATCACATGCCACGCTCAGGGACCGATTTACAAATTTGGGGGCCCTGGGCACAGATGCGTATGGGGGCCCCCTTGCACCGATGTTTACAGAGGCCTTGAATAAAAAAAATATATAATATCGAAAGCAGTACTTATTAAGATAACCACTATTGACTTTAAAAATGTCTTTAAAATATCAATTAAAAAAATTAAATTTGATAATCATTAATTTACTTTTAAATAATTATTTGACAATTATGAATTTTTATTGAATATTATAATAAACTGTGTGGTGTTGATTACCTTTCTCTATGCAAGTCCGTATATCTGAAATGATAAAGTATGCAACAACTAATAAATAAATTTAACGCAGTATCAAGCTATAATTATTTAAAATATTAGCATAACCTATTAATCAAATAACTTTTTCTGAACAGTACAAACAGTATACTGCAATTAAAAGATTAATATATTGAATATTTGATGAGATATGAGCCTTTGTTTGAAATAACTTTTTAACTACGCGTACGCGAACTATACCAAAGATTATTTTTCATGATTTGGTAGTCAATTCTATAGAGCAACTCATATAAAAAAAAACAGTCAAATATCGTGAAAACTCAGAAAGATATCGGTACTGTAGTGAGCTAATTCACAAATTGGGGGGAGGAGGGGAATCCTTTATTATCCTATTGGATTTCACCTCAATTTGTCACTGCCCCAATTTTTGGACAGCAGTGTATATTCAATCTGATGGTAGCACATTTGTTAAGCAAAGACAGGCAAATTGTTCTAAATATTTGGCTGTTGTATTGCGGAACATTAAAAATAAATAAAAATGATTTATAAACTAGTCGAATATGCCAATCCCAAAACTTTCTTCTATCTCACACATGTTTCGCATACACTAAAAAGAATCAGCAATCAATTTATATCAAGGTTTAACGGAATCTAAAGTTTCATTAAATTTCGTGCATTAGTTCTTGAGGTAAGAATATTGCTAAAATCGTGAAAATCCTGCAAAATAGCAGCGCCACCTGTTAGGAGATTTAGACTAAAACCCAATTAACAACAACTTATGTCAACGTATTACGGAATCTGAAGTTTGATGAAAATCCGTGCATTAGTTCTTGAGATATAGTTATCGGATAATAATGAAAACAATAGCATAGCAGCGCCAACTGTGGGACTATATACACCAAAACGTAAGCAGCATCTATTTATGTCAAGGTGTAACAGAATCTGAAGTTTGATGAAATTCCGTGCATTAGTTCTTGAAATATAGCTATCGCAAAAATCATGAAAAAAGCGGTATGTCAGCGCCACTTTTTGGGATATCTACAGCAAAACGTAATCAGCGTCTATTTATGTCAAGGTCTAACTGAATCTGAAGTTTGATGAAAATAAGTGCATCAGTTCTTGAGATAGAGCTATTGCGGAAATCGCGAAAAATGCAGCATAGCAGCGCCACCTATTGGGCGATTTTCACCAAAAACTAACCAGCACCAATTTACATCAGGGACTAACTGAATATAAAGTTTTATTAAATTACGTGCAGTAGTTCTTGAGATAGAGCGCAAAGAAATTTTTTGTCACATACAGACAGACAGACAGACAGAGCCACAGACTCACAGACAGACATTTTCTAAAAACAGTCAAACCGTGTTCAGGACTTTCTAAAACGTATAAATCCGTCAAAAACCGGAAGTCGGAAATTTTCATAAATCCAATACTTTCTTTTTGTAAAGATATAGAAGAAAGTAAAAATTAAAAATAAAGCATTGTAATTTACTTTTCCATTGTCACGTTTTAAGAATAAAAATTTTTAAAATTAAAGTAATATGTGAAAAAAAAAATTTAGGAATAATTAAACTGCGATAAAATATGTTATTCTCCAGACATTTTCATTTTTATGTACAAACTATTAACAATTAAATTAAATCTAGTATGTACACAGTATTTTTAAAAATATTTAACAAGTATAAAGCATTACTTTTTAACATTTTTAAAGGATTAAAGATAATTTAAATTAAACCTATGTTTATTCAATTCATTAAATTACTACAAAACATTATTTTATTTATTTATTTTTTTTTATTATTATTACAAGTAAAATAAAAAATATATATATACACAAAAAACGTGTTTAAAAATAATTAAACTACTACAAAACATTATTTTTTCCAGCATTGAAACTTCCAAATTCTTGTGTAAAGCTCCTATTTTTATTTCTTATAATTATTTATTATATATATATATATATAAAAACCTCTGTTTATTTTGTCAACATGGACAGTTTTAAAAACAATCTGTTTTTATTTTTTCTTACAACAGCAAGATTTATATTTTGGCTGTTGTTAAAATTGTCCAACATTTTTTTTTAACCGACAACAAGAATGAAATAAAAGACTTTAATGAGTTCTTTTTAAAAAGACATAGATTGAAAATAAAGAAATAATGTATTGTCAAGTTTTATAAAATAAATAAATAAATCAAAAATACTTTTTTAAGTTCAGTTTTTCGCAACCAAGATTTGGCAACACCGTGTCCTTTTGTTTTAGAGTTGGCTTGATGAAGATTGATGTGTATTTGTGTAGACATGGGAAAATACATTAAAAAGTGTGTGTGTCTGACATAAGAGATTGTAGTGATTAAAATATAGCAATAGTCACACATCTAATTTGCTTACACACAAAATCCTCAAGGTTGTTATTTATTTTTAAACAAGTGTAAACGTCCTTTTATTTCATTTGATGGGGTGAGGGGGAGGGATCTACATATGCGAGTTTTTAGGTTTGTTTAGGGCGCATTGCCATAACTTATGTACTATAAGGAAGGAATCGTCAACCTTTTAACTATTATGATCCAATTTTGATTTTTTAACTATTTTCACGTACAAGTCTTTACAAATTGCAAAAAATAAATCTGGTAGACAGTAGAAAGTTCTAGTTGCCATTAAATAAATACTAGCTGACCCCGCCCGGCGTTGCCCTGGCCCGTGATAATAAATTAAAAAAAAAAAAAAAAAAAAAAACATCAAATTTTTATTATTTTATATCTTCAACCCGATTTTGAACGAATTTATATTTTTAAATGAAAAATTCGCGAAAAAATATTGATATTTAGTGATAAAAAGTTTTAAAATGAAAAGTTCTTTTTGTCCGAACTCTTTGAAATCTTTATTGGTGATAAATAAAACGGTTTTACAGCCCGTGTAAAAATTTCGTGAAAAAAATATTGTTATCTAGTTGTAAAAGAAATGTTTTCTTCTCGTTTTTTATTTGTTTGTTTTCGCGTCGGCTCCTTTAACATGCCAATAAAAAAAAAACTTCTCATCTTTCGAACTCTCTTTCATTTCAATCGGTTATAAATATAGCTGCATCCAAACTCTCTTTAAAATTTTGCGAAAAAACCTTGTAAGCCCTTTCTTGAAAACCGTACTTCTTTATCATATTTTCTTCCTTTTACTTACCCATCATACGTATTACAGGGTAAGTCTTGTAGTCGTTTTGAAAATCGAATATTTTTTTGACGGATTTACACGTTTCAGACACTGGAGATTCCGAAAAACATATTTTTAGAAAAAAAAAAAAATTCCGTCCGTCCGTCTGTGTGTATGTGTGTCTGTAAACGCTCTATCTCCCGATCAAATTGAGATAGAGATTTGAAATTTGGTATGTACTTAGTATGTAATAATGGGAAGAAGCCTATTTCATTTCAATAACCTCGATTAACCGGAACTATTTTTTTCGGACTCTCGAAATATTCGTTCTGATAAAAGGTATATAAAATTTTTCGAAATTGTTTATTTTTAGGAGTGAATATAAAATACAATAAAAAAATATATTTTGCATAAAGCATGAAGCCGATCGGATAATGAGTTGCCGAGATATTTGTAATTCTATTTTCCACACTCTTCGATTTTTCATGACCCTGTATTTCATCCAAATTTCAGTTCAAAGATATATTTTAATTGGAAATGAGACGCTTAATCAGATGCAATAAACTGCTAGTTAATAGGATTATTGTTTTTGGAGTTATAAGGATGTTTCTTTTACGCAATTCAGTAATAGAGCTTTTAAAGTTTATGACGTCATCAAGCCACGATTTTATTTGAATTGCAATGCATTTTATAAGTAGTTTACACATTTTTTATTTTAATATTTTACATTATGAATATCCATGCTGATTACATTATGAATATCCATGTATTACGATGGATTTACAACGACTAGTTTTATGAATTTTTGAAGTTTTAACGAACTTTTGGTTCACCCGGTATATTGTATTGTAAGAAAGTAGACTGCGGATCTAATGTAGTTTTTTTTCATTGAATGTATGTTTCAGTTAGTGCAGTAATTGAGCTTTTTTTTTTTTGTCAATTATGAGCAAACGGTTGTATTTTATTTCCACATTTATGCAATACTGAAATACTAACGACTTCTGAGACACGATATTTTTTCTGCCAAAAACGAAATCTAAGAAACTATAGTAGCTATCAACTCTAATTTCACAGCTAGCGAAATTTGATAAATAAATGTCGTAAAGAACTGTGATGTTTTATTGAATTTGGTAAAAATAATATCGGCTTTAGCAGTTTTATATTTCAATTTTACTGCAACAATATCTGTTATTATTTTACCGATTGTCGAAATGTTATTACATCTTAATCATTTCTGCCTGAAAATGCTGGCTAATAAAGACTACCCTTGCTTCTTATTTTAAAAATTATATTCAAGATGTAATTTTTTTTAAAGAAATTCTAGAAATAAAGTGATAACTATCGTAAAGTAATTTTTTGAACAAAATTCTCAGTACAGTAATCCTTTAACATTCTCGAGGGTTACGTTCCAGGAAAACCTCGCGAAAGTCAAATCCGCGAATGTCGAGTCTATCTCTCTGCACTAAAAAAGGAGTAACGTTCTATAAAATTTTAATTAGAGTGACACGGTATTTCAAGAAAACAAAAGGATATAGGTATTAACAGTACGTTATGCATAAGATATATGTATGAATGTACACACATATTCATATTTATAAAATTTATTTAATGAAGATAATTCAAATTAACTGACTAGAGAAATAATTACAACTAAAAAGGTTTTTTTAGCGGTAAAAAAAAAAAAAAAAGGTTAAAAGGCTAAAAGGTTTTTTTTTTTTTTTTTTAAATAAAGTAATTTCGACTCTTTCTCTATTTTCAAAGATATGATAATGTATGCAGCTGCAGCTAAATCTCTACGAGAACCAGCAGAAGCATATTTTAAATTAATAGATTGAAGATGCCGTTAACTAATCACTTGTAATATCCCCATTGCAATGAGTATTCTTCTGCTGTTATTATTTTGTTTTCCTACAACACTCGCTCCTTTTTCACTATACAACTGAAAATTGGTTTGTAAATATTACATACTGAGAAAACACACGGACGGGAAACAATCTTGAACAAATGTAAATTCTGAAAAAGCAAAGATATAATTTTTTTTTTTTTTTTTAAATCGCGAATAATCAAGTCAGATTCTCGCGAATGTTAAGTTTTCCGCATTTTCATGTTCGCGAATAATCAAAACTCGCGAATGTTAAAACCGTGAATGTTAAGGGATTACTGTATTTAGTGCCATGAAAGCTTTCTCAAGGCTGTTTGTTGTCAAATCCAAACTGGCTACTTTCTGACATTTCATCACCTTATCCAAAGAATCTACATTGTGTTTAGTTCCATCAGGAAAAGGCTATCAACCATTACCTCTAAATCTACTGCTATATATTTTTTAGTTTAGTTTAGTTTAAGAGAAATGAAGCCGGAATTGGACCTATTCCGTTTAAATGCTTTCCACTCAACTTCCCCCCCCCCTCCCTTTCCATCCCCTTTCTATGGATTACACTGCACGTTTGGACTTTTAAAACAAGCTCTTTAAAAGTGGCATCTACAACATTGGGTGGACTCTGGAATATTGTCGTCGAGGGAAAATTAACCTTTCTTATTTATATTGGAAATCAAGATGAATTATGATACTTTAACAAAACAGCTATCAGATTCAACATATTTAAAAATCGAATTCTTATGTTTGTTTATATATTTCTTTTTCCCAAAATCGTTACAAAAATGTAGGTGTAGGAACACCGTCTGTATTTAAAAAGGTTTCTAGGGGTTGTACATGTCCTGAAATTCCTTATATTCCTGAAAAAAAAAAAAAAAAAAAGCGTCTTGAAATGTCCTAAAATATGGTTGTCTGTCCTAAAATTCCTGAAATTTTGCGAGTTTTGAAAAAAAAAAAAATCACAATTTTTGGTGATCAGGTATCATAAATCACAATTTTTGGTGATCAGTTACCAAAAATTACAATTTTTATCGATTAGTTATTAAAAATAGTTTGCTATTTTCGTCTGTCAGTCATAAAAAATCGCAATTTTTACCAACCAGTTAGAAAAAAAGAATCTTTTGCAATTTTCATTGATCAGTGAAGAAAAAAATAGAGATTTTTGTCCTTCAGTAATGCAAAAATCGCATTTTTTTAGCAGCTTGGTCAAAGGGTTCTGGTAAAGTTACTTTTCTTTTAAATGTATAATTAAAAAAAAAAAAAATGTGTCTGTAGTGTAATATTTATGACAATAAAATGTATGGAAGAGGGAGTTGAGGGTTTTTTCGGTTATTATGCCAAGCAAATGTGTCCTGAAATTGTCCTGAAATATCGAAAAAAGTATGTCCTGAAATATCACCTAGGGCTAGTACTATCCCTGGGTTCCTCAAAATTTATTCATTTCGTCAGAAAATGCACTCGCTATTGGCGAGTAGATTTATATAATCCCCCCTCCCCCTGACTTTTTTTATTAACATCAGTTAAAGGTTAATTTGTTAATCTCTATCAAATAGTTTTCTCATATGTGAAAAATAATTTGCTCTAGACTATACATGGACAACTTCTATAGTTATTTATTTGAAACTGGTTTTAAAAATATCTTAAATATAAATCTATTCACTGTAGTCTGAAACTATAAATATTTAAAGCACATAATGATTTCATGCTTCTAGCACCTTTTGCAGTAGTACGTTGCCAAATCATAATTCATTAATCTTATTCGCAACGTTCTGTGCCATTTTAATTATCGTAACTCCATGCACCTTTTTATAATAGTTTGGTTTGTAGTATTTAATTTCACTTAATCAACTATTGTAGTGAAATATCATCTTTTCCACGTTTTACCTCCCGCATTCTATCATCCATTCCACATATGTCATTTCCATTGACTCATCCATCCTCTTCTACAGTTGTTTATTTGAAATTGGTTTTAAAAATATCTTAAATATAAATCTATTCACTGTAGTCTGAAACTATAAATATTTAAAGCGCATAATGATTCCATGCTTGTAGCACCTTTTGCAGTAGTACGGTGCCAAATCGTAATTCATTAATCTTATTCACAACGTTCTGTGCCATTTTAATTATCATAACTCCATGCACCTTTTTCTAATAGTTTGGTTTGTAGTATTTAACTTCACTTCTTCAACTTTGGTAGTGAAATTTCATCTTTTCCACGTTTTACCCCCCGCATTCTATCATCCATTCCACATATGTCATTTCCATTGACTCATCCATCCTCTTCCAAAGTGATTAATGCAGAAGCAGCTAATTGTTCTTTTCGTATTCTTGCGGCTGAACCTCCACTCTTTTTCTTAACTCGTGCCAGAAAAGAGTGTTGCTTCACCACTTACTTCAATTCTGCAATAACCATACTCGTCGCTAAGCTGTCACACCATTACCGCACTATCATTCCATTCTCAAAATAGGACCGTGCTTCAGTAGTAAAAATTCTATTTCTCTTTTTCTGGTTGTCGTTTTGTGCATGGCACATTGACCCCAAACTTTAAACGGCCTTGGATTCGTAGAATCCGTGGCTGGCAAGCACCATTTCTTTTTTTGCGACAGCTTTTTCATCAAGGTCTTGGCAACACCGTTTCAGTCACGAGCCCCTAATCTCTCTTCCTCACCAAAAAATAAGCCAGAGATATGAAAGGAAGACTGAGAATAGAAGCCGATTGTAGGCAACAACACACCTGTTCAAAGTTAGTTTTGGTTCACTGTTGTGTTTTATTTAATTGCACAGTTCTTTTTCTTAATTGAATACCGTTACAACAATGAATTTGCATAGTCTTCAATGGGTTCAGACGGAAAGGGAGGGGGGGAGGGTGACTGATGATGAGGGATGATGTTACTGTACCCAGCGGAATCCGATTATGCTTTATCAGATCGCCGCAATTTTTGGCAACTCGCCCCCAGGTTGCACTGAAAATAGTTGCTGATAAATTAAATGACACTGCTGGCGACTGATTTAAATGTCAGAGTTCAAGACTGTTCCGTATGCAATTAAAGTGTAGCGCTGTAATTGCACAATTCCTTCATTGTTGATTGAAGGACGGTTTTCTTTGCGTCAATTAATTCGTATCTGTCCGTGTAATTGTCAAATCTATCGACTTTTTTAAGCTTGTTTCGTCGATCTTGGTGACAAGGATGTATTGGGGCAACGTTATGTAAAAGTTTGTCAACTAAATTTTTGTACCAACAGGATTTCTATTCGTAAGCATCGTCAACACAACTAACCAATAAAAAAATAAAACCGATTCTTCCATAAAATTAATTATCATAAAATTTTTGATATTTTGTAGTTTTATTTTAATATTTTCTTTTAAATTGGAAAACTTATTTGTATGTTCAGGGTTCTTGTGTCTTTTTAAACTCGTCGTAAATCAACAAAAGCATTCAAAGTTTGAATTCGTGTATCTTCAAAAACTTTTTATGTATAAACATGAAATTTTGACTATTAATTAAACAAATTGTGCTTTTTAATATACTAACTTTAGAAACTGACTAGTCTTTTACAGAATTTGTGTATTGTTCAAATTAAAATAGCTCTTTTTTTACTTCGTAAATCAACAATCGCGGCACGCATAGAGCGGGAAGCTTTTTCATGCCCAAAACATCGTATAAAATGTACTGGACACTATTAAGATGATTGCAATGTCAGCAAGTTCGCGTATCTCAATCAGCAATCATTCAATACGGCATTGTGAATTTTTGAGACGATTTCGTCGATCGTAACGGTTTTTGGACCTCCTGAGCGTTCATCATCGTGAATTGATTTCTTACCATGTTTCAATTCAGCAGCCCACTTTTTTATAGTCGAATATGAAGGACAAGAATCCCTTAAGGTGAAATGTAACTCTTTTTGTATGTCCGTAAGGGTTAAACCTTTTTTAACAAAGTATTTTATGACAGCTCGAACTTCAATTTTTTTCATTTTTAGACAATGTCAAAACTTGTTTACTTTGCTTTATCGCCAAGCAATAACCAATAAACTCACGCGTCTGAAACTCGGCAGATGTCATCTAAAAGATCACACTTTACAAACATTATTGTCATTTTGTCATACTTGTTCCATCTCTGTGTCAGGCCTCGAACTTATCAGTCTACCTCGTATGTAGCATTAGCATATAATAATGTGGTGCATACAATATAATTGTTGCTTGTTGTGTGCATGCATATTTCCACCATATCTCCCAACGCTCATGAAGTACATATTACTCAGCGAAACTTTTTTACGTCCACAGTTTATACATTGTGTCGAGCCACCTGGATAACCTGGAAAATGTCAGGGAAATTTATATGGACTGAAAAAGTCAGGAAAATTTACCATTTCTGAGGAAAACTCAGTAAAATTTAAAAATTCTGAGAAAAAGTTAGAAAATTTTGAACTTTTAAGAAAAAAATAGGAAAATGTTTCTTATAAAATTAAAGATTTGAAATTGCAGCGCCATTAAAATCAAACTTTGCTCTTCATAAGTACTGTAAAGAGTATTTCAACCTCTCGTGCAGTCTACCCCCTTTCAGTTCTTCTTTGTAAATCGGAGATTTTCAGTTTCACTGAAACTTTCTACTGAATGTTGTAGGATTGATTAGGGGATTCACTTTTTCATGTCGAAGTAAATTTTAAATATGATTTTTCTCCTTTATAAAATGTTTATAATTACTTTGTTTTTAACATGTAAACGACGCCTCCTTCACTTTTTCTTATCGGATTATTATTATTTTTATTATTCCTGAAAATAATTTAGAGAATACATCCATTTCTTTGCGCTTTCTACTTCCTTACCTCCATATTATTCTTCCTTCGTATTTTATTTGACGGTATTTTTTTCCCCCTTCATTTTCTGCAACTATGTATCTTTTGAAAATAAACTTTCTCTTGAACAAATAGAAAGATTTATCGAAAGACTTTTTTCTCTTCTATATTTTATTAATTCCTCCCTAGTTTTTATGTTGTGTATTTCAGTCGTTGTTTCACTCATCAGATTTGCAATAAATTGCGTAATGGTAATCGCCTTATAAAAAATAATGTAATCACAATGTAATCGCATTCTAACGACTTAATTAGTTTTGTTTTCATAAAATGTATAATCATTATTCTCTCGTAATATTTCAATTTCAATCTTTTGAAAAGAAACTTTCTCTTGAACAAATAGAAAGATTTATCGAAAGACTTTTTTCTCTTCTATATTTTATTAATTCCTCCCTAGTTTTTATGTTGTGTATTTCAGTCGTTGTTTCACTCATCAGATTTGCAATAAATTGCGTAATGGTAATCCCTTATAAAAAATAATGTAATCACAATGTAATCGCATTCTAACGACTTAATTAGTTTTGTTTTCATAAAATGTATAATCATTATTCTCTCGTAATATTTCAATTTCAATCTTTTGAAAAGAAACTTTCTCTTGAACAAATAGAAAGATTTATCGAAAGACTTTTTTCTCTTCTATATTTTATTAATTCCTCCCTAGTTTTTATGTTGTGTATTTCAGTCGTTGTTTCACTCATCAGATTTGCAATAAATTGCGTAATGGTAATCCCTTATAAAAAATAATGTAATCACAATGTAATCGCATTCTAACGACTTAATTAGTTTTGTTTTCATAAAATGTATAATCATTATTCTCTCGTAATATTTCAATTTCAATCTTTTGAAAAGAAACTTTCTCTTGAATAACTAGAAATATTTATCGAAAGACTCTTTTCTCTTCTATGTTTTATTAAATGTTGGAAAATCTCGTACAACCTGAAAAATGTTGGGCGTCTTCTCTATTATTAATTTCCTTTGCTGACATCGATGACAAGGATTTGCTTGTTATGTTCTTTTGTGACAGTTAATTAAAAACTGCCTTCACTTAATGAAAGAGTTGCTAAAATTACAAAAAGGTATGTTTCACAGAATGAAGTTGTGCAAAATTTCTTCTGAATAAATTCCGCCACTGTTCTTAAGTTGTATATTTCCAATCGTTGTTTCACTCATCATATTTGCAATAAATCACATAATCGTAATCCCTTCTAAAAATCATGTAATCGCACTGTGGTCGCATTCTAACGACTTAAATCTTTTTTTTCCTTTTTTAAATGTACAATCATTATTCTCTCATAATATTTCAATCTTTTGAAAATAAACTTTCTCTTGAGCAACTAGAAATATTTATCAAACGACACATTTCTCTTCTATATTTTATTAAATGTTTGAAAATCTCGTACAACCTGAAAAATGTTGGACGTCTTCTCTATTATTCATTTCCTTTACTGACATCGATTTGCTTGTTATGTTCTTTTGTGACAGTTAATTAAAAACTGCCTTCACTTAATGAAAGCGTTGCTAAGATTACAATAAGGTATGTTTCAGAATGAAGTTTTGTAAAATTTCTTCTGATAAATTCTTCCACTGTTCTTAAGTTGTGTGTTTCAATCTTTGTTTCACTGATCATATTTCCAATAAATCACGTAATGGTAATCCCTTATAAAAAATAATGTAATCACAAAGTAATCGCATTCTAACGACTTAATTAGTTTTGTTTTCATAAAATGTATAATCATTATTCTCTCGTAATATTTCAATTTCAATCTTTTGAAAAGAAACTTTCTCTTGAACAACTAGAAAAATTTATTAAAAGACTCTTTTCTCTTCTATGTTTTATTAAATGTTGGAAAATCTCGTACAACCTGAAAAATGTTGGGCGTCTTCTCTATTATTAATTTCCTTTCTGACATCGATGACAAGGATTTGCTTGTTATGTTCTTTTGTGACAGTTAATTAAAATCTGCCTTCACTTAATGAAAGCGTTGCTAAGATTACAAAAAGGTATGTTTCAGAATGAAGTTGTGCAAAATTTCTTCTGAATAAATTCCTCCACTGTTCTTAAGTTGTATATTTCCAATCGTTGTTTCACTCATTATATTTGCGATAAATCACGTAATCGTAGTCTCTTCTAATAATCATGTAATTGCATTCTAACGACATAATTCGCTTTTTTTTCTTTCTTTTTTCTTTTTTTAAATGTACAATCGTTATTCTCTCATAATATTTCAATCTTTTGAGAATAAAACTTTCTTTTGAAAAGCTAGAAATATTTATCAAAAGGCTTTTTTCTCTTCTATATTTTAATAAATGTTGAAAAATCTTGTACAACCAGAAAAATGCACGGCGGCTTCTCTATTATTTGTTTCCTTTACTGACATCTTCAACAAGGATTTTCTTATGTTCTTTTGTGAGTTAATTAAGCTACTTTGACTTAATGAAAGCGTTGCTAAGATTACAAAAGATACGTTTTAGAATGAAGTTGTGTAAAATTTCTGCTGAATAAATTTCTCCACTGTTTTTAAGTTGTGTATTTCAATCACTATCAGATTTTCAATGAATCACGTAATCACAATCCTTTATTAAAATAATGTAATCACAAAATAATTGCATTCTAACGATCTAATTCGTTTTGTTTTCATAAAATGTATAATCGTTATTATCTCATAATATTTTAATATTTTGAAAATAAACTTTCTCTTGAACAACTAGAAATATTTATCAAAAGACTTTTTCTTCTTCTGTATTTTAATAAATGTTGAAAAGGCTCGTACAACCAGAAAAATGTACGGCGTCTTCTCTATTATTTGTTTCCTTTACTGACATCTTCAACAAGGATTTTCTTATGTTCTTTTGTGAGTTAATTAAGCTACTTTGACTTAATGAAAGCGTTGCTAAGATTACAAAAGATACGTTTTAGAATGAAGTTGTGTAAAATTTCTGCTGAATAAATTTCTCCACTGTTTTTAAGTTGTGTATTTCAATCACTATCAGATTTTCAATGAATCACGTAATCACAATCCCTTATTAAAATAATGTAATCACAAAATAATTGCATTCTAACGATCTAATTCGTTTTGTTTTCATAAAATGTATAATCGTTATTATCTCATAATATTTTAATATTTTGAAAATAAACTTTCTCTTGAACAACTAGAAATATTTATCAAAAGACTTTTTCTTCTTCTGTATTTTAATAAATGTTGAAAAGGCTCGTACAACCAGAAAAATGTACGGCGTCTTCTCTATTATTTGTTTCCTTTACTGACATCTTCAACAAGGATTTTCTTCTTATGTTCTTTTGTGAGTTAATTAAGCTACTTTGACTTAATGAAAGCGTTGCTAAAATTACAAAAGGTACGTTTCATAATGAAGTTCTGTAAAATTTCTGCTGAATAAATTTCTCCACTGTTTTTAAGTTGTGTATTTCAATCACTATTTCACTCATCAGATTTGCAATGAATCACGTAGTCGCAATCCCTTATTAAAATAATGTAATCACAAAATAATTGCATTCTAACGATCTAATTCGTTTTGTTTTCATAAAATGTATAATCGTTATTATCTCATAATATTTTAATATTTTGAAAATAAACTTTCTCTTGTTCAACTAGAAATATTTATCAAAAGACTTTTTCCTCTTCTGTATTTTAATAAATGTTGAAAAGGCTCGTACAACCAGAAAAATGTACGGCGTCTTCTCTATTATTTGTTTCCTTTACTGACATCTTCGACAAGGATTTTCTTCTTATGTTCTTTTGTGAGTTAATTAAGCTACTTTGACTTAATGAAAGCGTTGCTAAGATTACAAAAGGTACGTTTCAGAATGAAGTTGTGTAAAATTTCTGCTGAATAAATTTCTCCACTGTTTTTAAGTTGTGTATTTCAATCACTATTTCACTCATCAGATTTGCAATGAATCACGTAATCGCAATCCCTTATTAAAATAATGTAATCACAAAATAATTGCATTCTAACGATCTAATTCGTTTTGTTTTCATAAAATGTATAATCGTTATTATCTCATAATATTTTAATATTTTTAAAATAAACTTTCTCTTGTTCAACTAGAAATATTTATCAAAAGACTTTTTTCCTCTTCTGTATTTTAATAAATGTTGAAAAGGCTCGTACAACCAGAAAAATGTACGGCGTCTTCTCTATTATTTGTTTCCTTTACTGACATCTTCGACAAGGATTTTCTTCTTATGTTCTTTTGTGAGTTAATTAAGCTACTTTGACTTAATGAAAGCGTTGCTAAGATTACAAAAGGTACGTTTCAGAATGAAGTTGTGTAAAATTTCTGCTGAATAAATTTCTCCACTGTTTTTAAGTTGTGTATTTCAATCACTATTTCACTCATCAGATTTGCAATGAATCACGTAATCGCAATCCCTTATTAAAATAATGTAATCACAAAATAATTGCATTCTAACGATCTAATTCGTTTTGTTTTCATAAAATGTATAATCGTTATTATCACATAATATTTTAATATTTTGAAAATAAACTTTCTCTTGAACAACTAGAAATATTTATCAAAAGACTTTTTCCTCTTCTGTATTTTAATAAATGTTGAAAAGGCTCGTACAACCAGAAAAATGTACGGCGTCTTCTCTATTATTTGTTTCCTTTACTGACATCTTCAACAAGGATTTTCTTCTTATGTTCTTTTGTGAGTTAATTAAGCTACTTTGACTTAATGAAAGCGTTGCTAAGATTACAAAAAGTATATTTCAGAATGAAGTTGTGTATAAAATTGCTTCTGAATAAATTCCTCCACTGTTTTTAAATTGTGTATTTCAAATCATTGTTTCACTAATCAGATTTGCAATGAATCACATAATCGTAATCCCTTATAAAAATAATGCAATCACAGTGTAATTGCATTCTAACGATTTAATTCGTTTTGTTTTCAGAAAATGTATAATCGTTATTCTCTCATAATATTTTAATGTTTTGAAAATAAATTTTCTCTTGAACGACTAGAAATATTTATCAAAAGACTTTTTTCTCTTCTAAAGTGTTGAAAAAGCTTGTACAATCTGAAAAATGTAAGGCATCTTCTCTATTATTCGTTTCCTTTACTGACATCGATGACAAGGATTTGCTTGTTATGTTCTTTTGTCAGTTAATTAAGTTGCCCTTGATTTAATGAAAGCATTGATAAGATTACAAAAGGTATGTTTCAGAATGAAGTTGTGTAAAATTTCTTCTGAAAAAAATCCTCTTCTGTTTTTGTGTTGTGTATTCAATCATCGTTTCACTCATCAGATTTGCAATAAATCACGAAATCGTAACTCCTTATAAAACTAATGTAATCACATTGTAATCGGAATTTAACGATTTCATTTGCGGCAGAAAATTGATCAAAAATGTAATAAAATACAATTTCATATATTTGAATTTAAATTTATTCCAGAATTAAAAAAAAAAAAAAATCTATATGCACATAAAATTAATCTCGTGATTTACTTTTTTTTTTTTTTTTTTTTTTTTTTTATAATTGTAGTTTAAATATAATCGTTTTGTCGTTTTTTTTTTTTTTTTTTTTTTTTTTTTAGAAAAACATATTTACACTAAAAACTAATCGTAATTTTTGACAAAAAATGATTACAATCATAAATGCATAAATTACAATCTGATGTATTCGAATTCAAAAGTGGTCCGTATTATTATTGTTTTGTTAATGAAAAAGATGAGATTTATTAACTTCGACCTTTTCTTACGCATGGCAGTAAATTGATATTTTCTACTTTATTGTTCACACTTTATTAATAACTGTAATTTAAACATAATCGTTATATAGAATTAAAAAATATGTATATACACATAAAACTAATCGTAATTTTCCACTTTCTTTGTAATTGTAATTTAAATATAATCGTTATCCAAGGGGAAATATATATATATATATATATATATATATAAAACTAATCGTAGTTTTCTACTGAAAATTGATTACAATCATAAATGTATAAATTATAATCATGTGCATTCAAATTCAAATGTGCGTCTCACCACTTCTTTTTTTAGTGGAAAAAGTTGTGATTTACTTACTTCGTCTGTTTCTTCATGGGCCTCACCAGTGGCTGAGAGGTTCTGCTCTCAAAGCTGGTAGACGGGAGGTGCTGGGTTCAAACCCTGTCGTGCTCGTCGACCTAACCGTTCGGAGTTTTCCGTGGTTTTCTTCTAACCTTGCCGTAAATACGGGTTAGGATCCCTTATAAAGACCCCCCCATGGAGGGTACTCTCCCTAGGGTCTATATCCCTCGTGTAGATAATCGGTCGTAATAAAATCAACCAACCAACCAACCCTTTCTTCATGGCAGTAAATTCATATTTTCCACTTTACTTTTAATTGTAATTCAAACATAATAGTTATACACAGGGCTTTACAAATTTTAAGAAATCTGGTAGTCAGCAAAACATTCTATTCACCAGTAAAAATATTTACCCCCCCCCCCCCCCCCTTTAAAGAAACATGTACACATAAAACAAATCGTGATTTTCAATTTCTTTGTAATTGTAATTTAAATGTAATCGTTATACAGAATTAAAAAACAACAACAACAAAAAAGACAAACACATAAAACTAATCACAATTTGTGACAGAAAATTGATTATAATCTTGTGTATTCGAATTCAAATTTGCTCCTCATCACAACTTATTTTCTTACTGAAAAAGTAGTGATTTACTAACTTCGCCTTTTTACTTACATTAAAAAACAACAACAACAACAACAACAACAAAAAGACTGATACACATAAAACTAATCATAATTTGCGACAGAAAATTGATTACAATCTTGTGCATTCGAATTCAAATTTGCTCCTCATCACAACATTTTTTCTTACTGAAAAAGTAGTGATTTACTAACTTCGCCTTTTTCTTACATTAAAAAACAACAACAACAATAACAAAAAAGACTGATACACATAAAACTAATCACAATTTGCGACAGAAAATTGATTACAATCTTGTGCATTCGAATTCAAATTTGCTCCTCCTCACAACATTTTTTCTTACTGAAAAAGTAGAGATTTACTAACTTCGCCTTTTTCTTACATGGCAGTAAATTCACATTTTCCCCTTTATTGTCTACGACGATGTATTCTTAGAAAATAAACTTTATCCTGTACAACTAGAACTATCTATCAAAAGGCCTCTTTCTCCTTTTCTTCTAAATTTTATTAAATGTTGAAAAAGCTCGTACGATGTGAAAAATGTAGGACGGCTTGTCAATTATTCTTCTCCTTTACTGACTCTGATGACAAGGAATTTTCTTATTTTGTTCCTTTGTTAGGTAATTAAGCTGCCTTAACGTAATGAATGTGTTCCAGAAATAACAAAAGCTTTATTTCAGAATGAAATTCTGTAAAACTTCTTCGAAACTTCGCAATAAAAATTATTTTTTTCAGTGTTTTTAAGTTATGTATTTCAGTGATTAATTTTACACTTTAAATTGGTATTTTTAAGTAAAAAGTAATTGTTGATATATGATATATTTATCACTCATCATCAATTATGGCTCCAAGATGGCTAATAATAACTGAAAAAATGAATTGAGTTAATTGTACATTGTACATATATATATTTTATCTTTTATAATTATTTTAAGTATGAGTTGTTTTAAATTGTTCCTTTGTTAGGTAATTAAGCTGCCTTAACGTGATGGATGTGTTCCAGAAACAACAAAAGCTTTATTTCAGAATGAAATTCTGTAAAACTTCTTTGAAACTTCGAAATAAAAATTACTTTTTTCAGTGTTTTTAAGTTATGTATACCAGTGAATAATTTTACACTTGAAATTGGTATTTTTTAAGTAAAAAGTAATTGATGATATATGATATATCTATCCCCCATCATTAATTATGGCTCCAAGCTGGCTAATAATAACTGACAAAATGAATTGAGTTAATTGTACATATTTTTTTTTTCTTTTACAATTATTTTAAGTATGAGTTGTTTTAAAATGATAATATTGACATCTATATCTGCAGCAAAACAGATGTTATTGATATTTTAATGTCTGTAGAAAATTGTATGCATTCTATATCTGTAAAAGATTATTATTATTATTATTATTTTACTAAAATAAATAAATCTGTTTGAGTAACATGATTTTGCTCGTTATTACCTTTTATTAAAAACATTTTATTGATTTAAAAAAAAAAAAAAAACTTTCAATGTATTTATAACAGGGTGTCTAGCCATCGGGATAACCTGGAAAAGTCAGAAAAATTTATATGGACTGAAGTCAGGGGAATGTCAGGGAAATTTACCACCATTCCTGAGGAAAAGTCAGGGAAATTTATAAATTCTAAGAAAAGGTTAGAGAAATTTGAAACATCCAAGAAAAAATTAAGAATTTTTTGCTGATTAAAAAAATAATGATTTGAAATTGCAGCGCCAGGAAAATCAAACTTGCTATTCACAAGTACTGTAAAAAGTATTTCAACCTCCCATGGAATTCCTTTTGTAAATTTCAATCCTTCTTTGTAACTCAGAGATTTTACAATTTAAGCTTCACTGAAACTTGTACTGAATGTTGTAAGGTTGCTTAGGTGATTTTGTCTGTATACTTATCTTTGTTTGGGAATTGAAAATTTGTTAATTCAAATCCTGGTTCCCCACTGGTTCGATTTTGCCCATTAACGAACTTGACGAATGCTCCTTGATTTTATGTATCAGTTTGGAAGAGATTTGTGCAGAATTATTCAAGTTATCGTGTCCATAAAAAAGTGACATAGATAGATAGATAAAGTTTTGAACTGGGGATGGTTTTGGGTTCTAGGAGTCCTAATCGGCATAGATCTGCAAATTTTTTTTCAAAAATTCCAACTTAGGGGAGAATGTAATAGGTAGTATTTCTTACGAAATCTACCTAATGAGCTAAATGTATCATAATATTAATAATAATAAAATCGTGATTTATTACTAAAAATTGATTACAATTGCAAGCGATTGCAATTGATCTTTTGCAATTTGACTCTGTCACTTTATATCATTACAATTTTCTTAGTGTTACATGACATAAAATTTGCATTTTCTTTCTTTATTGTCTGTAATAGATGTACTCTTAAAAAATCAGCTTCCTCCTGAAAGTCTGGAAAAGAGATAATAAATTAACCGGATAATATATATATATATATATATATATATATCTTTTTTTCTTCAAATAAGAATCATCTTCAGTATTATATAAAAAACTTCTGTCTTTTCTTTAAATTTTGCTAACTATTGAAAAAGTTTGTAGGAGTTGAAAAAATATATATAGCATTTTTTTGTCTATTATTCTCTTCTTTCATTGACTTCGACGACAAGGATTTTATGTTCCTTTTATTAATGATATAAAAAATTTAAAAAACCCTAATTGGTAAGAAAACTCCAATTTCTCTTCTTAATAATAAACTTATAAAAACTTACCTCATTCGTAGATTATTAACGTCTTTATAATAGTCGATCTCTTGTGTAAGTATTATTTTAATTGAAGATTGGATCTTTAGACGAAAAACATTTCAACTTTTGGTATGATTTATCTTTATCGTCACATTATATTTTAATTTCTCATTCTTATATTACAAATAAATGTTTAAAAAAATTAAAAAAAAAATGTTTTTGTAAAATTGTTAATGCATTTCATATCGTTAAATTTTTTCAGTACTAGCTACCTTAGTCCCGTAATTGATGATCATGTTATATCATAGATGCATAGCCAATTTAGAGTAAAAGTTCCAGTTTGAAGTAGAAAAATATTGATTGAAGAACACAACTTCAAAACTGAACAATTATTTTATTTCATTGATGTATTACAGAACTTCATCCTGAAATAAACCTTTTGTATTCTTTACAACGTTAATGCAGCATGATTATTAATTTTTGTAGTTTCGATCTCTATTGCAGTGCAGACTCCTTGGCGCGCAGACGACAAAATTCATGAATTGAACTGAAAAGAATTTTTTGTCGAATTAAGTTGTTCGATGTATTTCTTTTGAGTTAGAAATTTGATGGAGCAGTAATAATGTGGAAATATCGATTCTCTGTAAATACTTTATTGTTTTTTTCGTGCCAGTGTTCGTTGGGAAATTTATTAAAGACGTGTTAGCGGAAATGACACTTGTAATATTATTTAAGTAACGTACTCGAAATTACATACACAAAATATATTTATTGAGTTGCATTTTCTTGAATTTTTGCTCAGTAAAAGTTATAATGAAGGATTTAGAAAAATCATGACTGTTGCCAGATGTATACACATTAAACAATGGTTACCACACAAAATAAAACAAAATTTCGATTTTTAAACTATTAGTCATTTCCAGATCCCCTTAAGCTTATTTAATTGGTTTTCGTGTTTCTAGAAAGCTTTTCTTTATAGCCGAAGTTTAAACAAAATAACAAGAAATATCGAAGCCACAAAATTTTTACGGTTACAATTAAATTATTTTAAATGGTAATGTTATTTTCAACCCGATATTTTCTTTGTTTATACCTAAGAAATTTCTAATGAAAAATCGAGTAGTTAATTTCTGCGAACTAAGGGTTACATGCAAACGTAACACTTGCAATTCCAAAGTTTTTTGCAACCCAAAATTATTTGTAAACATTACTTTTGCATGTAATTTTCAGTGCAATTAACATTTATTAAGGTTCAAATTAAAATTAATTTGGGTGCAAATTACATGTAAATGTTATGTTTGCATGTAATTTTGGGTTGTAAAAACCTTCGCAAGTGTAACTAATTGCAAGTGCTACGCTTACATGTAACACTAATATAGCACTTTATTTGCTGCTCATCCACTAAATTAACCATAATTTACCCTCCACCCCCTTCCCCAATCCTAAAAAAAAAGGGGGGGGGGTAAATTGCTATTTAATACACGCCAAAACAAAATTCTATTTTGTAATGCAGAACTATCTTAAATAATCTGGGTATCAAAATTTTTATTGCTAACCTATATTTACTTTACAGTTCCATGTAGCTTTCTGCAAATTGCTTGTTAAGATTGCGTTATTAATATTACCTGTTGTTAACCTTTTTACTGACCGCTACTTTTCTTTTTTTTTTTTTTTTTATAAATTTTCGAAGTTTAACAACTTATAATTTTCAGTTTAATTATAGATACTACTGACATTTTGTTTCGTTTAGAAGAGCCTTAAAATCTGCTATCATTAGAAACTTCTGATTTGGTGAATTTCAATTATAGTAGTCGTGTGCATACTGTTTAGAACAGAAATATTATCCTATGAGTTAATCAAGCCTTTTATTCATCTTTCGATCAAGCAGTCTCTGAGACCGCTTATAATATTTAAGCGACAATTTTTGTCGCAGCAGTTAAGGCTTAAATAAATTACTTTATTAAATTAAAAAATAATAATAAAGTTAAAAAATATTATTAAAGAAATTACTTTATGAAATAAAAAAAAATTACAATCTTATTAAATAAATAACATTAAAATCTCTTGTTTAAAAAATCCCATTTTTACAACATACTCTTTAATTATATTATCTTACGTGGGTTTTTTAAAAATTGATTAACTTATTCTTTTTTATTTTCGCCCGGTGATACATTTTAATATTCAGCTGCTCGTTATGTTATTAAAATTTTAATTTAGCCATAACTTTTTCAGCACCGTAGGCTGATTTTAATGTTCCTTTATTCATGATTTATGTTATAAGGATGGTTAATGTTTTTTAAATAATATTTTCGACCTATTATCAGTTACGGCGGTGGCCTTTTTAAAAATTCAAAAACCGCTTTGAGTAAGTTAAATATTCATCAATAATTTTAAAACTTCTCCCCTTCCGTAAAAATTTAATTCTTTCTTTTTTCGCGAAGAAAAGATAAATCGAAGCAGCAGTATACGAAAGTTAGCCTCATTTTTCTTCTTTTAAGGTCAAATTCTCAAGACCAGCTGAGTTGCGCCATTGTGTTTCTTTTTTGTTTCATTAACCCTTAAGGCTGCTCGTCAGTAAACCTCCCGACTTCCCTCGCTAATGTTAATCGTATGCGTCATATATTTAAAACAACTCTTCAAAATTAAGTATACATTTTAGAAATATTTTGACAACTAAGAAAAAGAGAGACACCCTTTAAGAACAGTACAAAGAAATCAGAAGTTAAAAATACTAATTTCAATTTAAAATATTAATATTAAAGTCAATAAATCCAATAAGGTTTATAAATAACACCATGAATACAATAAGGCTTATTCCAATCAGACTTAATAAGGCATCCAATGAGGCTTAAAAATTAAGGTTTATAAATAAGGCAAGCAATCCAATAAGGCTTGTTCCAAGGCTGTTTCTTATATTATTTTATTATTTTTGTAAAAATGTTTGAAAAAAATTTTTCTTTTTTTTTCTAGGTAAGTACATTTAATGGCTTTGCTATTTCTTTTATGGTTTGGGTAAGTTACTTTTATACTTTTTTTTATATTGGAGACTGTTCATGATTATATCGAGATTTAGACAGTTATTCTGCAGACCTGATCTTAGACCATCCTTTTTCAAATTACTTATAATCAATATAATGTGTAAAAATTAGAACTGAGATAACTAAACACTGTAGTATGTATAGGATAACATTGTTTTTCAGTTTAAGCAATTTGTTGTTTTTTCCCCTTAAGGCTGTATTAAAAAAATATATTTTTCCACGCTTAGTAACTCAAAATTTTGAGACACATTTTCAGACTCATTTTTAAAAGTAAAAACATGAAATTTGGCGGCGTGATTTATGAAGAGATTTATAAGGGACCTATGTTTTTATTTTTCGTTCAATTACTTAGAAATTGATTTACAAACTATTATTTTCACAGTGCGATAATTTTTTTTTTTTTTTTGTTTGCAGCGCTATCGCTTCGGGAAATTCGGT